>CM019148.1:58438773-58766374 GCA_009733165.1 Naja naja
ACAACATACAGTCACACGTAACATAAATACATCACACATTATCATTTCTTTTTTAGTTACAGATCAGTATGCTTTTCCCATGTAATGTTACAGTCATACATAGTCATAATATTTCTTCAAATAGCGTTAAGCTTGGTTTGGCCTCTTTTGGAGCTTTCCTTGTCTCATTTTCCAAATTATTACATAACCTGTTATCTATTATCTCCTGTTTTCTATAAATTCTTATGTCTCAAATAGTGCCTTATTTTCCAACATTCCCATTCCCTCCGTTTTATATTCCACCCAATTGTACCACATTTCCCATGCCTTATAGTAATCTGAATCTTCTTTTCCATTTAGTTTGAGAGTTAATCTCTCCAATTCTACACATTCATACATTTTCTTTATTACTACTTGTATAGCGGAATTGAAGGTTCTTTCCATTTTTGAGCTAGAACGATTCGAGCGCTGTTAACAGGTGTGCAATCAGGTATTTGTCTTTTGGGGGTTTTTCTTTATCATTCCAAGTAGGAACAGTTCTGGTTTCCACTCCAGCTCACACTTCATCACATCTTCAATCCAATTTTTAATTCCCATCCAATATTTTTAATTTTGGGGCATTTCCACCACACATGGTAGTAAGTGCCAGTTTTGTTCTGGCACTTCCAACAATTTGGGTTTGCCTGAGGAAATATTTTTGCTAGTCTAGCGGGGCCAAATGCCACCTATACATCATTTTGTACTGATTTTCTTTGTATGCCACCGACTTTGTATATGTTAAATTTTCTTCCCAAATATCTTCCCAGTCATTCAGATCCAATTTGTATCCTATATTTTTCTCCCAAGCTAACATTGGTCCTTTTACTAATTGTCCTGCTCTTTCTTGTTCTAATAATAATTTATATAATTTAGATATTAATTTTTCTTCTGGTCCCAAGAGTAGTTTATCCAGATTTGTATTCTTTTATGTCTTTGTTGTATCTCGCTTTAATTTGTAAATAAACCCAACTATCTATTGATATACCTTGTGTTTCCAAATCCTGTTTTGTTTTAATTTTCCATCTGTATCCAATATCTGATAATATTTAAGTTTTTTATTTAAGTCCAATGTGTTGGGATGAAAAGTTGCCTCCATTGTTGAGAGCCACCTTGGTATTTTTATATAGTTTTTCTTCCTTATTTCTGCCCAGTTTTTAATCAATGAGTTTTATTATATGTTTCGTTGTATGTTTTTGTTTTTGTCAGTCGGGTTCCATAGAAGTGCATGCCATCCTATTTGTAAATCATGCCCCTCTAGTGTTAGCATTCTCTTATTTTCTAGCCTCACCCATTCCTTTATCCATAACAAAATCGCAGCTTTATAATAAATTTCCCAGTCCGGGAGTCCCAATCCACCTCTGCTTTTATCATCCTGTAAATATTTTTCTTTATTCTTGCCCTTTTTCCCATCCAAATAAACTTCATTGTCATTCTATTCAAATCCATAAAAACTTTTTGTTTGTTAATATTGGGATTGTCTGAAAAGATACAAAACTTTGGGTAATATATTCATCTTAATTGTGCAATTCTTCCTAGAAGGGATATTTGCAATTTACTCCAGTTTCCAAGTCCTTTTTAATTTGTTCTAAAATTTTTATATAGTTATCTTCCCATAGCATTGTTGTTTTGCCCTTATCCAAATTCCTAAATATTTTATTTTATTTACTATTTGTAATCCCATAATTTCTTCGAGTTTCTTTTGTTTAGAATTTGTTATATTTTTAACTAGCAATTTGGTTTTCCCCTGTTTACTTTTAGTCCTGCTAATTCCCCAAATTTGTTTATTTCTTTCAATAATATCGGACCCATCTCTAAAGGTTCCTCTATCATAAATACCATATCATCTGAGAATGCTTGTGTCTTGTATTCTTGGTTCCTAATTTTCGTTCCTTTTATGTTTCCATTTCCCCTAATTCTAATTAACAGTGTTTCTAGTACTGTAATGAACAACAGTGGTGACAAGGGGCAACCTTGTCTAACCCCTTTCTCTATTTTGAACATTTTAGTGGTCTCTCCATTTACTAATATGTTTGCCTTTTGGTATCATATATTGCATTAATCATTCCTTCAAAATTATGTCCAAAGTTCATTTTATTAATTTGCTGTTTCATGAAATCCCAATTCAGATTATCGAATGCTTTCTGTGCGTCTAGAAAAATCAATGCCATTTGGTTACTCGGGTGGCTTTCATAATATTCTAATATGTTTATTATTGTTCTTATATTATGTCTAATTTGTCTTCTCGGCAAGAATCCATTTTGATCTGTATTAATTTTTCCACTAATGATTCCTTTTAATCTTTGTGCCATGATTGTCATAAAAATTTTATAGTCTGTATTTAGAAGCGATATTGGTCTATAATTTTTAATTTGATTGATATTTGTCTCTTCTTTAGGTATAAGCGTTATGTATGCCTCCCTCCACGTGTTGGGAATTTTGGCTTTAGCCAATACTTCGTTACAAACTTCTAAGAACGTATTATTTAATATGTCTCCTATCTTTTGTAAATTCACTTGGATATCCATCTGGACCTGGTGTTTTATTATTTTTTTGTTTCTGAATTGCTTCTCTTAGTTCATCTATCGTTATTTCTTTATTTAGCATCTCTCTTTCTTCATCAGCAAGTTTCTGTATATTTCCTTCTCCTAGATATTGTTTTATTTTGGACACTTCTACTTTTTCTTGTTTATATAATTCCTCAAAATAGTTTCTTGCAATTTCTTTCTTTTTTCCAAGTCAGCCTCAAGTTCCCCATTTTCATTCTCTAAACATTGTATCGTTCTTTTCTGTTCCTCTTTTCTCAATTTATATGCTAACCACCTCCCGGTTTGTTTGCATGTTCAAAATAGTTTTGTTTTGTATATTGTAACTTTCTAAGGAGTTCCTCTTGTTCAAGTATATTAAGTTCATGTTTTGTTTGTATTAATCCATCTCTAATTTGCTCATTATCTAGGTTTCTTTTTGTTTATTCTCTAATTTTCAATTTCTTTTATTAGTTCATCTTGTTTCTCCATCTTTCCTTATTTCTATTCGATAAATATGCAATTGATATTCCCCTAATATAAGCTTTTATCGTATCCCACATGTTCTGTAGTGATGTATCCTCTTTTTATTAAAATTATAAAATTTATTAATTCCTCTCTTATTTTTGCAAATATTTTTCTTCTTTCAAAATCTGAGTATTTAATGACCATCTTTGTCCTTTCCTTCCCCTTCTTTCCAAATTAAAGACATTGGTTGTGGTCAGCCCATATATTTGTTAAGATTTTTGTGTCCAATTTCTTTGTTTAATTCGCTGTTTATCCAAATCATATCTATTCTGGACCAAGATTTGTGTGGGCTGGAGTGGAAGGTATACTGTGTAATTCCTGGGTTTCTTTTCCTCCATACATCTTCCAATCCTAATTCCTCTGACATTTCAAAAAATATTTTTGGCAAAGTATTTCGTTTTTGGTATTGTTTGTGTTCAGATTTGTAATCTTGCCTATTATCAGTTATTGCATTATAGTCCCCCATCAGACAAATCCTCGGATTGCCATTCTCTATCAGTTTTTCATATAGATTTTTATAAAATTCTTTTTGGTTTTTATTTGGCGCATAAATTCCTACGGCTAAAGTCTTCCTGTTGTGTATCTCTATTTCCACCATTAATATTCTTCCGTCTGTATCATTATATATCAATTTTGCATTAATATCCTCTTTTATGTATAATACCACCCCTCTTTTTTTCCACTGCTAAAGCCATGAATGCTTTTCCCAGTTTTCTATTCTCTAAATATCTTTTATCCTGCTCTTTTATGTGGACTTCTTGAAGACATATTATATCCCACTTTTGTCTTTCCAATCTATCAAATATTTTTTTCCTTTTGTTTGGACTATTTAGTCCATTGATATTCATTGATATTAATTTTATTCCCCTTCCCATTTGGTCGTTTCTTTTCTAGCTTTTATTACGTTTTACCTGTTGTTTGACTCCTGGTTTTCACCCTATCTCTTCCCTCTTTCCTTCTTCACAAACCGTTAGTTCTCTGTCCCCCTCCTTCCCCTCTTTTCTCTCTTCTCCTCTCATAGTAACTCGTAGATCTTCATTTCGCGTTTTGACTCTTCTCTACTACTCAATTCCTCCTCTAATCCTCCTGTTTGCTCATAGAATCTTTGGGCCTTAGCTAAGTTGTCAATTTTGGTTCTTTTGCCTTCCCATGTTACCAAGATTCCTTCTGGATCGTTCCACCTAAATAGTATTTTTTTTGTTTAAGTGGTTTGTGAGGAATCTGTATTCCTTTCTTTGTTCTCTTACTCTTCTTGGAATTTGTTTCAGTACTATAATTTGCCTACCGTTATAGTTTATTGTCTCTTCCCTTGTCAATCTATAAATTATTTCTCTGACTCTTTTCCTCATAAATCTGACATGAACCTCCGTGGGAGTCCATGTCTTCTTGCATAACTTGTGAAAACTCTATATGCCTCATCAATTTCTAGTATCATCTGGTCTCTCTCTTTTCGCAGTATAGTTGCCAGCATTTCTGCCACTATAAGAGTCAGATTTTCCCCCTTTCCTCCTGTATATTCTGAAATCTTAAATAATACGAGGCTCTATCCATTTCTAGATAGGTCAGGGTCTCGTTTGTTTCCTTGTATTGGTCTTTGATTTTTGTTCCATGGCTTCTACCTTCTTCCCTGTTTGGTCTGTTTGTTTAGTAATTGTTATGATCTTCTCCTCATTTATCCTTGTCGTCTCCTGTAACTGTCCTATTTTCCCCTCTAAGGTTTTAAGTTCGTTCTTCATCTCTCCCAATTCACTTTTTAGTTCTGATCTCATCTCTTCTCTTTCTCTCTTACTTTCTGCATGATTATTTATCATTGTTTCTTGCATTGATAACATCATATTTTGTATTGTCTGTAATGTGTTTTGTATCGTTTGGGAAGAGGTTTGTGTATTGGGCTTCTCGGGGGCCAACATCCCTTCTATTGTTTTTGGGAGGAAGTCACAGTGGGGGTAGATGGGGTTGCAATTGTCGCTCCCTTTTTTCCTGTTTTGGTAATAGTGGTGGTTGACGTTGACATTTCCTTTATTATCTTTTGCTGTTCCTTAAGAATTCTATTTATGTTTCCCCGTCCGTTTCCAATTATCATTTACCAGGGGCCCCTCTATTCCAATAATTCGCTCGGTTAAGTCTAGCCAGAAGGAGGAAGGGGATAGTATCTATCTTTTTCTCTTTTTACGTTAACTTTAAAGTCTAATGTCCTTCTTAATAATCTTAGGGGGGGGAGGGACAGAGGTTACTATCACATTACATTCCTTGCTTACAGTTCGTATTAATCTAAGAAAGGGAATATAAAGAGAAAAAAAGAAAAAAAGAACAGGGTATAGAAAAGATCAAATGGAATGAGAAAATATCGTGTATATATATAAAGAAGAGAAAGATAGAAGATACTATCAAGTCTTATCAAGTCTTACTGATCTATATAAATTAGTTACTTACTATAAATCACAGCTTATATATCAGCCAATAATCTATTTTTAACTATTTTTTAACTATTTTCATTCAATAGTATCTTACTAAAGTTTTAAATCAATTGCATATCTTAAGCATTAAATGATAAATATGTTAAATATTAGCTATTAAATATTAATATTTCAAATCATTAGCATTTGTAGAGTACAATAATCTCTCTCTCATTTATATTGTAAATCTCTCTCTATATATTTTTCTTAACTTAATACTTAATAATTTGTTAATTTATATCAGGTTTCTTCAAAATTAAATAATATAAGGTACAATTAAATTAAATGGTATACGTGTAGAACGGTATGAGATCTACTTCGCTCTTTAGGTCACTGTTCCCGTACCAGTTTTCTAAATGTCAAAGTTGTTATACTGTCAATGGGCAAAATTGCAGTATCACGATGGTGACTCTTCTTTATGGTCTTCTCACCGGCAGATTTAGTCCCCTTTCTATCAGTCCTTTCTTTCCGAAAAGTTTTTATTTTCCTTTTCCTTTTCTCCTTTGGTAAACACGATAATCTCGAGTGTTGATTGGGTTAGTTTAGTTTTATAACTTTCCCTTTTCTGCAGCTTTCTGTTCACTCACTAATCTGTCCGTATTCTAGGGTACACAGGAATTTGCACTGTCACTATAGTTTGCACCCTTGTCACTCCGCTCGATCTTTAAATCCTCAAGTTTTCCGCTTCCCAATTTTCTCCTTTCTTTCCTCGTTGGCGTTTTCCTCACTGTTCTATCGTTCAATCACCGTCTGGTCTAGATTTTTCCATTATTTCTTCTATCACAATGGCAACCTCCCAGAGACTCTGTCACTGCCGGCGCAGTAGTTCTTTAGTCTGCCACTCACTCCGTTTTCAAATCTCTTCCAACCTCGACCGCACTTTCTCCAGTTGGACAAGACCTCTTTTCACCAATTACTTTCTTTCTCCTCACAGGACTTTCACTTTCTTGTTCTTTGAAAGGGACTATGTCCTCGTCTTCTGCTTTGTTTTCTCTTGGGGTAGTCACTAGGATGGTGCGCTTTTTCCGCTTCGCCCGATCCTTTTAACAGTCCCCCTTAAGTGGTCTTTCCAGTCTTTTATAGTCCCTCACCAAGCTTCCTTTGTTCTTTCCGATCTGCAACTTTCTCCTTCAGCTTCCTTCTAATGGCGCGCCGCCCCGTCTTCGGGCCAGCTCTGGCGGAGCTGGCTTCTTCCGTTCAGAACTTCGGGAACTCTTCTTCGCCTTTTGGGATCGCACTTCCCAAACCGGCTCCAAGTTTTTCTCCTCGTTGGGGTGTTCGAACTGGACTCACCCTGCCACGAATGGCCGTTCTTGAACGGAAAACCCGAGGTGGGAGAAGCACAAGTATTTCTCCCTACCTCGCCATACCGAGGCGTCACCGGAAGTCCTTATCTAATTACTTTAGATACACCCCTCCTGCGCGACCTGCATTGCTTGCCGGTTGCCTTCCTGGTTAGCTTCAAGGTGCTAGTAATAACTTATAAAGCCCTAAATGGCTTGGGTCCAGGGTACTTGCGGGAACGCCTCCTGCCAGCATCACATTCCGATCGCCCTGTCCGCTCCCATAGGAGGGGCCTCCTTGGGATACCGTCGGTTAGGCATTGTCGGCTGGCAGTTCCCAGGGCTAGGGCCTTCTCCATGGGAGTGCCCGCCCTTTGGAATCAGCTCCCCGTGGACCTCTGGCCCCTGATCTCCGCTCCTTCCGCTGGGACCTGAAGACCTGGCTGTTTCAACAGGCCAGCCTGGAATGACCCGGGAGGGGGGTTTTAAGGGTTACTTTTTAAGGGTTATTTTAATTAGTATTTGACTTGTTGTATTTAAGAGCTTTGGTGGCTCAGGCTGTTAAATGCCTGCTCTTAAGATCCAGCTGTCTACAATTACTGTAGGCTCGAATCCCACCAGGCTCAAGGTTGACTCAGCCTTCCATCCTCTCGGGGTAGGTAAATTGAGGACCCAAGATTGTTGGGGGCAATTAGCTGACCTTGTAAAAATGCCGCTTAGTAATAAGCAGGCATATACAATGGAATGAGGGCTATTGCTGAGCACATTGGGTTGTGCTCCCAAAAATTGTAAGCCGCCCTGAGTCTTCGGAAAAGGGCGGCATATAAATGTAATTAAATAAATAAATAAATAAATAAATCTATTTTTATTGTAAATTTGCTCTGTTTTAATGTTCGCCGCCCTGAGTCCTTAGGGAGAAGGGCGGCATACAAGTTGAATAAATTATTATTATTATTATTATTATTATTATTATTATTATTATTATTTCTATAGCATATCCAATATTTTCTGCCCATGCAATCATTGTTTCTTTAACTTGTTCCTCTTCCAACTTAACACCTAATAAATAACAATATAATCTTTTAATCAATTTATCCTCTGTTCCTATTAATATTTTATCCAATTCTGTCAACTATTAATCCCTTCATCTTCAATGTCTTTTTCATACCTTGATTTATTTGCATATATGAGTATCAATGTATCTCTAATCTTTGTTCATTCAATTCTTGTTTTGTTTTGTTTTCTTCTTGTTTTGTTTTGTTTTCTTCTTGTCTTGTTTTGTTTTGAGCTCACCCTTTTCATTTAAAATGTCTTTATATCTAGTAATACTTCCTATTTTGCAAGCATTTGGGTATACAAGTGCTTCTATCGTTGATAACCAGACTGGTATTTTCCTATAATGCTGTTCCCTAGTTTTTTCCCATACACATAGCAATGCATCCCTGACCATATGTCTTTGAAAGTACCCATGTGTTTTACCTCTCCTGTACCACAAAAATGCATGCCAGCCCATTTGTAAGTAATGTCCTTCCAAGGTTAATAACCTTTTATTCCTCAACAATATTCATTCTTTCATCCATGTTAAAGCCATGTCCTGATAGTATATCTCCCAATTAGGTAATCCAAATCCTTCTCTAGGTCTGGCATCCTATAACATTTTAACATTAATTCGTGCTTTCTTCCTTTGCCATATATATTTCAACAACATTTTATTATTTTCTCTTATCAATTTATATCAATTTATAGTCCATAAGATCTTTCCCCAAACAAAAGAAACTTTCTTCAGGTTCTTCTATACCTTAATCCAATATATTTCATAGTGATAATACTGTAATCCAGTGAGAAGATATAAAAAAAGGAAATCACCAAGAGAGCTCAGTAAAAATGGGAGAGCCCAAGAAAAAAAGGAAACATTAAAAAAGAAAGAAGAAAAAAATTAAGTCCAAAAATTAGTTCTACCAATAAAAAAAGGAGAAAGAATAGTGCAGTCCAAATTTAAAAAAAGTCAATATCCATAGGAAAGGAAAAAAGAAAAAAAATTAAAAATAAGTAGTGAAAAAAGAAAATTAACAATATCCACTAGGAAGGAATAATTAAAATCCAGCTGTAAAACTCTTGTGTCACTGCCTCTCAATGTACAGTCTCACTATTTCTCCTTACTATCTTCCACAGTGCAATCTGCCACTCTATCCAAACAGCTTACACAGGAAAAAAAAGAAAATAATAAGCAATTCATTAAAAAGAGTTCTGGTTTCTGTTTCTTTGTATCTTCTGTTTTTTTTAGTGTCCACTTTTTCTAATATAAGTCCTCAGTGTACCCTTCTTTCCCTATAGATAATTATATCTTATTTAGTAATCTTTCTGGTCTCAAGGCTGGTATTCCTTTCTCCTTTTCACATTTATTTTCAATTTTCCACCAGTAGGTGGCACTGTTGCACTGCTTTCCCTTTAACTTAAAATTTATTTATTTTGTTTGTCAAGCAAGTATTAGATAACAGATATAAGTATAAGCATGGTTATGAATACATGAAATGGATATGAATAAAAAAGAAACAATAGGACAGGGACGGTAGGCACGTTGGTGCACTTATGCACGCCCTCTACAGACCTCTTAGGAAAGGGGTGAGGTCAATAGTAGACAGTCTAAGGTTAAAGTTTTTGGGGTTTGGGGAAGAAACCACAGAGTCAGGTAGAGTATTCCAGACATTGATCACTCTGTTGCTAAAGTTGTATTTCCTGCAATCAAGTTTGGTGTGGTTTACCTTGAGTTTGTATCTATTGTGTGCTCTTGTATTGTTGTGGTTGAAGCTGAAGTATTCATTGACAGGTAAGACATTGCAATATATAATTTTATGTACTATTCTTAGAACGGACCGAAGGCGTGTAGTTCTAGGTTGTCTAGGTCTAAAATTTCAAGCCTGGTGGCATAACATATTCTGCTACGAGTAGAGGAGTGTAGAACTCTTCTTGTGAAATATTTCTCGACTTTCTGGACTGTATTAATATCCGTTATGTAATGCGGATTCCAGACTGATGAGCTGTATTCAAGTATTGGTCTAGCAAATGTTTTGTATGCTCTAGTTAGTAGTGTGATATTACCAGAGAAAAAGCTACGCAGGATTAGGCTAACAACTCTTAATGCCTTTTTGGCTATGGAGTTACAGTGGGCTCTAGCACTTAGATCATTAGAGATGAGTACTCCAAGATTCTTGACATAGTTGGGGTCATCAACACGGTCTTGATTATTCAACTTGTATTTTATTTTTTGATTTTTTTTGCCAATATGTAAGACAGAGCATTTGTTTGTTAAGATTTGAAGTTGCCATTTGTTTGATCATTCTGACACATAGTTGAGGTCATTTTGAAGGGTAGCAGTATTGTCAGTGGTATTGAATAGCTTTACATCATCAGTGAACAGAACGCAGTTGCTCTTAATATGATCACAGAGGTCATTTATGTAAAATATAAAGAGAGTTGGTCCTAGAACACTGCCTTGGGGGACACCACTGTTGACAGGTACAGGATTTGATAGGGTGTTCCCTATTTTGACCATTTGTTGCCTGTTTGACAGGAATGCATCTACCAGTTATGCAGGTGTCCAGAGATACCATAAGATTTTAGTTTTAGGAGTAGTTTGTCATGTACCACTGAATGAAAGGCTTTACAGAAGTCTATGTAAATAGCATCAATTGCTTTGCCCTGATCAAGTTGTGTAGTGTAGGAGTTGCAGATTACAGGATAATTTTTTTCTGAAACCAAATTGTTTGTTAGAGAGTAGGTTGTTTGTCTCTAAGTGGAGGATAATGGATTGGTTAATAATTGATTCCATGACTTTACAGGTGACGCAACATAAAGATATTGGTCTGTAATTTTCAACTAGGCTGGGGTGTCCCCTTTTGAAGCTGGGGATGACTGTGGCTAGTGACCATAGGTTTGGCAAGGAGCTGGTTCTGAAAGATTTTTCAAAGGTTATGCTTAGAGGTTCTGCTATGGCAGTGGATAGCTTTTTAAGAAGTAGGCACACATTCCATCCGGTCCAATATATAGAGATGGTTTTAGATTGCGATTATTTGTAAGTCTTTTAAAAGTAAAAATAAAAGTTTTAAAAATCAGGGAAAAGTAATAATTCAAAAGTAAAATAATCCAATTTCTTTCCTGGGTCACTTTAGTTCATTAGGTTCAGTTAATCCAGTCCAGTTTTAAAGATAATTGTAAAGAATTCTTATTCTTTGTTCAATAATTAATGGCTTCCTTTTTATATTTGCGCTGGAAACAGCTTTCCCGGCTGCGTTCTTCCAGGGGGGATTTAAATACCACCCACTGTTTAGTTCTGGCTTTCTCTTCACCCTTTTATTTTCAGGGGGCTCTGTCTTTGTTATTCAAAAAGTTTGAAAGTTCTCACCTAATTCGATCACACTTTCTCTTTTCTTCTTTCCACCAGAGACTGCCCCAGCCTTGTAGCAGTTCAGATGGCCGCTTTCCTTTCAAGTCGGCTAGAGAGGCTAGCTCTCAATCTACCAGGGATATTGCAGTATTCCTGGGATCAGCAGAGTGTCCTCTCCTTGATCATCGTCTCTCCAAGATGATTTAGGTCCAAAGGCTTTCAGGATATTGATGTCCTCCCTAGGAGCCCTAGAGATTCCTGTCATTTCCACCGTGATGTCAGCTCCTCCCTCATAGTCCTGTCCTTATCAAAAATGGATAACTGAAAAAATATAGCAGTTACTGTAGTCTGAAATTTTCGAAGAAAAAAGCAAACAGTTGCCAAATTAAATGACATGTAGCACTCTGTTATGACACAGATAGGAATTCTGTGGCTTTGTTCTGACATGAGCTTCAGTAGATTTTCCTTCATTTGCCCTGAATGTTGCTAACTTTTTGTAGTGATTTATTGACTTATTTATTAATAAGTATTGGACAAAATACTTATTTTTCTTATGATAATAGTTTGCATTGAATATCTTGTTGAATACTTTGTAAATTATTCAAAATATGAGATAACATTTGTGCAGACATTATTTGTAGGATATTCTAAGTATTATCAATTTAAGATTAGTTCAAATTTTATCTATCCCATAAAATCAAGTACAGACTTAGTGCCACCTTTCTAAGTTGGATAAGAAATACATTTCTACATACTCATGAACATAGTTTTCAGTGAATAGTAAATGGTAAAGTAGTTGGAATTTCTTGTTTGTACTAAGGTGTTGCTACCATTAAGATTTATTCTGAATATGTTGGTATGTTGAAGATTTATATTATCAATACCTGTGGAATGAAATTTCTTTTGAAGATAATTCTGTCATCTAAAATGGAAATCACTGTTTCTTTTATTATTATATGAAATGGATATCCCACCCTTCAGGGCTATTAAGCACCATTGTAAAATACCTAAAGCAACCATGGGTTAGCATGATAAAAATGAAATAAGTTCAGAAGGTAGCATAAACGTTTTTGTAACTTCAATAGTAATGTGAATATAGTTTCAATTGAAAAAAATTACTGTTAAAATCAATACTGTAGGTACTTGAAGGACTACTTCAAGCCCACAAATCAGTTATTGTCTCAAAAGAAACAACAGCATTATTGTTTATGCATGAATCTACCCGAATTTTCCATGATCGTCTGGTTGATCTAGCAGAGAAGGAGACATTTTATCAGTTTCTTTCAAATGAGCTCAACAATTATTTTAAGGTAAGTACAGATATAATTATAGGTATGATACATATATATGTTTTGTGAGGATTTCTGTATCATAAACATAGAATGTTTAAAGTTCAGTACACAAAATTGATTAGTTATTAATGATGCCAACATGATCTGATATATATTTGTATGCTCTTTCTCTGCTTTTCCATGAGGCAGTATGTCCAGTTTATCCTCCAAAACCTGCCAGGTTTCTAGTGTCATTTAGTATCTGAACATTCATAACCACTTTGACATTATTTTTTCTCTAAAGGTATTACAAATAATTTAAAGCAATTACAAATATTAAAACAGTAAAACACCCACAAAATAAGTACAAACAGCAGCCGTGATGATTAATCAACTAATAGTAAAGTCAAGTAGCTGAGTCCTTAATACATTCCAAGCCCCAGAACAGATGCATACCCAAGTTTTTAAATTTTTGTGAAAAACCAACAGGTTAGGGCCATTCTAATCTCCAAGGGGAGAATTTTCCATAAAGCAGGGGCTATAGCAGCAAAAGTCCATCTTAAGCCTGATACTCTTTGGCTGATCAGATCTTCAGCATAACCAATCTGTTGGACAGGATTGGACAAAGAGGGGCTCTTGGAGAAACTCTTGGAAAAAGGATTTTTAAAATATATTCTAGTGTTTCTCCTTGTCACGGTGGGATATAAATCAGAATACACATACACACATACATGTATACATCTCAAAATGCAGATCCATTGTAACTTTTTTAGTTTGTCTAAGAAAGATCTTTGTCCTAATAAAGATATTAAATTACAAAATTATTCTAGATTTTCTAGATTCCACCATACCTGTAGATAAAAGAATTTGTATTTGAGAATTTGTATTAACATATTTCCTAATCTATGGATTTCAAAATGCAGATACATAGTGGCTTTTTTACTTTGTCTAAGAAAGATCATTATCCTAATAAAGATTTCAAATTACAAAATTATTCCTGTAGATTTCCTGGACAAAGGAGAAGTTGATGGAGGAGTCTCCTATATTTGTAGATTTTCTAGATTACACTGTACCTTTAGATAAGAGAATATATAGAAATGTCACTAGCCAGAAGGTTCTTCTTTTGACACTGGAAGAATATTATATGAGAATGCAAACAAAAGAGTCAGAGGTAATTTTTGAAAATCTGTTTAATATTGATGTATTGTGATTGCTATGTGATGTGAGCCAATACTGTATACATGTAACTTAGGTGGTAGATGTCCCTCATAAAAATTCCTATGGACAACCTGATTTCCTCTAGTTTTTCCTATGCCCAAATAGCAGGACATAGGTAGTTGTATCTGAACAGCTAAGTACTGTAGTTAAATAAAAAAATGTTACATAGGTTTATCATAAATCAAACTGCAAGTCCCAGCTACATTCAAGAAAGATGGAATAACAAGGAAAATTAGAATGAATAATTCAGAATTGATAATTAATAAGTAGTTTCTTCCATCTGTTAGTTCAGGATCATCAATATGCAGATAACACTATGCTTGATTTTTTAACTGTTGGTGTGTTCTGGAGATGCTGTTGAAGCTTTATGCCATGTCAAGGCTGTAAGGTTCTGGATGTGATGAAATAAGTTAAAACTTGGTTGGTTGCTGCTTAGAATCAATTTATGATTGAAATGTCATATATACCTGAAAGATAAATTAGCAAAATTGAACCCAAACAAAATGGAGGTGCTGTTCGTTCACCAGTGTGTTCATCAGCTCTAGTGTTATCTCTCAAGGGATGTGGGGAGTGGTACTGTCCTAAAGGAGCAGGTGCTTGACTTAAGGACCATCACAGCTGCTGCTGGAAGTGCAGTTGAAGACTGGGGCTGAAAGGACCTTTGCTCAGCTATGTCTAGTACCTCAGTTGCCACCTTACCTGGAATAGGAGGACTTGGGTACAGTGGCTGATATCTTTATTGCTACTTGGTTGCAATTCTGCAATATGTTCTATATGAAAAGTGTTTGAAGATCACCTGGTTGGAGCAGGTAGCTTGATTGCTAAGCCAGATAGGATTTTAAAAGGCATACAGAAAGTTACTGATAATCAGTGCAAGGTCCACAATAGATGTATAATATGCTAATGGTGACACTGTCAGTCAATGTGGGCCACTGCAAACTGCTATGTCTTATAAAATCCTATCTGGCTTAGCAACCAAATTGCCTGCTCCAACCAGGGTTGACCCATCTGAGGCAATACTTTTTGGAAAGGTATTGGTAGTATCCCATTTTCATGAAGTGAGGCTGGCTGAAGTCAGGAAATACTTTTTTTTTTTTAGTTATGATGCCAATTCTTCAGAGCCACCTACTCTGGAAATAAGATTGGTCTTTTCAATATTAGTCTTATCTGGAAGCTGAAAAGCTGATGAAAACACAAGTCTTCCAGAGAGCTTTCATTGATAGATATAATAACAATGTGTATTTAGTTTTCTCTATTTTATTTTGTTTGTTTGATGGGATGATTGCTCCATTTTGGGCTATATTTATTGTAGATGTAGATGTTTCTGTTTTCTTAGTCTATGGCTTACTTTTTTAAGCTCCTCAGATTTTTTGCAGTTTTTGTTATGAAGCGCAGTTAAATATGCACAATAATAAATATGCATATGATGGAGTTTCTATATCTTCCAACCACAATTTCCTGTGCTTTGACAAAACTCTTGGGGAGAGCCTTCTTTCTCACTAGTTTATTTGAGAAGTGAAAGAGGCAAACCTCTGACTTCTGAATTAATTTTTCTGTTGCTTAAACAGGTTACTGGGGTATATATTTGTCAGAATGAGAGGATTGATTCAATAAGAAATGGAGGACTTTGGTATATATTCTTAGGTTAAGGAACCAGACAGCAGTTGGAAACCCCAAAAAGAAAGGGAAGCTGAGAGAAAATACCAAATGAGTCTGCAAAGTTTATCTCAGTTTATCTCAGGATGTTTTGCTATCCAAGAATATAGATAAAAAAGCACATGACCAAGAATGAGAAAGGCAAACAACACACATGCATGAAATAATACAAAAAAACTCACATCAAGCCTGCACAATCTGTATGTGACCAAAACTTTTCTAGATCACCAATTACAGATCTCTGGGAAATGAGATTATCAGGCTTTGAACCAATCCAGAAAATGTTCCATATGTACTTGTTCTGTCTCCCCTTCCCTTCCCCAGAAGGTAAGGAACTTGGCAGCAACACTAGCACAGAGAGTCACGCTGGCCTGTCTCCAAAATCCAAGTTATCTCTCCCGATAAGAGTGTTGGCAGTCACCCAGGCTCTCACTGCCAAATTCGGAGCTGACAAGAAATGAATTACTCACAGAAGGAATGATTTATTCCCAAAGTCCAGAAACCAAAGCAAGCACCACAACACAGATGGAATTCTCAGCTTATTCCACACTTTGTCATGTACAGAGTTTGCAGCGTAGGCACACCCACTTTTATACCTGGTGGGGTGTGGTCCAGCTCAATCTCTGGCCCTCCCACGCCTCCTATGTTGCTGCTGACGTTTCTCCCTCCGACGTTGCCTGGGATCAAGCCAGGAATCCTCCTCCTCACTCCCCAGCCGTGGCTGTACCGCTATGCGTCTCTCAGGCTGTTCCTCTTGGCTTTCCGAAGAAACCTGCGGCATTGCCAGGGAGGAAGGTCCTGGGGAGGGAGGCCTTGCCAGGGAGGAAGGTCCTGGGGAGGGAGGCCTTGCCAGGGAGGAAGGTCCTGGGGGGGGCAGGTCCTGGTGAGGAAGGCATTGCCCGTTCCTCCTCTTCTTCATCATCCAGGTCCTCTTCCTCTGTCAGCACAGGCTCACGAGGCGGGGCCACAACATGTACTCATATGAGAGAAAAAACAATTAAAATGAGCTAGCTGTTCTCTGTTTGAAAAGCTTACCTGAGAGACAAATAGTCTTGGTCCTGAATGTCCCTTTTAGCATTAGTTTTCCCAGACTCTCTTTATGCCAGATCCCAAGATAAAAAGGTTAGATTTTGCTTTTCCTTTAACTCTTTCATGTCTGAAAGGTGTTTTGGAAGGAGGTTTCCTCATATTCCAGGGCTGTCAAACTTGCAACCCGCGGGCTGGATGCATCACGCACTGGCCATGCCCCTGCCCAGTTTAGTGATATGTCATGTGATGCCACTGTGATGACACAAGTTTGCCCTAATCCCTACATTTCTGCTTTCTCTTTTCTTAGATCACTATGGTATTTTTCAAAGAAGCAATGCAGCATATAATTAGAGCTGCAAGGGTTTTTCGACAACAACATAGTCATATGACACTGGTAGGAAACTTTATTTTTAATTGGACATGTTATATAAGATGTCAATGATGTGTCTCTATTTAAAAGTAGCACATCTTAAATCAAGGTAAATTTTAAACACCATATGTCATTAAAACACCTATCACTAAGCCATAATTATTATTATTATCCTGCATTCTAAAAATTATTTAAACATTTTAATAAATGAAGATTTGCTTTAGTAAATCATTTTTTACCTGATGTTTATCTAACATTTTTAATATTTATTAACAGATTGGATGGAATGGCAATGGAAAAGCAACCTGTGCATCCTTAGCCAGTTATATATCTGAATGCAGTATCTTTAGGTTATCTACTTCCTATAGTTACACCTTTGCACATTTTCAAGAGGATATTAAAAAAGTCTATAAACAAGCTGGAGCAGAAGGCAAGAGGACCATTCTTCTCATTACAGATTCAGATATAATTCAAGTAAGCCTACACAGAATATAAATTAATATACATATTAAATTTGTATCATGTTAATTAAACACTTGTTAAAATTTTTCATCTCTGTTTCTTCCTTCTTTCTTAATCTTAATATATCTGGATTGTCATCAGAGGTTAAAGGATGATTGGGAGCTGACTGCATTTTCACCAGTCTCCTAATAAATTATTAGAGTAGGAACTATTAAACAGTTAACACAAAATAACTTTATAGCTGCAGCTCCATTAAAAGTGTCTGTAAAAAGCTATCATTTTGTGAAAATGACAAAATCTAGATTGCTACAACCCGAAAGCTATGGAGATAATCAACTGTTATTATTTTTCTTAGGAATCATTTTTGGAAGTCCTAAGTTGTATTCTGAAATCAGGACAAGTACCCCACTTATTTGAGAAGGATGAGTTGAATAACATTATTGAATCACTTACATCAGTTTCTGAAACGGCTAAGGAATCCAACAAATTGGATGATATGTATTCTTTCTTCTTACAGGTATATACTAGTTTCCTGTGATCAATGTGCTCTCTCAGTGAAATTGCTGTACCCATTCCAGCTTGAGTTTCACGTAAACAGCATGATCCAGAGTTGTGCTCATTGAATTTAATTGTCCTATTATTAATAGATAAATCAAGCCAGGAATGTGACAAGCTGTTGTTTATAGCTTTGAAGACATCCTTGTCTTTTTGACTGTTACCCATTGTGCTTATGAAGGCAGAGTAAGAAATCTGATGTAATGAATGATAGAAATTTTAATTATCACCACCAAGGATGGTTTTGTATCATCTGGTCTGAAAGAAACCCAAGTTAAAAATGATCATTATATTTCACCTTTATGAGTACTAACTGATATCTCTCTGTGTTGGAATCTGAATTAGTGAATTGCCTGAATCCATGTTACTTGCATAATTGTACAAAGTGGTTTGTAAAGAGAAACAACCTGTCTTTTGAATTTGGGGGCAAATATTTAAATATCTACTATCACTCTATAATTTGCAATGCAATTCTTATTTCAGTGAAAATTATTTTTGCAAGTATGTACTATTACAGTCTAATAAATGATAATTTTCAAAGAAATAATTATCTTACTAGAGTTTTTACACAGTATGTTTTTTTTCTAGAGAGTACGCCACAACCTTCATATAGTTTTGACAGTAAATCCTACAGGACTGGTTTTCCGGCAGTATTTACAGATATATCCCGCCATTGTGAATTGCTGTACAGTAGACTGGTACGAAAATTGGCCTGAAGAGGCCCTTTGCCACGTAGCAAAAAGTTATTTTAGCCAAAGTGAGACATTTAGAAATGAGGTATGATGTGAATGTATTTTATCAAAATAAAATCTATAATACGTTATTCTCACTTTTGAACTCTGGTTGATAGACTGAAGCTGTTCATGAATTGTTTTTAACTCATTTTAAAGGCTGTGGGAAAACATTGCAATGAGTTTCAGTAATCATAACTAGGTAGGGTTCTAGGGCTCATGGAGAATGTTGGGGAAAACAAAATGCCAGATACAACCACTGCTTTGCTCTGAGCAAGCATAAATTACCAAATCACCATTATACAAAACCTACACAATTTGCCTCATCTGCTCCTTCTCTGGATTTGGCTGGCTGGAAGGTAGTGATAGCAGCAGAAAGCTACGGTGATTAGGTATAGATTAATTCTCATTCCATTTTCAGCTATACCTGTTAGCGGGTAATTTGCAAAACCATCTTCTATAGGAATTTCATTTCTCTGCTGAAAAATGTACTCTACCTCATCAAATAAGGCTGTGACTATTACTGTAAATCGTAACAATTCATAATTTTAGAACAGATGCATTTAACTGAATGAATGTTGATGGTATGCAAAAAAAGCCTGGCAATCTCAAAATATTTCTAAAATGTAAGTTTACACTCTAGTAAGAGGAGAACACAAGCATCACAGGTAAATCTCATCACCAAGGAATTAGACCTTTTACACTCAGCATCCTCACCTTCCCGTGTGGAGGGAAGAAAAGGAACAACAAAGAAGAGAGAACCAATACAAACTGATGAGCATGAAGAAATTACTAAGTACATTACAATAAATTTCAACTCTCAAATTGAAATGTACATTGTATAAAATATGGTTCATTTGTCTTTACAGAATGTAAAAGATACTCTTATCCCTATGACTGTTAATATTCACAAGAATGCATCTATAATAATTGAGAAATACTTGAAGGAAACTAAAAGACACTATTACATCACTCCCAAAAGTTACTTGCAGTTTATAAATACTTTTTCCACAATGTTGAGGACCGCAAAAGAGAAAATGCTGAGTGAAAGGTAAATATAGTTGTGTGTGTATGTATGTAAAACAGCACCAAAGAGAAGTTGTCAGAAAGGATATTATTTTATAAAAATGTTTCAGGTGGATTAAAACATTTAACAATCCCAAAGCATAGCAGCAATTTTGTTGAAAGTCAGCTGCAATCACTGGGTGGGTTAATACACTCTTCCTGGAAGAGGATAATTTTTCCATGAAAAATGTCGAAGCAAATTTGAGCATTTCACTGCCAACAGATTCATGATAGGGTGAACATTAGCTACAGTGTGATTTGATTATTGTGCCATTCATTCTTTGGTTAATGTATATTTTATACATTCATCTCTGGTTAGTGTATAAGATTGTTGAAGAGTTATTCTATAAAATATCATAGAAGCAATGGACTTAATATCAATAAAATGTTTTATAAATTATATATTGATAAAACATATATAAGATATTCACAATTCTGGGCACAGTGCTTACCATAGTTCTTTCATGATAGACTTTATAAGTTGGTATATGTAGCTTTACTAAAAGTCTTCTATGCACTTAGCACTTAATATAAGGTAGTTTGTTTAGGGGTTGAACAGATAGGATAGGAAAGGTAAGGTAAGGTAATATAAGATAAGAGCGAGTCCAGAAATATTTCACTAGAACAGTACTCCACTCCTCAGCTTGCAATAGAATACCTTATGCCACCAGGCTTGAAATTTTGAACCTAAACAACTTAGAACTACATTGCCTACAGTCTGACCTAAGCTTAGTACACAAAATTGTCTGCTTCAACATCCTACCTGTCAGTGACTACTTCAGCTTCAACCACAACAACACACAGGCAAACAATAGATACAAACTCAAAGTAAACCACTCCAAACTCAATTGCAGAAAATACGACTTCAGCAACAGAGTGGTCAATGCCTGGAACTCACTACCTGACTCTGTTGTTACATCCTGAAACCCCCAAAACTTTAACCTTAAACTGTCTACCGTGGACCTCACTCTATTCCTAAGGAGTCTGTAAGGGGGCATGCATAAGCGCACCAGCATGCCTATTGTCCCTGTCCTACTGTTCCCATTTATTCGTACTCATTTATTATGTATATACTTATACCAGTTTATACTTATATGTTTATATGTTATGTTCATCCTTATACTTGTTTTCTCATACATGCTTGGCAAACTAAATAAATAAGATGTCTTTTTTTTTACTGTGAGCATACTGGTCCACATTAAAAATGAAATTCTGTTGCCTACTCTAAAGAGAAAGTATATATCTACATAAATATATACCTGCACACACACACACACACACACACACACACACACACGAATCACTGTTTGTTTTGAATACATAGTGGAAAGAGGAAACTTGAATTAATATACTATGTAACTATCTGGCCTTGGTACAAGTAGATTTTAACTCTTATATTTTTATTTTAGAGCTTGCTATCATTCTGGTTTGACAAAAATCTTGGATGGAACTTCACAGATTGCAGATATGCAAGATGAATTGCTTGTCCTTGGACCTCAGATAGAGTCAAAATCAAAGGTATATTTAATTCATAAGTGTTCTTCCCACATCCTAAAAATATTGAATAATTTCCTATCAGATCTCAAGTAAGATGTTAGAGTTTGTAAAATTAATTGACACTGGTATAATTGTTTTATAAAACTTACAACAGGATAACTATTATGTGAATTCAGTTTATGGTGCATTAGATATTTCAGAAGAAAGAAAGAAAAAAAGACTAAAGGAACCTAAGTTGGTGTAAAAGAAATAACATTTGGAATCCATTTATGATAATACTATGTAGTGGAATACCTGATTTCATCATATAGAAGGCTGGAAATTTCAAATATCTTCTCCCAGAGGGCTTCGTGGTCTTCACATACTGATTCTGCCTCCTGCTCTATTGTATTGTATTAGCTTATCTATTCCTACAGCTATCATCTATCATTTAAGAGTTGCCTTGCATGGCAAATTCTCCCTAGCCACATAATTTAAGAAAGATAGCGATCTCACTTTTCTGGTGATAAAAAGGTAAAATTCCAAAAGTAAAATAATTTTAATAGTGTAAAAACTTGACTTGCCATAGAAGTATGTGACTAAAAGATTCATCCCTTTTCCCCCTCCTTGGGAGACAGACCAAAGTTTATTTATTCATCTATTTTTAAATTATGCTACTTATATAGCTGCCCATCTACCAGAAGGAATTCTGAGTGGTCAACAGAATAACCACACAGAAGACTAAAAAGATATTTAAAAAGTTTTAAATGTTGAGGCCTTGAGAAGATTCACATTCAAAATAACTGTTCATAATGGCAACTCAAAAGGAACTCAAATGGTTTGTTTGACAGGAGATGTTGCAATTGATATTTTAGAATGTACAACAAATATCCATTGCAGCCTGAATTATCCATAAAAACTGAAACCACCCATAGTTCACTAGCACAGGCAGGGGCTGGAGATACTCTAAATTCACACCTTGTGTAGTAACAGAGAGTATCTCCTTTTCAAGGATGTATGTTGTAAATATAAACTACTGAGAATGTGTATTTGTGTGTGTGAATTAGCAGCGTCAACAGAGTACATTTACAACAGTACAAAACATACAGAATATGTTAGATATTTAAATACTCACCTCTGATTGTTTGGTCCATGGCAGCAGGAATTTGAAGAGCCGTCACTGGTTGTAGCCACGAGCAGCCCTGCTGTAAAAGGAGCTGCGGCTGCCGTTTTCAGTTCTGCAATAGCGAAATAAACAAGTTAAACCGATTGGAGACTCCCGCGTCTTCTCTCACCCACAATTTATCACTGGTGACAAAGGTGGGATTCTGAGACACGGGACCAGCGAGCATGTGGCGGTGAACCGACAAGAACCGAACAACAGCCGGAACCAACACACCACCCGCATCGTTCGATCCGACAACCGAAGACTGGGAATCGTACGTCGACCGATTCCACATGTTTTTGGAAGGAGGCAACCTGATGAACATTTCGGAGCACAGGAAATGAGTCGTATTCCTTACCCATTGCAGACCTGCCATTTTCAAAATGGCCAAAGCCCTCTCAGCACCCAACAACGTGAAAATGATGGCATAGCCAGATTTAGAGAGAATCCTGACGACACACTACACCATCGGTATCCTGCCTAATCAAGAGGCATGAATGCTACTGGAGAGACCGGAAGGAAGGTGAGAGCATCAGTAATTTTGTTGCGAGCCTGAGGGACCTTGCGAATTTCTAAACGTGGATGAGGCTATGAGGGATCACATAGTCCTGGGACTCAGAGACCTGATGCTACAGAGCTGGCTCCTGACAAAGTCCAAAATAACTCTAAAAGAGGCTATCGAAGAAGCATCGGCCGTGGAAGCGTCACAGATATCTACTGCAGCCATGAGGAAGATGAACAGGACGCGCAGCCTGCACCCAAGGAAGCTGTCACCGTCCACCATGAGGACCTCGAATCCAAGTCTGAATCGGACGACGATGAGGAAATAAACCAACTCCGTACAGAAAGATACCCCAAAAACTGAGAAGGAAAGAGGAAGGACTTCTGGTGTGCAGGATGCAAAGGAAATCACCCTAGATCAGCGTGCCAGTTCCGCGAGGGCATGCCAGGCATCCAAACCTAACAACAGGAGACAAAGACAAGGCACACTGCTACAGAGCCGAGAAAACCAACCCGAGAGCCGATGGAGCCAATTCAGCCAGAGCCGACGGAACCACGAGCTGGCCACAGCAAGGAGTGAAACACATCAGACAGTGACGGTGGGCCACTCCAGCACATCAAACGCTAGGAAGGTCCACTTCCACGTCACCATAGAAGGAAAGGAATGCCAGATGGAAGTGGATTCCGGATCTTACCTATCAATGGTATCCTGGAACACCATCAAAAGATTAAGCCCCAGACTGACCAAAGATCAGTTGAGCAAACAGAGACTAATCCTGAAAGACTATCAAGGGAACCAAATTCCCGTCATTGGCATAGGGAAATTCCGAGTAACCTTCAAGAACTAAGCCTGCTGGGGCCTGCTGGGGCTTGAGTGGTTTAAACCACTAGGGATTGAAGTCACCAGCATATACAGCATCACCAAAAGTGAATGGGAAGACAATCTGATGGAGGAGTACTGGGATGTCTTCAACGGGAAATTGGGCAAGTATTTGGGGTCCCCTATTTCATTTAATCTAGACCCCACCATAGCCCCAAACAGACTCAAAGTGAGGTGGGTCCCCTTCGCTCTTAAACCTAAAATAGACGAGCAACTTAACCAGCTCATCGCCCAAGGGATCCTAGAACCCATTGACCTCGCAAAATGGGAAACGCCTATTGTTACACCAGTCAAGCCAGATGGGTCCATGCACATCTGTGCTGACTGTAAGGCCACCCTGAACCATGCCCTACAACAGAGCACATACCCCATCCCAGTGGTGCAACACCTTTTACATTCCCTGGGGTGGGGGAAAGTTTTCGCAAAACTTGATCTCGCACAAGCCTACCAGCAATTACCGGTAGATGCTGAGACAGCAGAAGCTCAGACAATCGTAACACACCGTGGGGCATTCAAATGCAAGCGACTACAATTTGGAGTCAGTATTGCCCCGGGGCTATTCCAGAGCCTAATGGAGCGCCTATTACAAGGGATTAAAGGGGTGGTGCCTTACTTCGACGATGTCCTCATATCAGCAGAGGACAAGGGACAATTAACAGAATGCCTGAGGGAAGTCTTAAGCCAAGAGGTGGGGCTAAAAGTAAAAAAGGAGAAATGCCAACTAGCAGCCAACAAAGTAGAATTCCTGGGCTATCTGATAGACAGCGAAGGGATCTACCCCACAGACAGTAAAATCAAGGCAATCAAAGAAGCCCCCAGGCCGACAAACAAAAGTGATTTACAAGCCTTCCTGGGCCTTATTAACTTTTACAATATATTTTTACTGCAGAAGGCAACAGTGGCAGAGCCACTCCATAGATTCCTTGACAAGAAGGCAGCCTGGGCCTGGGGGCAAAAAGAAGAAGCGGCATTCCAAGGAATAAAAAAAACATAATTACATCAGACTGCATACTAATCCAGTACAGCGAGATATTACCATTAACATTAACCTGCGACGCATCACCATTTGGGGTCGGCGCGATCATCAGCCACATATTATCGAATGGAAAAGAAGCCCCCATAGCCTTCTATTCAAAGACATTATCCAAACAGGAACGGAATTATAGCCAACTAGACAAAGAAGCACTAGCCGCAGTCACTGGAATCAAGTGATTCCATGAATACATCTACAGAAGGAAGTTTACCCTAGTCACTGACCACAAACCACTATTGGGAATCATCACAGGAATTCCTGGCTGCCTATGACTTCATTTAATCTACACGCCCGGGAGGGACATTGACTATGCCGATGCACTTATTCAATGCCCCCTACCTACCCTGGATGAGGACCCAGCGCCAACCACAGCCACACTCCTGATAGAGACATTTGAGGGAGCACTGCAACAGCAATCGACATCGCGAGAACAATGGCTAAAGACAAAACTCTGGCGTGCATTTTGAACTGGGTAGGGAGAGGGTGGCCCGAGAAGGAGACAGCCGAAGAGACTAATCCATTCAGGAACAGACGGGCGGAACTATCAATACTGAAGGGGTGCGTACTTTGGGGGGATTGGGTAATATGGGTCTTTTTATCTGTTCGCCGCCCTGAGTCCTCTGGGAGAAGGGCGGCATACAAGTCTAATAATAATAATAATAATAATAATAATAATAATAATAATAATAATAATTCCTGAGAATTTAAGGGACGATATAATGGAAATGTTGCATGCGGGGCACCCGGCAATAGTTAAAATGAAATTCCTGACAAGGAGTTATGTGTGATGGCCAGGGATGGATAAAGAAATAGAGGCCTGGATATCAACCTGCAAGGCCTGCCAGGAGACCAGGCCAGCACATCCCACGGCACCCAACCACGAATGGGAAATCCCAAGGGGACCATGGTCAAGGGTATATATCGATTTCGAGGGCCAGTAAAGGGACACACATTTTTTTATCATAGTGGATGCATATTCTAAGTGGCTAGAAGTCAGCATTATGCAGTCCACAACAGCAGAGGCAGTCATTAGAAATCTGAGGAAACTATTTGCCACACATGGCCTGCCAGACATAATAGTATCCGACGATGGGCTCCAGTTCACGGCCACTCAATTTGAGGGGATCCTAGTGCAGAATGGGATACGACATGCCCTATCAGCACCGGGCACCCCTTCACGAATGGGCAAGTGGAACGCATAGTCCAGTACACAAAAGAGACCGTCCAAAAACTAGGGCCACAAGCAAAAATAGACAAGTTATTAAGTATACAGCACATAACACCCAGGGCAACAACAAATAAGAGCCCTGCTCATGAGGCTCTCATGGAAAGAAAGCTGAGATCACCCCTAGACAGACTACATCCCCTATACAACCCAGACAGACCACTAGATTCATCTAGTAAATGCCGGACATTCCAAACGGGTGACCCAGTTTACGCTAAAAACCTAACAGAGAGCCCCTATGGATACCGGCGATGGTGGCCCAGGTAACTGGGCCTTGCTCTTACAGGGTCGACACAACAGATGGCTGAAGCTGAAGGAGACACATAGACCAACTAAGAACCCAGGGGACAAGGGGTGGTACAGACATAAGCGGAGAGGAAGGGGGAGACCCTTCACACAGACACAACATACCCAGAGAGGAAGGGGGAGACCCTTCACACAGACCCAACACAAATAGCGAGGAAGGGGGAGACCCTTCACACAGATGCAACATACCCAGAGAGGAAGGGGGAGACCCTTCACACAGACCCAACACAAATAGCGAGGAAGGGGAGACTCTTCACACAGACTAACATACCCAGAGAGGAAGGGGGAGACCCTTCACACAGACCCAACACAAATAGAGAGGAAGGGAGACCCCTCACAAACAAGGAATAACACAGGACAGACCCTAACGACTAACGACTAAAATTGTTGAGACACAACCTCAACAATTAAGAATAGCACCGAAAACACCAAACATAAAAAGCAGACACTTACCAGAAACACAAGGGCAGGACAGCATGACCAGGCAGGGACAGGCCCACAGAGAAATCAGAAGGGCAGCCTTAGTGGAAACAAAATGGCCACCCTAACTAGAAGGTTCCAGGAGGTTCCAATGGAGGGAGCAGGAGAAGCAATAAGTCCAACCAAACAGCTCAAAGACCAGCTCATGATTGAGCTGCGCAGGTCCAGTCGTGCCTATAAGAGCCCCACCTACCTACATGATTATGTGCGTTATGCGGGACAGGATTGACCAGACCAGGTGGGGAGGGGTGTTAGATATTTACATGCTCACCTCTGATTGGTTGGTCCGCGGCGACAGGAATTTGAAGAGCCATCACTGGTTGTAGCCGCGAGCAGCCCTGCTGTAAAAGGAGCTGCCGCAGCTGCCATTTTCAGTTCTACAATAGCGAAATAAGCGAATTAAATTGATCGGAGACTCCCGCATCTTCTCTCACCCACGATTTATCAGAATATGATTTTAAATGAAGGTACATGCCAACTCTTTGACCAGGACATCCTGTGAGACTTTCATTTCACAATTGGAATTATCCAGGGGTATTCATTGAAGAGATGTCAAAACAAGTCAAGATGAAAGTTATCCCTGTGTTATTGAAGCTTTCTTTTTTGTAATTACATGTAGTATCAGTACAGATTCAAAAAGGGAGAGAGACCTTCAATTTCATGGATAAATTACCAATAAAGGAGAATAATTTAATGAAAATTGTCCAAATCAGTATTCAATAGGCAGCTAATAAGATAAAATTCATTTATCAGATTAAATAATCAATAGTTTTTAATCTAGTTTATGCAAGTCTATTCTTACTATCACAAACAAGAAAATCTAATATTTTAAGGCCTTATGTTATAATAAATTGAAACTTTAGATGTGGTACAAGTCCACATGCAGACTTACAGTCCGTAGGAGGTTTCAATATTAAAATTTTAAAATATAAAATTGTTTTTAACATACATATTCACATAGTTTAATCTATTTTTTTAAAAAAAGATATTAGTTAGTTATGTTCACTAAAAAAAGATCGTAGCACCTGTTATTCACAAAGGCCATATTATACATATGTTGTAAGAATATAAGATTTAATAAATGCCAATATTTAAAATATGTATCATTCTATAGTAAATTATTTTTCTGAATTTCACATATTAGGTACAAAAAAAAATCCAACTTGATTTTTGCATTTCCAGCAATGTTTGAATATGAATTATCTGTTTTAACAATTAGCACTGGTGTAATGTACCTGTGAAAAGACTTCTTTTACCAATGTTCTCTTAATATAGTATTCACAGAAATTTAATTATTTGTTTATATTTTCTTTTCTCTTTCTTTCTTTCTTTCTTTCTTTCTTTCTTTCTTTCTTTCTTTCTTTCTTTCTTTCTTTCTTTCTTTTTTGCATATCAGTTGTTCTGTTAGACCAAACATATTTCAGCAGGTGTTCTGAATTTTGTGTTTTCAAGTCTATTCTGCTCTCTGAGTGTCCCACCTTCTTTTGAATCTCCCATTGAATTTGTATATTGGAACTAATGACGCATTTCTTAAAATTCCATGGAGAATCTCCATAATTAATATTAAAAAGATGAAATCTTTCAAAACTGTCTATGGAATTTTCAGAAAATGGTTGTTTCTCCACAGATCAACATGTTTGAACATTTGCTTTCATGAAAATAAATATTTAGTTTTTATATATGGGGCAATAAGTCTACACTTATATATTATAGTTTGAGATTTTGGTACAAGCAGTCCAGCTTATTTTTTCGTGTCTGGCAAAATCTTTTATCAAAATTGGGGAGGGAAGAGAGATAGAACATTAAAGATGAATAAAAAATTAGTAATCTTCTGGGATAGTCCAAACAAATTAGGGAGTATGCTGCCCCACTTCCCCCTCATACACATATATAGCAAAAGTTCTACACGCGTTTATTGAAACCCCCAAACAGGTCCTCGTAAAGCACCCCTCTTGGGCAGGTCTGGATTCCAAGTTCAGTATAGCAATAGGGTAACCAAATCCTATCACTGCGTAACCGAATCCTAGGAGCACATACAAAGCCCAGGAAGGTAGTCCAGGAGTCAAAGAGGCCAGGGTACACAGCACGAGTACACAAGGCCCAGAACTGGGCACATTGCTTCAGCCAGGGATGGGATCCAATCGGTATAACTACCGGTTCTGTTGCTCTGTGTCATGCGAATGCAATTTACGACCTGCTGAGCTGCCTGGACAGCTGAGCAGCGTTGCATGCAGGTGCACAGCAGTTGGAAAAGCCCTTTTTTCCTGCTTTTTCAACCGCAGCTATGCTGCACAAAGCAGCTGTGGTTGAAAAACCAGGAAATAAAGGTCAGGTAAGAGCCCAGGAGGGCAGATGGGCCAAAGCAGCAACAGACATAGAACTGGTTCTATGTATGCTCTCTGTTTGCTGCTTTTCAGAGCAACCGGTTCTACAGAAGTGGAGAGAACCGGTAGAATCCCACCCTTGGCTTCAGCAACACTCAAGTCCTCAGGCTGAGGTTAAGTAGGCAATGTTGGTGTAGCCATTCATGAGAGGCAAGTTGCCTCCTCATGAGTAGTATAGATGACCTAGACTATGCCTGTCTCCTCTCTGCTCTGTGTGTTCCTTGGATCAGGAGGATGTGTGGACTCTACCTCCTCCTCATTGATAACAGGTGTCAACTACTCCTGATCTTTACCTGGAGCCTCCTGGCCAACTTGCTGCAGCTGTGGCTTGCCTCCCTCAGCTTCAGTCTGTCACTCATCTGATCAACCCAGCTGAGAGTGCTCCATTATGCTAGCTTTCTCTGAGCCCCAATCCTGACATATACTCAGCTCCACACTTTCCTCTGCAGACTCAAACTCATTCCCCTCCTCTGAACTCACATCTGGAGAGGGGTCCAAGGTGAATCCATGACAGGAGGTCAAATATATATAAAAATAAATTAAAATGTCAGATATGACTTCCTGTGGGGAAAATAATGGTTTAATCACCTCTTAAGAGAAATGATGTTGCAGCTTGTCTTAGTTCCTGTACATTGTGTGTGTGTGTGTGGGGGGTATTCTCCTTTACTATGGATAGAAGGAGGATATCAGAAATAAACCCACATCCTCCAGAATGTCACTCCTCACAACTAAATCAGACATTAAGGTTACCCAACTGACAGGGATTTTCATCAAGTTCACAGGTGTGGTATAGCCAATTTTATAGATATTAAAACCGAACTTCCTCATTTCTAAATCACTTTTTGGATGTATTTATCTTTGCAGTTTAAGAAAAACTTCCTTTGGAAACAAATAAGTACTTCTCTTTAGTGACTTTATTTCTAGAGTTATATTTAAATTCAAATATTGGAAACTTCTACTGGTTTTTGACTTGCAAAAAGTTGGAAATTAAAGAGACTAAAAATATTAAATGGTTTAATTTTTATTTTTGAAAGGAAAATTAACTTCTTAGCAAAGTTGCATTGTGGGATTACAAACTGACACTTGCATTTTTATCTCCTTTTTAAAATCAAAGGCTATCAATCCCTGGATGATACCCAGCTTTACATCTCCACCCCCCATATCGCTTCTCCATGATGAAGCCTGGTAGTGAAAGCCTGGTGACCTATTTTGTTTTAGCTGCTTTTAGTTTTGTAAAGGGACCATTAATTTAATTCTTTTTTAAATATTGTGTGTCTGTTGTACTTACCTCGAGATGGAGGCTTCCCTGAGGCCCAGTAGGAAAAAAACGGGGTGAGGGGAGGGTGCTGCGAAAGGAAAAAACCACCTAGCCATGCCCAGCCAGTCACATGACACATGGCCACGCCCACCTAGCCACGCCCACAGAACCAGTAGTAAAAAAATTGAATTCTACCACTGCTTTATACAAGCCATTGTTTTCCTTATATAAACAGAAAGATTTAAGTGTTTGAAAGTGAACAGAAAGATTTAAGCATTTGAAAGTGAACACAAAGATTTAAGCTTGATAAGAATTATGAATGTGAAAATGAATTTGATGAGTTGTGTACAAATGATACATATTATTGCTAATATCTAAAACTTACTGACAATGGAAACAGATGATTAACAAATTAAAATTTGTATGTTGAAATGAACAAGAAATGAATATAATACACAGTTGGATCAATGGGATTGAAATTATGTTAAATTATAATCTTAAAGAATTTAATCAAACTGATGGTATATTTTCTCATCTCTGGTGTATATGCAAGGCTAAAAAATATTGGGGTTAAGTGTGTATTCTAATTCAGAAAATTTTAAAAGTGAATGTAGAATTGAAGTCAGAGATTTTTCTTTTGAATTTAACAGACAAGCAAATGGAACTTTGCTTTTATATGTGAAAACAGTAACTAGACTTTCACATGCACAAAGATGGAAGGATTTACTAATACCCACAATAGAAGAATGGATGATGAAACTGATGGAATTGTGGAGATAGTAAAATTGGCAGCTTTGATTAAAGAAAAGACTCATTTTATTTTTCCTTGGAAACCACTTTTGGATTTTTTTGCAAGAAACTGAAAGAAATGAAATGTTAATTTTGGGATTCGATGTTTTGAACTATGTGAGATAATAGAAATAATGTTAACCTTTTTTTTAAATTCACATTTGTTGCAAAGGAGATCAAGTCATTATTTTTCTTTTTCTTTTTTTTCACACTTTCTTGATTCTTTTTCTTTTTTCTTGTCTTTTTATCCTTGTTTTTGAAACTCAGTGAAGTTATAAAAATAAATTAAAATGCACTAATTCAGTAAAATTAAGATGAGTCCAAATGTGTAAAATAAAATTATGTCTACAATAGAAATCCCATTGGTTTTTGTGTGAAATTTAAAGATTTATTGCAGTGAAAAGATTAAAAGATTCCTTAGGATAGGAGCTCCCTCTTGTGGCAACAAGTATAATAAATTCAGAAAGATTTTGCAAAGCAATCTAGAATGAATATCCATCAAAGTAAAACATGAAGTTAAATATAAGATAATTAATATGTAATCTGAGTAAATATAAGATACAATAAAATAACCAATGAAATATGTAAAATAATTCTATACTCATTCACCACCGAATTAGTATAGTCAAATATCTGTATATTTATTTAAGTCAGGAAAAGGAAACAACTACAACTATGGTAGTTAGTCCAAACTTTTTTTTTAGCCAATCTCAATTTCTCATTTGGATTTCCCACATGAATTAAATTCCAAAGTTGGAGAAAGGCATGGTATAAAAAGAAGTTAACTGTTACTAAGAAGATGTAATGTAATAAAAGCTCAATATAAGATATAACAGATAACAGATAATCAGAGTTGGAAGGGACCTTGTAGGTCATTTAGTCCAATCCCCTGCCCAAGCGGGAGACCCTACACCATTTCTGACAAATGGCAGTCCAATCTCTTCTTGAAGGTCTCAAGTGATGGCACTCCCACAACTTCTGAGGGCAAGCTGTTCCATTGGTTGATTGTTCTCACTGTCAGAAAGTTTCTCCTTATTTCCAGGTTGAATCTCTCCTTGTTCAAGTTTCCATCCATTATTCTTTGTCTGGCCTACAGGCACTAAATAAAACTCATGTTCTTGTTTGGTGGTCTCTTGGGGTCTGATATCAATCCACTTTCTGTGGTCATCTGTAGAGAAGGATGTAAATCTTCTTGAAGATTTATAAATCTATCAGGTTCACTGCCTCTAAGGTGCCCCTAATTATTATTTTTTCTTCTGTCTTGTACTCCTAACTGTTAACTAAGAATACTCAATACATAATTAGGGCACTAAGATAAAGATAAGAAACTTTCTCCCTAGAGAAAGTTCCATTCCCACTTTAGGGAGCTACCGCGGAATCCCATCTTGACTTTAAACAAGACCTCTTGTTTGTCCTGCATCTCTTTGTTTCATTTTTGCTGAAGCACTTTCTTTGTATCATATATACATATTAAGCCCCCATCCCTTTAGTTAAAAAATCTACAATTGTAATGTTTCCTCATAGAGAATATCATAATAAAATGGAGAGAAATTATAAATGTTATTATTTCTTATTTCTCCAAATGAGGGCCATTCTGAAGATGACTACTTGGAAAGCTATGTAGAGAATGATTATTTAATATCTAATTTTTCTTCTGAAATTATACATGAGCCATAATATATGGTATCATTCCAATCAGTTAAGGTCAGTTTCTCCAGTATAAATTCCTGACAACGAAGATGGAGAATAAAACTAGAGATGTTCCTACTGCCACAGTGCAAGCTCCAAAGTGTAATGTTTAATTATATTATATTAGCCATAAGATGTAGAAACTGCCACACTCCAGAGGTTCTAGGCTGTATTTGAAATAGGAAAAGTTGATGCTGGATTAATATGAATATTAGTTTGTTGGTAGTGCTGAGCATTTATTAGAAACAGTTACTGATTCCCATACAATAATTTCTAGAATACATTGTCATAAAACGTAGTGATGGAGATTAATTTGATAACTTTTTAAGATACATGTAAATGATAAAGGGTCCAATGATAGACAGTAGAACATTTATTCTAATGATACCAAAGTTTTCTATGAGGAAGGTATGTGGTTAAGAAGTTTAATAATAAATAAACAAATAGAACTTGTAGCCATCCATTGCTGAAACATTGAACTGCAATAAAGATTTTTGATCTGACTCATAAGGAAATCCTCATTTTCTTGTATGCATAATAATGAAAGTAGTTTGCAGGATTTTTGTTGCTAAGGTTTTATATTCATTATTTTTTCAGAGATTACCATTAAAATATTTAACCATTGTCTTATTAGGAAATAGAAGAACTTGTAGCTAAACTTCACAAAGATGCGTTAGTTGTAGAACAAGTTCGAACTTTGGTTAAAAAGGATGAAGAAATTATGGCTACGGAAACAAAAATTGTGGAAGGGTATGCTAAGGTACACAGTTTTTAAAGTTTCTTCTTTTGATGTCATCATAACAAGCATGCCAACTATTCCTATCAAATGTGATTTTCCTCCCCAAAAAAGGAGAAACTAGGGCTACTATGTCTGAGGTGCAAAAATCTGGAGGACCTCCAGATGCTAGCAAGAGATTAATTTTTTCTATAAAAAGGCTTATGTTTGTGTTAAAGAATTTTGTATATAAAAATAGTATTTATACATGTATATCCTGTGACTAAAAAATAAAACTACCCTGTCTTCATTTTTGTAGCAAGTAACAGAAGAACTTAATACTGTATTACCATCTTTGGAGAAGGCTCTTAGTGCTCTTGATGCACTTGACAAAAATCACATTGCAGAAGTTAGGTAAATATATTGCTTATTTCCAAGGATTTCTAAGCTGAGGATTTCTTGCAATCAAAACACATTAATTTAGCGAATACAATATTCATTAGTCATATTCAGTTTACATTGATGTACCCTAATTCTTGCTAATGTAAGAAACTATTAGCAGGAATAGTAAGATATAGCCAAAGCAATAGATTCCCTGAAAATCAGTCATCTCAATAGAAAATTGCTCTTGGAATGTTTCATATTATTTCTTGTTTTTATATTAAACTGCAATCTCTAAGGTCAGAAATATGCATTACATTCCTTGGGCAGTCTAGGACATTCAGTATTTTTATGTTGATCACTAAAATTATTGTATCTTAATAACTGAATGTGAATCAGGTTGTTTTGCCAAAAAATTGACTTTGAATATAATATATTTTGTACTCTTTTTCTGTAAAACACAGAGTATATACTCATCCTCCTCCACTTGTTTTAACTGTTATGAATGCAGTCTGTATTCTTCTTCAAAAGAAACCAAACTGGGCAACAGCAAAATTATTACTGTCAGATCCAGGATTCCTGAAAAAATTGATTACAATTGACAAAGATAATTTACCAGAAAAGGTAAAAGAAAGTTCATTTGCAAGTAGATTGGATATTTTTCTGCTTTTGTATATATAAATCCTCAAATAAGAGATTTTAAAAATGAAACAAATTTCCAGGGGTCTGGCTTGGGGTTTCATTGCCACCAGAATCCAACTAATTTTTCCTTACCAGATTGTAAATATCTTCTGAATGTAACAGTTGCGAACAATACATTGTAGTCAAATTTTCTCTAATTCTGCAGAGTTTGGACTAATCTTTCGCAGTCTAATTATCTTGTGTCTTCTTGTCCATTTACATTGCTTTTTGCTGTGTTGTTCGTCAGACGACAGCTGTTTTTCATTCCACTTTGTAGAGATTCAGTTGGTGGGAGTTTGAGACAAAGGTCTCAGTGGTAGAATTCTATCTGGAAATAGATAGTTCATAATTATATCTATAGTTCATAGCCAATGAAGTATCTCTGATAGCTTTTAAATGGATAGTAAAATATTTCACTTTGATTGATTAATTAGAATATTGAAAAATAAACCAATATTTTGTTTTTGTGACTAAACTTTTTTTGTTTCTTTTCCCTGTTTTTTTGTTGTTGAAGATATATTATTCTCTTTATATTGTTGTACAGTTTATAATTTCCTTTTCTTGATAGTCCTTAGGGAAAGGGTGGCATACAAGTCTAAATAAATAAATAATAAATTCAGTGCAATGGAATTATTTTTTAATAACAAATAAATAGATATTAGTTATTGATTGAAGATGGAAGAATTTACCTGTATCTGTTGCACATGCCATTTTATTAATTATTTATTTATAATTAATTGTTTTGTATTCATTTTAGGTTTTTCTGCAGTTAAAAAAATATGTGAGGTCACCTGATTTCAACCCAGTGAAAGTGGGACTTGTGTCTGTTGCATGTTGCTCCATATGCCAGTGGATTTTAGCTCTGGATCACTATCATATTGTTAAAAAGGTATATTTACATAGGTTATTTCCAATAGTTTTTAAAACAATCCATCATATTGGACAGATTGTATTTATAAGGGAAAAAGATTCTACTTAATTCTGGAATACATTGCTGATTTCTGCAAATTTCAGAACTATCAGAGATAAAACAATTCCAATTGTCCTCTTATTTTCTATTTACTTTTCTGCTATTTTAATTTTATACCATAAAACAAATGTAGAAATGTACCTGGATTCAGGAAGCTCAGAGAAGGAAGGCCTGGAAGCAGACCTGAAATATACAGCAGTCCTAATTTAATATTTTATTAAGCAATTAATTGAATTGTTTTTCTCATAGACTCCATTTCTATAGTTTTAAGATAAGTTTAAAGATAAGTCTTAAAGTTTACTTTAAGATAGTTTAATCTCTAGAAGATTGACCTGACAAAAAATGGGTCAACTTATCTCTTTATTAAAAATATTATTATTATATAATATTAAAATAAACTTTTCTCCTGTTACAAGAGATTCAAACATATCAGTCTCAAAACCTGGTTTCAGTTGTATGTCACTGCAACTATTAAAAGTGTTTAGCAGGTAGTCCCTGACTTATGACCATGATTAAGCCCAGAATTATAGCCGTAAGTTGGAAATAAACACTGGAAACTGGCAAAAAATGTTATAAAATGTTTGCAGGATGCTGCAAACAGCTGTAAAAGTGAGTTGGTTGCCAAGTACCCAAAATGCACTTGCATGATCATGTTGTGTGTGTGTGGCTATTGTAACTTCAAAATCAGATCATTAATGCTCTTTGCAAGTCTCATAATTTTGAACAGTCGCTAAATAACTGTTAAGGACTCTCTGTGTGTTCTTCTTTTCCACAGGGATCCTTGTGGAAAAGGATCTCTGGCATCGCTTCAAGATTGCAGAGAAGGGCAAACAGATAGTGATTCAGGACTGATCTTAGTACCTCCCTTAAAATAATTATATAGAATTGCTTCCTAGAATTTTCCATCTCCTGTCTGGATTTCTTCCTCCTAGTTTTCAAGGGCATTTCCCCTTTGCTTCTGTCCTGTCCCTGCAGGATTGTTATGAGGAGGATCGCAGGAGGAGAATAGAAATAAAGGTTGTGGAAGAATTGCCAAGTCTAAGGAGTGATTTCACCCTCAGGAAAAATAAATCTTCCATATCTTCCTTTTTGAAACTCAACTGTAGCTTGCCATTCCTAGGTCATTTCTAAAGCAATCCTCATCTTTAAAAAATTCCTTATAGATTTTCCTAAGTTTAAAGGAGGAAAACTGGTCTGTCCTTCCTAACCCATTGGGACCTAGGTGTAGAGAATATAAAGTTACTCACATGATATAGGCTGTTTACAAAATGATGATTTCAGCACGGAGACGGCATTGGTCGCGCTGATGGATGATCTCTGGAGGTCGTGGGACAGGGGCTTTTCCTCTGTCCTGGTCCTATTAGACCTCTCAGCGGCTTTCGATACCATCGACCATGGTATCTTTTGCTCGGGTGGCTGGGAGTGGGGGACACTGTTCTTCAGTGGTTCACCTCCTACCTCTCGGGGTGGGTGCAATCGGTGTTGGCAGGGGGCAGAGGTGACCCGAGGGTGCTCTCTTGTGGGGTCCCTCAGGGTCAGTCCTCTCCCTTTTATTTAACATCTACATGAAGCCACTGGGTGAGATCATCCGTGGTTTCGGGTGAGATTCCATCAGTATGCAGATGACACCCAGCTGTACATCTCCACCCCGAACCAGATCAGTGATGCCTCGCCCTGATGACCCAGTGTTTGGATGCGTACAGATTTGGATGGGAACATGCTTCGACTCAACCCGCCAAGACTGAGTGGTTGTGCATACCGGCATCTCGGCCCAGTCAGGAATATCCATCTTTGGCCATAGGGGAGAGGTGTTGCCCCTGTGGATAGGGCGAATCTGGGGTCCTCCTGGATGTACGGCTCTGGTTGGAGGAGCAGGTGGGGGCCATTGCCAGGGGGGCCTTTGCCCAGCTCCACCTTGTTTGTCAGCTTCGCCCATTTCTGGACCGAGATGCCCTGCGCACAGTCACTCATGCCCTTGTTACCTCTAGACTCAACTACTGCAATGCTCTCTATTTAGGACTGCCCTTGCATACCATCCGGAGACTCCAGCTGGTGCAGAATGCAGCGGTGCGGGTGGTGATGGGAGTTTCCCGATTCTCCCATATTACCCCCCTCCTGCGCGGCCTGCATTGGTTGCCAGTTGCGCTCCGGGTGAGATTCAAGGTCCTGGTTTTAACATACAAAGTCCTTCATGACATGGGTCCTCAATATTTAAGGGAGCGACTCCTGCCGATATCGAGTGCCAACTGCCCTGTGCGAGCACATAGGCAAGGACTCCTTGGGGTCCCATCGGCAAGCCAATGTTGGCTGGCGGGCCCCCCACAACGAGCCTATTCTGTCGCGGCCCCTGACCTCTGGAACCAACTACCCCTGGGACTCCGCCTGGCCCCTGACCTCCACACTTTCTGCCATGATTTGAAGACCTGGTTGTTTGACCAATCCGGGCTGTGACCCCTCCCTGGGGGGGACGGGTTTTTTAAAATATCTTAATTATTGTTATTTTATTCTTGTAATTTTTGGGCTTGCGTGGTTTAATCTTTTTTTAATTATTTATTGTTGTGGTTTTAGTTGTGAGCCACCCCGAGTCTTCGGAGATGGGGTGGCATACAAGTCCAATAAATAAATAAATAAATAAATAATACCTTCTAGGACTGACACTAGGTAATCAAAGTCTTTCCTCTGGGACAAGCTGATAAATAAAGTAATGACTGATCACAACTTCAGATTTGTGGGAAGGGAGAAGGGTTTCTGAAATAGGACAGCTTCACTTTTGGCCCCTATTCCATAAGATAACATGAATTGTTCTGAATTAGTCTTGGCTCCCATGTCCAATAGGCATAACTGAGCATTGATCAAATGAAACCAATCTGGTTTCATCTGATGAAGCTGTGCAGATGAGTAAAACCTAGACAGACTTTCAATATCATTCATATTCTTCTGATTCAGAAAATCAAAATATTACCACACAGAGATGAGAGACACTCATTATATTATGAGCAACTGAAATGATTAGGATTCCTACCACATGACAGATGATATACATTTGCTAGATGGGGTTGCTATCAAAGCCACCCCAGAACTATTCAAAACCACCCCAGAACTTGTGCTTTTACTAAGGCTCATGAATAGTAAAACCCTGTGCCAGAAATTATATTAACACATTACAAATTTGCAGAGAAATATAAATAGCCAAATTATAATTGATGTTCAGCACAGAACTGTCACAAAGAGTTATGATTATTTGGTCAATTTGCTCGTATTGTCATATCAGATTGTGAATTTCTCCAGGATGCATCACTGGCTAGTGGTCAGAACAGGAGAACATGCAATATAAAGATGTCACAATATAAAAAGTATGGTAGAAAATTAAAATGAAGACTAGAAAGTTCTCATAGAGATGTTGCTTTTAGGAAAATCCCTCAAGTACAGTTAGAAATATGAATATAATGAGTGTTACTTGGTCATATATAAATAAATGTGCCTATATCAAGACATTTGTGACATATATTTCATCTTTCTCTAAAGTATTAATTCTAACAATTTCATACTGAATTGTAAATATATCTTGTTTTTTTTAGTTTGTAGATCCAAAGCAAGCAAAGGTAGTGGAAGCAGAGGAATTACTGAATCGTGCACTTAGTAAATTAGATGAAAAACAAAGATGTTTAGCCCTGGTAAAATAGATGTGTTTAATATATGCCATCATATTTACGTAATCTGTTAAATAATAGAAAATGTATATGCATCTAAGTAATCCATATTGTTTTAGTATAAATATTTCCTTTGCTGAAGAGAAAGTCATCTTTATTAGCTAGAATAATATATTATCTCTGAGTGTTTATATATTGTATAGTAAACACATCGTAACTCTAAATGACATTTTCTCTCATTATTGTACTTAAAAGTATTTCAGCCTGAGTAGAGAGAGTGAAGAAATAGTGATGGAAAGAGTTTGTTTCTAGAATTATCTGTCCTAAATTACCCTAAATAGTTTATAATAAATTCTTTTCCATGATCTCTGTACTTCACTTAAATGAGATTGTAGAGCTGAGTTTTTTGGTAGGAGACAGTCCCATCCTCTTTGCACATGCATAAAAGAAATAGTTTTTACTCTGCTTTCTATTTCCTTTTGCTGCCACAACAACAGAATTGCTTGGTGCATGGTGCATTCTCACATCTATTTAGAGATACTACTTTTATTCATGGCCCTCACTTCTTTTTGTTCAACACCAACAGTTTGGATTCCTCATTTTTTCCCACACCTTCTTCACCTTAACTAATATTAATTTCATTTATTCTAATCTAAAATAAAATTCAGCAGAAGCTAGTCAGTCCACTATTCCAGATGTATATCTTATGACTAGAATTGGAATTTTGATTTTAAGGTCATTTCACTCTAATGATATAGTTAATAGATAACAGATAATCAGAGTTGGAAGGAACCTTGTAGGTCATTTAGTCCAATCCCCTGCCCAAGCAGGAGACCCTACACCATTTCTGACAAATGGCAGTCCAATCTCTTCTTGAAAGTCTCAAGTGATGACGCTCCCACAACTTCCGAGGGCAAGGTGTTCCATTAGTTGATTGTTCTCACTATCAGAAAGTTTCTCCTTATTTCCAGGTTAAATCTCTCCTTGTTCAGTTTCCATCCATTATTCCTTGTCTGACCTACAGACATTTTAGAAAATAGCTTGACCCCTTCCTCTCTGTAGCAGCCCCTCAAATATTGGAAGACTGCTATCATGTCCTTCTCTTCACTTCTTCACTTCTTCATATGTTTTATTCTCCAGTCCCCTAATCATCCTGGTTGCTCTTCTCTGTACTTTTTCTAGAGTCTCAACATCTTTTTTATAATGTGGTGACCAAAACTGGATGCAGTACTCCAGGTGTGGTTTTACTAAGTCTTTATAGAGTGGTATTAGTACCTCACTTGATTTCAAGTATATTCTTCTGATAATGCAGTTTAGGATTGCATTAGCTTCTTTGGCTGCTGCTGCACACTGCTGGCTCATATTTAGCTGGTTGTCCACTAAGACTCCAAGATCCGTCTCACAGTTACTACTATTAAGCCTGGTTTCACCCAATCTATATGTGTACTTTTGGTTTTTCTTGCCTAAGTGTAGGACTTTACTTTTCCCTACATTGAATTTCATTTTGTTAGATACAGCCCAGTGTTCTAGTCTGTCAAGATCCATCTGGATCTTGAGCCTATCTTCTTGGGTGTTAGCTATTCCTGTCAGCTTAGTATCATCTGCAAATTTGGTAAGTTCCCCTTCTATTCCCTCATCTAAGTCATTAATGAAGATATTGAAGAGTACTGGGCCTAAGACAGAACCTTGTGGCACCCCGCTGCTTACTTCCCTCCATTGAGTACAGTTTGTTGAGTACAGTTTGTCAGCCAATTGTGAGTCCATCTGGTGGTGGTGCTATCTATTCCACTTTTTTCTAGCTTACCAAGAAGTAGGTTATGGTCTACTTTGTCGAATGCCTTGCTGAAATCTAAATATATTATGTCCACAGTATTTCGTTGGGCTACTAATTTAGTCACTATGTTGAACAATGAAGTAAGATTGGTTTGGCATAATCTGTTTTCAACAAACCCATGCTGACTGCTAGTTATTACTTTACTTGTTTCTAGATGTTGGCAGATCTGGTTTTTTATTATCTTTTCCAGTATCTTCCTGGGTATTGATGTTAGGCTGATTGGTCTATAGCTTCCTGGGTCTGTTTTTTGTTTTTTTTTCCTTTTTTGAAGATGGGAACCACATCAGCTCTTTTCCAGTCCTCTGGTAGTTCCCTGGTGCTCCAGGATTTTTGAAAGGTATAATGAGTAGTTCTGAGATGTAGTAGTTCTGCCAGCTCCTTTAAAACTTTGGGGTGTAATCCGTCAGGCCCTGGTGATTTGTGTTCATCAAGATCAGGCAGGTGTTCTCTTACTATTTTTTTTTGCTTATTTTAACTTTTATTTCTGGTCTGTCTATATTACTATTTACTAGTAATATTCACTACTAACCTGCTTCTTGACTTCAGTGTACTTGATGTTGCCTGAAGGATGCCCAGATGTAACAATCTTTTTCATCCAGACTCTTGATGTTATTTCGATAGGGCATCTTGATGCCTCCAATTTTCACTATTTTTCCACTGGTGATGGTAAGTGTGGCACATATGTGCAGTTCAAGTATATATGTCCCCTCTCCCTTCTTCTCACAATAAATAAAGTGAGAATAAACCATCTGATCTATTGCACTTGCTATCATTTTATTATATTGATTTTATTGTAAGTCCTATATTTTATTCCGGTGAGCTACCTACAGTTGAGCAGCATACAATTATTATTATGTTTGGTCACATACACAGCCAAATCCCAACCATACCTCACTGTGGTAAAAAAACTTTATGGATCGATTCAAAGATGTTGAAGATATGCTATCAAAAAGCGAGTTCCCTGTTGGGGCAGGGGAGTTTCAGGGGAAGAGCAAAGAGACTATCATAGTAACAGGAGCATCCATGATGTGGATGGGGTAAATCTTAATGTTACTCTCAGCAATTGACACAACTTCTACTGAAAAAAGATCTATCTGCTGTTCAAAAAATTAGGAACATAGAACATCAATGGCTTAAATCTAGGAAAGCTGAACATTGTTAAGAACAAAATGAATATGTTTAACAATGAATAGGATGGACATAGTGCATCCATCTTTGCTCTACTTGACCTCTACACAGCATTCAATACTACCAACAACAGTATCCTTCTGGACTGGCTTTGGGAGCTGGGAATTGGCAGCACTATATTGTGCTGAGTCCCTTAGTTCCTCCAAGACTGGTTCCATCAATGTTTCATTGGCAGCAAGAGGTCCCACCCTCAGTCCCTACTATTGGGATGCCACATTGCTTGGTAATCTCTCTACTCCTACTTAACATCTACATGAAGCCACTGGGTGAGTTTATACAACACCATGAGTTGAGATGTATGTTGATATACCCAGTTGTACATCTCTACCATTGGCAAAATGCTGCTGCTAATCTGATGCTGTTTCAGTGTCTGGATACTGTCAGGATTTGGATGGATATCAATGGACTCTGGCTTAATCTTGACAAGATTTCTTAGAAATGCACTTTTCAATTTTTACCATAGCAATATATGAGGAGTTATGTGATCTACAGACTACAGTGATTATAGATTTGAAGGGGGTGGATTGAAGCCAATTGCTGGAATCAGGAAATAAATTTAATCTGTTGAGCCTGTTGACAGTTGAGGAAAATAAATAAGCAATTTGCAAGGTCATAGTAGCCAAAAGTTTGAATGACTACTGTGTGAAAACAAAAATACAAGATACTCAAAAGAGCTACAAAGTATTTGATTTTAAGGCTATGTCTGCTAGATAGAGGACATGAAAACCTAAATGAGGATATGTCCTCTATTTGCCCAATGTCTGGTAACACTAGATGTGGTGGGCCTTTGACCTTAACCAATATAAAAATGACAATTATTGTTTTGTTCCTAATATACAGTAGCTGGATGAAGTTGGGAAAACAAAGTTGCTTGTCTGTTCTGATAAAGCATGGGTGAGATCCCCTCTATTTTTAAGTGACTAAAAAAGAAGACAAACTGATAATTGATAACTGATAAAAAGGGGGAATAATAATAATAAGCTAAAGTAGAAAAGTCCTTCAGCATGTTATTAGAGATAGGTCTCTATTCAAACTACATAGTTGATTACTAAAAATACTACAGCTATAGTTAAGCAACCATTCTTTAACCAATCTTTATACACAGTCCTGCTGAATCTGCTCAGAAAATTCATGCATAATAATGTTTAAGTGGGCATAGTTTTGTTCGGAGTCTGGATAGTAGCCCTATAAAAGCCTCATATTAGATATTATTGAGTTTCTTTTTTTAAAAAACCATGGAAATATAGCAAGTAATTCTGCTTTATAGAGTTTTTAAGTATTTTCTCATTTAGAATTTAAAAATTTTCTAAATTTTCAGATTGCAAGCATACTTTAAGCAAGCTGATAGTATTGCTGGAATTGACCAAATGAGGTCGTGACATACAGTTTAATAAAAACGTAAGAAAGCCATGTATTTTTCAAAAATCCAATATTAATGCCCTTGTGGTTACTACACTTAGAATAATTTCTATAGTACTGTGATCATTGTGCTTCACAAAAAAAAACAGAGATGGAAAATATGCAAAAAAATTAATATATAAAGTCCCTTCTTTACTTCCCTGTGAAGAAAGACTACAAAAAGGCACATAATAGAGATGTATAGAATTATACATGGCATGGGAAAAGTGTGCTCATCATACTAGAACCCAGAAATATTCAATGATTTAGAATGGTAGAAGGTTTCAGAGAGGAAAAAAAACTATTTTAAATTCAGAATAGAACTGGAAGAGACCTAGTCAGAGACCTTATACCATTTCAGACAAGTAGCTGGCCAGTTTCTTCTTAAAAACTTCTGGTGATGAAGCACTCACAACTTCTGAAGGCAAGCTGTTTTACTGGTTAATAGTTCTCACTATTAGGAAGTTTCTTCTTAATTCCATATTACTTCTCTCTGATTAGTTTCCATCCATTGCTTCTTGTCCTGCCCTCTGGTGCTTTGAAAAATAAGTTGACCCCCCCTTCCTTGTGGCAGCCCCTCAAATACTGGAATACTGTTATCATGTCATCCCTAGTCCTTCTTTTCTCTAGACTAGCCATACCCAAATCCTGCAATCGTAATGAAGTAATGATGAACATCAAATTGGATAGTTTTGAAAGAGTGTGGTCACACTCATTGGGAATAAAGTATTGCATATTGTAGCTACTTGTTATGATGGCTACTTACTGTTTCTAAGATAAAGGAATACCAATAATCAGCAAATAATTGGTGTACTGCTTCTGAGCTCCTATTCACATCTAGTTGGAAGCCTTCTTATAATCTTCCAATTGATATTTGGTTTGTATGGTGGATCAGTTTAGGTTACCAGATATCTGAACAGGCAAAGGAGGACATGGAATATTGGTAGTGAGTAATGAGGGAAAATGAAGACACACTATTTATTTTCTTAGAAATGCACTTTTGGATTCTACCGGTTCAGACTGGTTCTGTAGAACCAGTTATGATTCTGCACAGTTTGGAGAACTGGCAAATCGTGCCCCTGGCTGGCCCCATCCCTCTCCATCCGCCCTTCCCCTCCCCTCCCCGCCAGTCTTTATCGCACATGTGCAACATTGCGCGCATGCCCGATATCACTGACTGCGTTCTTCCCTACCCAATCACTCCTTAAGGTATTTCTTCTTTTTTTCCCCTCCCGACGATCAGCTGTTCCTAATGATCAGCTGTGCTGGGATTCCCCTTGCTTATTTACTGCTTCTCCCAGGAGGCTTCCCTGATGCCCAGAAGGCCCAAAACCGTGTGGGTGGGTGGGTGGGTGCTGCCAAAAGAAAAAATCCATGCCCACCCAGTCACATGACCACACCCACATGGCCACACCCACCTAGCCACGCCCACAGAACCAGTTGTTACAAAATTTGAATCCTACCCCTGATGAGGAGTCATGTGATCTACAGACTACAGTGATTATAGATTTGAAGGGGGTGGATTGAAGCCAATTGCTGGAATCAGGAAATAAATTTAATCTGTTGAGCCTGTTGACAGTTGAGGAAAATAAATAAGCAATTTGCAAGGTCACAGTAGCCAAAAGTTTGAATGACTACTGTGTGAAAACAAAAATACAAGATACTCAAAAGAGCTACAAAATATTTGATTTTAAGGCTATGTCTGCTAGATAGAGGACATGAAAACCTAAATGAGGATATGTCCTCTATTTGTCCAATGTCTGGTAACACTAGATGAGGTGGGCCTTTGACCTTAACCAATATAAAAATGACAATTATTATTTTGTTCCTAATATAGCTGGGAGAATAAAAAGTGTCCTGTTAGCCTCAGCTACTAGGATTTAGTTCATATTTTAGTGGTTACCAAGATTTTCTTTGTTAAATAAATGGTTCTTATTCATTTATTTGGAGACATATGAAGTTTTCAATCATTTAGGTGAACGAAGCAAAACAAGCCAATGTTATAAATAATAGAATGGAATTCCTTCAGGATGATTGGATGGCTTTTAGAATTTAATAGCCTGGTTTTCTTTCTTTCTGCTTTCCATTAATGTTTTTTGATTAGATAGGGTAAGAATACACTGTCTCAGAACATTTCTGAACCTACTTATGGCCCTTTCAGTGGGCAACACAAAACTCCTGACTTTTGTCTTCTCATTTAATTATGAGTTCTATATCATATAAGTTAAGCAAACTAGCAAGACTAATATTCATATGACACATAGCTATATACTTTTCTTCCTTAGGAACGCTGGAAAGAATCTGTTGATAACCTTGATCAAAGATTGCAAGGAATTGTAGGTGATGTCCTTATATCAGCAGCTTCTATTGTCTACAGTGGAATGTTATCAGCGGGGTATCGTCAACAGCTAGTCAATGACAGTTTGAAACTCTGCAGTGATAACAATATTTTGGTCTCTCCAAATTACTCATTGGTTAACTGCATGACAGAAAAGAATGAGGTAGTAAACACAGAGAAGAAATAAGAATGAAATTGTTTTATTTATAATTTTATCTCAAAACTGTTCTCAAATTTAACATTTCTTTCTCAGATTACACTATCAGTTAAAATAATTAATAAATAGTATTATTTATTAGAGTTTATTTGAGAAAATGTACTTCATGATTTACAGGATTGTTCATTATTACCATAATTAGTGTATATGGGGGGACAATATTATAGCCATGATTATAAATCTATAAAATCATTTTATAGGTCCGCAGATGGCAAAATGCAGGTTTGCCGCATGATCAATACTCCACAGAAAATGCAATACTTATTAAACATGGACAACGGTGGCCTTTACTAATTGATCCAGAAAGTCAAGCTTACAAATGGATATGTCAAATGGAAGGCACCAAATTGAAACTAATCAATGCTACAGATGCCAATTACTTAAAAATAATTGAATATTCTTTGCAGTTTGGTGAATCAGTTCTTTTGCAGGTAATTCGACTTCAACACAGACAGCATATCTAACATACAAATGAAGAAAAATATAATGCAATCAGTGCAAAAGATGAGTACCTACATTATAACATAGGAGGTTTTGAAGTAATTCCCTATTTATTATTAAAAGACATTTGTTTAAAAAATTAGTCAGGGCTGATTTTACTAATTAATATTGGATATAAATTAAAAGTTAGAATTCTGAAAACTATTAAACTCCAGGTTTCAAAATAGTATAGGCAGGATCCTTCTTTCCAGGGTTCTTTCCAGGAAATAATATATATTTGTTTGGTCTCAGTCAACAGGGTGAAAGCCATGTCTTCACTGCTTTCCTGAAAGCTAACAGAATAGAATAGAATAGAATTTTTTACTGGCCAAGTGTGATTGGACACACAAGGAATTTGTCTTCGATGCATAAGCTCTCAGGGTACATAAAAGCTATAAGTGATAGCTGATATGATCATAGTCATCATAAAAATACATTCATTATAAATCATCAGATACAACACTTAGTGATAGTCATAGGATACTAAATAAACAACATAAATCATGCTAGGAAACTACAGTAAACAAGCAATATAAATTGTAAAGATACAAGCAACAAAGTTATAGTCATAAGTAGAAAAGGAGATATGTAATAGGAAAGATGATAATAATAATACAGCTTTACTAAATAGTTTGACAGTGTTGTGGGAATTAGTTGTTTAGCAGAGTGATGGCAAGGGGGAAAAACTCCTTATGTTTAGTTGTTCTGGTGTGGAATGCCATATAATGTTGTTTTGAGGGTAGAAGTTGAAACAATTTATGTCCAGGATGTGAGGGGTCTGTAGATATTTTCATAGCCCTCTTTTTGACTCATGCAGTATATAGGTCTTCAATGGAAGGCAGGTTGGTAGCAGTTGTTTTTTCTGCAGTTCTTGTTATCTGCTGAAGTCTGTGTCTGTCTTTGGTTCTTCAACCAAACCAGACAGTTAAAGAGGTGCTGATGACAGAATCAATAATTCCTGTGTAGAACTGTATCAGCAGCTCCTTGGGCAGTCTAAGCTTTCTGAGTTGGCACAGAAAGAACATTCTTGTGCTTTTTTGAGGACATTTTTGATGTTAGGTGTCCATTTTAAGTCTTGAGATATTATAGAACCTAGAAACTTGAAAGTCTCTACTGTTGATACTGTGGGGTCTAGTATTGTAAGAGATGGTAGTATAGGAGGACTCTCCTAAAGTCTACCATCATTTCTATGGTTTTGAGTGTATTTAATTCAAGGTTGTTCCGGTCGCATCACAAAGCTAGTTGTTCAAACTCCCATCTGTATGCAGATTAGTCATTGTCTCAAATGAGACTAATCATTGTTGTATCATCTGCAAACTTCACTACTTTAACAGAGGGTTCTTTTGAGATGCAGTCATTAGTATATAGAGAGAAGTGGAGAGAGCACACAGCCCTAGGGGTGGGTGGGGGTGACATGCTAATTGTACAGGTAGATACAGATTAACAGAGTGGGAAGGGACTTGTAGGTCATCTAGTCCAACCCCCTATGGTTTATCATATTAAGTATGACTGGTATCTGATGTGATTTTGCCTAGTGGCACCTGCTGCTTCCTGTCTGTTAGAAAGCTTATGATCCACTTACAAGTGTGATCAGGCACAGCTAGCTGATTTAGTTTAGTTAAAAGCATATCTAGAATGATGGTATTGAATGCCAAGTTGAAGTTTACAAAGAGGACCCTTGCATAGGTCTTTGTAGATTCAAGATGTTGTAGGATGTAGTGCAGTGCCATATTAACAGCATCATCTGCCTATCTATTTGCTCAGTAGGCAAATTGCAAAGGGTATAACAGCGGATCCATGATGGTTTTCAGATGGCCCAGCACTAGCCTTTCAAAGTTTTTCATAACTATGGATTTCAGAGCAACCAGTCTGAAGTCATTGTGGTCCTCGATGGAGAATTTCTTCAGCACTGGGATGATAATAGAGAGTTTGAAGCAAGAAGGAATATAGCACACCTCTAGTGATTTATTAAAGGTGTGGATGAAGATGAGGTCCAGTTGGTCAGCACAAGCTTTTAAGCAAGAAGGAGTTATCTTGTCTGGGCCTAGTGCTTTTCCTGGCTTTTGTCTGTGAAATAGACCTTGCACATCATTTTCTGTAATCACCATAAGTGGGGGACCTAAGGGATGGGGTCAATTGTAGGATCAGTCTCATCTGAATCATGAGGCAGAAATATACAACTAAGTATCATAAGCATACTCTAGAGTTAGACCTTTCTCCCCCTACTACTAACAACTGGGCATTGGAAGAAAGAGAACTACTGAAGAACTGTACCTCTACTCCATCCTCCCTAGCTAACCCAGAGGAAAACCATGATCAATAGCATCCTAGGAAAGTCAGGTTGAATACATTATTCTCATCCTAGGATGAGGAAATTTATCAATAGTATCTCAGTACTATATCCTAATCTGAAACTGACTGTAATGGATCCAGATAACCTGCTTCCTTCAAGGGCCTTTCAAGCTGTAGAAAGACCACCTAATCTTCCTCAAAAAGGAAAGGTCAGAGATTAGACCCACATGGCGAAAGTTTAACTCTGAACAATTCTAAATCTAACAGAGGCTTCATGTAATCCTCACAGTCACCCTGCAAATGTTCCTGAAACCCTCCTCTGTACAAACATAATGGGGTCCGATACATTCTAACTATTATTTATTGTAGTACAAGTTTAAGGACCATTGACACTGTAGGTATAGAAGTTAAGACAGCTTCCAATTGTCTAGGCAATATAGGGGCCTCTAATTCTTTCCTTCATTCATCCTGTTATGTATGTAGGTTTGAATGTCATTGGTTTAGTTTGAATTGTTCTTGTAAAATGTCAAATAGGATTGGTTTAAATAGTGCGGGAAAACCCTGCACTCTGATTGGCTGGCAACACGCTGCTGGCTATAAAAGCAGCCGTAGCCCAGCCAAGTCGGGTCCATTCGAGCTGTAGTCACTTAATAAACTCTTCACTGAAGCTCTTCGTCTGACTCTTCATGCAAACTTAACACTGGCACGAGGGTGGGATTCCCTGAAGAAGAGACGACGTGGAAGACAAGCAGAAGAGTGAGATGGCTGCGCTGAACACCCCCCCAGCCCCGTTCGATCCGGCGGCAGAAGACTGGGAATCGTATGGATCGCCCAAATGTATTTGGAAGGAAACGACCTCGCCGACATCCCCAGAAGCGGAAGAGGGCGGTATTTTCACACACTGCGTCCGCAGTCTTCAAGATGGCGAAGGCATTGGCGGGAGCTGCAGACTTGAAGGTAATGGAATGGCCTGATTTAGAAAAGCTTTTAAGAGCCCATTACGCCCCACAAGTATCGTGCCTCATTAAGAGACACGAATTTTATCGTCGGGATCAAGGGGAAAGCGAAAATGTTAACGACTTCGTGGCAAGTTTAAGGGACATTGGGGGTGCTTGTGAGTTTACCAACTTAGAAGAGGCCATGCGTGATCGGTTTGTTCTAGGCCTTAAAGATAAGGTCTTACAGAGCAAATTACTAATGAAACCTAAGATCACTTAAGGAGGCCATAGAGGAAGCTGTTTCAGCGGAAGCAACCAAGTCCTCAGCAGCAGCCATGAAGAAAATTAACAAGGCCTCAAGCCATTCTGATGTGGAAAAGTCCACAACAACCCATTGCGAGCAAATAGATTCTGATTCAGACTGTAGTGAGGTGGAGGAAGGAATTTATAGACTCAGAATGGAGAAGAAAAGGAAAGACCTTGGAAGAAAGAGGCAAGAATTTTATTGCAGAGGCTGTGGGGGCACCCCCACTGAATGCAAGTTTTTAGACACCATCTGCCTATGTTGTGAGAAAAGAGGTCACCTAGCAAGAGTCTGCAAATCATCCAGAACTCCACCTAGTAGGAAGAAATTTCCTGAGAAAGAATTCAAGCCCAACAACTTCAGTGAGAAAATGGGGCAACTCAGAAGCAAATGGGAAGAATGAAACTCATCAAACAGTCACCATTGGTCATTCTTCACCCTTGAGAAGCAGAAAAGTACATGTGAAGGTATTCATTGAAGGAAGGCCTTGCCAAATGGAAGTGGACTCAGGCTCCTATTTATCTATGGTGTCATGGGACACTATTCACAGGCTACTTCCCAACATTCAGAAGAAACATTTCCAGAAGCAAGCACTGACTCTTAAAGACTACCAAGGGAACAAGATTCCAGTAGTTGGAACAAGAGAATTCAACGTGAAGTTTAAAGGCCACACCAAACATTTGCCCCTGACCATCGTGGACAAGGATTGCCCAAGCTTGCTGGGACTTGAGTGGTTCAATCCACTAGGCATCGAGGTGACTGGCATCAATCACGTGAGCAACTCTGAATGGGAGGAGGCCTTGAAGTCTGAGTTTCCAGAGGTCTTCAGCGAAGGATTGGGCAAGTATATGGGGACCCCTATCACTTTCAACCTAGATCCCAAGGTGCCCCCAATTCGTTTAAAGCCCAGAAGGGTCCCATTTGCTTTAAAGAAAAAATTGATGCACAATTAGACAAATTAATAGCTCAAGGGGTTTTAGAGCCCACTGACCACTCCAGATGGGAGACACCCATAGTCACACCAGTCAAGACTGATGGGTCAGTAAGAATCTGTGGAGACTATAAGGGGACACTGAACCATGCGCTGCAGCAGAGCATATCCAGTTCCAGTGGTGCATCATCTGTTACATTCACTTGGCAGGGGTACAGTCTTTGCCAAATTGGATCTGGCCCAGGCATATCAACAACTAACAGTTGATGATGCCACTGCAGAGGCCCAAACCATTGTGACTCATAGAGGTGCTTTCAAATGTAAAAGGTTACAATTTGGAGTAAGCGTGGCACCAGGCATCTTTCAAAGCCTTATGGAAAGAATGCTCCAAGGACTGCCAGGGTAGTGCCTTACTTTGATGATGTGTTAATCTCTGCTGAAAATGACACTCAGTTTCAAGAAAGACTCAGAGAAGTCCTTACCAGATTCAGGAAAGCGGGTTAAAGTCAAGGAAGAAAAATGCACTCTTAAAACTGACAAGGTTGAGTTCCTGGGCTACATGATTGACAAGCATGGCATCCACCCTACAGATGCCAAGGTTAAAGCAATCAAAGAAGCCCCTAGACCTAAATGCAAAACAGATTTGCAAGCTTTCCTTGGACTCATTAACTTTTATCACACATTCCTACCTCAGAAGGCAACCATTGCTGAACCATTGCACAGATTACTTGATAAAAAGTCTGTTTGGGTCTGGGGCAGGAAGGAAAATGAGCATTTAACAGTATTAAAAGACTAATCACATCTGATGCTGTACTGATACAGTTCTCTGAGAATTTGCCTGTTGTACTGACTTGTGATGCATCCCTTTGGAGTGTGGGGGGGTTTGAGCCACAGGCTTCCCAGTGGGAGAGAAGCCCCTATTGCATTTTACTCTCGTACTTTGACCTAAGCAGAGAGGAATTACAGCCAATTGGACAAGGAGGCATTGGCAATTGTTGCAGCTGTTAAGAAATTTCATGAATATCTATATGGGAGAACATTTACTATTGTTACAGATCACAAACCTTTGTTAGGCATTGTGGCAGGAGACAACCTACACCTACTATCCTGTCACCAAGAATGCTGAGGTGGACTGAATTTCTTGCTGCTTATTCATACAAACTTATCCACAAGCCTGGCAAGGACATTGGACATGCTGATGCACTGAGTCGTTGCCCACTTCCTTGTCACAAGGAGGACTTTGAACCTGAAACACACACCTTTTTCCTAGAAACTGTTGCCAAGCTTCCAGTTCATGCTGCTGAAATTGCCAGAGAGACTGCCAAAGACACTGTGTTGGCTCCTGTTATAGGCTGGATTAAGAAAGGTTGGCCTCTTCAAGATCTACTCACCTTGCCCAACCTTTTAAGTCCAGGCAAACTGAATTATCTGTATTAAGAGGATGTATTTTGTGGGGTAACAGGGTGGTTATTCCTGCAAAACTGCAAAGAGGTTTTGGAAATGTTACATGAGGGTCATCCTGGTATTGTAAGGATGAAGGGATTGGCCAGGAGTTATGTATGGTGGCCAGGTATTGACAAAATGGTTGAAAACTGGGTTGCATCTTGTCCCAACTGTCAGGTAGTCAGGCCTGCCCCATCTCCCCACACAGGAATGGGAATGTCCTAGGGGCCCATGGTCCAGGATTCACATTGATTTTGCTGGCCCTACCAGAGGGCACACCTTTCTTATTATAGTAGATGCATATTCCAAATGGCTAGAGGTAACCCCATGGCATCCACCACAACTGATGCTGTCATCAAACAGCTCAAAACTTTTTGTAACCCACGGGTTACCTGATGTTCTTGTCTCTGACAATGGCCCTCAATTTACATCCAACCTTTTGAATCCTATTTAGCACAACAGGGTATCAGACATGCCCTACTGCCCCTGGGCACCCTTCGCTAACGGCCGGGCTGAACGCATGGTACGTTTTACCAAGGAGAAGCTTCAGCAACTGGGTCCTGGGGACATCACTGAGAAAGTTGAAAACTTCTTAGTGTTCAGCACATCACTCCTAACCCATCTAATAACTTATCCCCAGCAGAGTTGTTGATGGGTAGGAAACTTAGGTCTTCCCTTGACCGCCTTCATCCCACTTACGCACCCAACGCTCCACTAGATTCCACTTCCAAAGTTCGCACATTCAGTGTGGGTGATTCTGTTTATGCTAAGAACCTTATAGGTGAACCTTTGTGGATTCCTGCTGAGATAACTCAGATCACAGGCCCTCGTTCTTACAGGGTGCAAACAGAGGATGGACTCCTCTGGAGCAGGCACATTGATCAACTTAGATCCAGGTTCTCTCAGGAACATCGCACTTGTTCCTCTCTAGTTCCCTCACCTGATGTCAATTCTAGGGGAAGGGGAGGAACAGGAGGAAAATCAGCAAGCAAGAATCAACCCCAGGTGTAATGAGCCATTACGACAGGAACCATTCCAAAACCTGTCACAATGCCAAAATCCATCCTTAGAAGTGGAAGATTGTACATCACTACCTGACTTGGGTGCTGACATTGGGCTGGAGATGGGTTGGGAGGAGAGACCAGATTCTAACAATCAAACAGGGTCTTCTTTCACAGGAAGTCCCAGTGGGGAAATGTCAGCAGACACATTTCTCTCTCACTGGGTGAGAATGTTAAAACTTCTGAACCACGAAGGTCTCAACGTACACGCAAGAGCCCCACCTATTTAAAAGAATACATTAGATAGGTTGGGGTTTGGTATGGACTGGTTATGTATGTAGGTTTGAATGTCATTGGTTTAGTTTGAATTGTTCTTGTAAAATGTCAAATAGGATTGGTTTAAATAGTGCAGGAAAACCCTGCACTCTGATTGGCTGGCAACTACGGCTGCTGGCTATAAAAAGCAGCCGTAGCCCAGCCAAGTTGGGTCCATTCGAGCTGTAGTCACTTAATAAACTCTTCACTGAAGCTCTTCGCATCTGATTCTTCATGCAAACTTAACACATCCCTTACCATCTGCATATTAAATTGACTTACTGACAACAAACATTTATAGAAACTAATTGTAGCTGTTTTAGTTTTAAAAGATTTAAGCAGTTTTTCTAACAACTTGTGTGTCTCAGAAGCAATGCAAACAATGTTGTTAGCAAACGTTCTAACTGTAAATATTGTCAATGAGTTATATTTGATAGATATTTGTTTCTTAGTACAGCATATGTTATAAATTCATCCTCATTATCTTATCAATTGGTCACAAATCAATGTCCCCACTTTCATCTATTTTTTCCAAATTGCCATCTTTCTCCCAATTTTTAATGCTGGATTTCTGCATAAAGTCAATTTAGCACGGGGAAAAGGATTAAATCTCTTTTTTAGATATTACATTCCACGGCTTTTTAATTGATATAAATGTTTCCAGAGATATTAGAGCTCCATTATATTCTTTAACAGACAGATCTTTAACAGATAATCAGAGTTGTATGTCATCTAGTCCAATCCCGCACCCAAGCGAAAGACCCTACACCATTTCTGACAAATGGCAGTCCAATCTCTTCTTGAAAGTCTCAAGTGATTACGTTCCCACAACTTCTGAGGGCAATCTGTTCCATTGGTTGATTGTTCTCACTGTCAGAAAGTTTCTCCTTTTTTCCAGGTTAAATCTCTCCTTGTTCAGTTTCCATCCATTATTCCTTGTCTGGCCTACAGGTGCTTTAGAAAATAGCTTGACCCCTTCCTTTCTGTGGCAGCCCCTCAAATATTGGAAGACTGCTATCATGTCTCCCCTGGTCCTACTCTTCACTAGACTAGCCATGCCCAGTTCCTGTCACTGTTCTCCATATGTTTTAGTCTCCAGTCATCCTGGTTGCTCTTCTCTGTACTTTTTCTAGAGTCTGAACATCTTTTTTATAATGTGGTGGCCAAAACTGGATGCAGTACTCTAGGTGTGGTCTTACTAAGGCTTTATAGAGTGGTATTAGTACCTCACTTGATCTCAATTGTATCCCTCTGTTGCAACTTAGGATTGCATTAGCTTTTTTGGTTGCTGCTGCACACTGCTGGCTCATATTTAGCTGGTTGTCCACTAAGACTCCAAGATCCCTCTCACTATTACTGCTATTGAGCCTGGTTTCACCTAGTCTATATGTGTACTTTTGGTTTTTCTTGCCTAAGTGTAGGACTTTACTTTTCTCTACATTGAATTTCATTTTGTTAGATATGGCCCAGTGTTCTAGTCTGTCAAGATCCATCTGGATCTTGAGCCCATATTGGGTGTTAGCTATTCCTGCCAGCTTAGTAAGTATTCAGATCTTAACACTGTCTATCCAGCTAAAGGTGCTATATATGTATATTCCAAAGTTGTCCAAATTAGAAAATTAATATCAATTATTGGCTTTTAGTATTTAATACTTGACAATCGGCAAGCATGATGATAAATCCCCAGATTCAGAAAACCAGGTCCTCCCTCTGAATGAGGAATCCGTAGTACAGACTGATTTGTTAAATGTAAGATAAACTGTCAGCAGTTAGTTTGAATTTCCTGACATATCCTAGTCTATTCAGCTGGGGACTTCTCCAAGAATCTTTCCCTTCAGTCCAGCACCAGAAAAATAGAAAGGAAAGTGTCAATAAGTGAAGAATATACCTTGTACCAATCCTAAAATACAAGGGATAGTTATGCAACAAAGCAGTTTGGCACGTAAGGAATGTTTCAGTGAAAAATTAAGTTTTTAAATGATATAACCAAATCTCTACATGAAAGAGCTATACTAGGAAAAGGGGAAGCAATAAAATTGAATCACAGAATTAAAAATAAAAATTTCTCACTAAACTGTTTTTATATTATCTGTTTGAATAAAATCTTGGATTTTAGAACACTCACTGCAAACAGGATGGTTAGGAGAGGCTGTATCTAGTTTTTTGCTATCATGTGGTATGGACAGTCCTTTTCTTGGTGGTTGTTCTCGTGGACATTAATTGGTGGTTTTTCTCTTGGACATTAATTTCATAGTTCTATATAATGTAGCTTTAAGCAAAAGCCAGCCAACTGATATCTTTTAGTTATCATTTGGACAATCAAATAAAACACTCCAACTCTAATAATGCAATACAAGTTATGAAATCAGTAAATTAGTTTATCACTGACATCACTTCCCTACTAATGTAGTAGTTGAATAATAAAAACATTTCTAGTTTTCAGCTATTAAGACATTGAAAACTAATCTGGCTAGTGATTAAGAGGTTAGACTGGAAATGGGGAAATGGATTTTAGTTCTGGTCCTGTTTTCAACTTTTATTTTTAAGTTCTAGTCCTCCTTTGGTACAAAAATCCAGCAAGGTGATTTTGGGCAAGTCATTCTCGTCCTCATGTTTGAAAATGTTGCCAAAAAATCTACATGTTCTATGTACCTGGCAAAAGCTAAGGAGGCTGATTTGAAGGTATACCAACATGCATATAGACATCATGTAAGAATTGCATGAGAAAGACTGGGTGAAAAATAAAATATGAATTCTTGTTCATTCATGCTTCTTATATTGTGATCAACTTGTAATGTTTTGTGCATTGTTAAGCTGTAGCAATACATTAATGTTCCTCACTGGAAGCAATTCCTCATCAAAGAGCAAAGTATAGAGTATCTTAATTACAGTAGGAGGTGCCTTTTTCAAAGTACAGGAAAATTACTTACTGTATGTAATATTAACTACAGTCTTGTGTTTTTTAGGATTTTCCTGAAACATTGGATTCAAATATAAAATCAATCTTAAGCAAGGAGATCTACAAAAAAGGAGGACAAGAATTCATTAGAATAGGAGATTCTGAAATTCAGTACAATTCAGACTTTCGGTAATTGCTTGTATAAATTGAATAACTTTAACCCTGCACTTTATATTCAACCTAACAAGAATTTGTACTTTGAAAGAAAGATAAAGACTTCTAAATATTCCCAAGTCATGGGATATATTTAAATATTTGTTAGAGTTTATTCATGTGGATTATTTCCAAGCAAATTCCCAATAAGAGAATATAATGACTACTAAATCAAAACTATATTACTGTACTAATATTTGCACTATTATGACCAGAAATGTCATAACCAGAAATTTACTATTGTATTGCTGAATGTTATTTGGAAATTGTCTACTACTACTAGATTAAAATTATTTTAAAAACAGTATCAAAGTATATAAAACCATGTGCATCACAGAAAGCCGTAATGCATTATGCACTATTAAATCCAGTGCAGTTCACAAGCAACAGAGCTACCAGAACTATCTAGCACCTTGGATTCTAGGAGAAAAGGTGTTTCAGAGCACATGTGTATGCATGCATAACATCATTCAATATTTTTTTATACCTAATGCATATTTTCCCATGATTATACATTTTATTATTATTTATGTAATTATGTTACAGGAGAAAACTACATGAATCTGGGAAAAGATGCAGCTATTTTAAGGGGTTAACAATAGATACTGTGTGAGTGCTCCTGTACATTCTAAAGCAGTTTTCTCTTCAGGTATCCTAATAGCTATGTCAGTGGGCACTCATAGATTACTTTTCTAGTGAGATTCATACTGCTGTGCTAGAACTAAGTATCAGTTGATGAAGATCATTAAATCATCTGAGCATACTTATCTGGAATATTTCGCCCTAGTGTTTGTCTTTTCCTTTTATTTTGAGTAATATAAAAATACAAAAGGAGCATTTTTCTTTACAATTAAACTTAAGGCAAGACATATGTTTACCATAGGTGTGTGTTTTTTTTGTCTTATAAAACTGAAGCTTAGAGGATTTTTAGACTGTCCAAAAAATAGCAGGGTGGAAAATAAACCTGCCCTTTCTTTGCAACCCACAATTCAGTTGTCAACTCTATTCTTGCAAAAAGTTAGTGAAAGAGTGGAAACTACTTCCACATGCCATATTTTCAAAAGTATATGCTTTAATCCTGTCCTGTTTTATAATAGGGCATATGAATATGTAATTAGTCAATAATTAGTGAGGGAGAATGATCATGGGACTAGAATCTAAACCTCATGAGGAGACTGAGACATACAAAATATATAGAATGAAAAGAAGAAACCCAGTAGGAAAAGAGGTGAAACCACACTTTAAGTGCCTGAAAATGTATTATTCAGAACACAGCCTAATTAATTCATCCAATAATGTGCAAAATAATTGCTATGACTTAGAGAAAAGCAGATTGCAGATGCAATGTAAGAAAAAATATTGTTAGATCATTCTTTTTACCTTGTTAGAAGTTCCTGAAGTACTAGTACCAACACCATTATTATTATTATTATTATTATTATTATTATTATTATTAAAATTTATATTAGAGATACTTTAATTTAGACTTCTGTAGACTTAATCACAGTCTTTCTGCTCTGTACATTCAAACCACCCCACTCATGAATATTTTTTATGTTCCTTGGTGATTATTCCTTATTGAGTCACTCCAACTCAATAACGAGCATTGGCAAGTTGAAATGTCCTGTTGTTCTACTCAATATTTAAAAAGGAAAATTACAAATTAAAATTAATTTCCAATGAAAGGCCCTGAAAACATAATACAACTTTACAGATTTTTAAAGTGCAGGTCAAGCAAGAGCCAAACAGACCTGTTCCATATGCTGGAAAAGGTACTCTGAAAGTGGGGGGTGGACCAAGCTTCCAAAAATGCAAATCTTAATAACCAGACAGTGTTATACTGATATTCCCTTACATTAGATAGCCATGTTTTATGTCACTGAGGTCTTTATAGACTAGTATTTTAGATTAAATGCAAGTAAGAAAAGAAATAAAAAATTGGCTCTAAAAAAGAATATTCAGGATGTTAGATGACATTAGATATTCTTTTTAATATAAAAATATAATATAATATTTTATGATATTAAAAAGATCAAAAATTATGTAACATACGAAAAAGCTTTATAAATACTTGTGATTATTTCAGATTATACCTGACAACGCAGAAACCCAATCCTCATTTTCCGCCAGCAACATGCAATATTGTTACTATGATAAACTTCACTTTAACATTCCATGGTTTGCAAAATCAGCTTTTATCTGCGGTTGTAAATAAGGAAAAACCTGAGCTTGAGAAACAGTACTGCAAGTTGATGGAAAGCATATCAATTGATCTGGTAGCACTACGTGAATATGAACAAAGATCACTTCAACTTTTGCAAAAAACAACTGGTAAATAAAACTTTGAAAAACTTCATATATTTTATATTATTTTGCAGAAAGCACAAAATGTTATTAAATAGAATTCAGAGGCCAAAAACCTCATTTTTTTGAAAATAATATTTCATTACCTGTGTACAAATGCTTATAAACTTCATTTGGATAGTAGTAGCATAAAAGCTGATACTTGCCAACTCACATGTTCTTCAACTATTATTAACATAATTCTGCATCATGCTAATTATAATTGAAGGACACCTTTTTATAGGAATTTTCATTGCAATTTTATGATCATCCCAGTAGTGGGATTCAAATAATTTAACAGCCAGTTCTCTGCCCTAATGACTGGGTGGGCAGAGCTGGGTGGTCATGTGACTGGGTGGGTGTGACCAACTTGATTGGTCTCACCCTTAGGAAATTTCTCCTTAGTCCAACTCACAATAAAATAGCACCGTTCCAATATTTAGAATAGAATAGAATAGAACAGAACAGAACAGAACAGAACAGAACAGAACAGAATAGAATAGAATAGAATAACAGAGTTGGAAAGGACCTTGGAGGTCTTCTAGCCCAAACCCCTGCTTAGGCAAGAAACCCTACACCACTTCAAATGGTTATCCAATCTCTTCTTAAAAACTTCCAGTGTTGGAACATTTACAATTTCTGGAGGCAAGTTGTTCCACTGATTAATTGTTCTGTCAGGAAATTTGAAGGGCTCCTACAAAAATGAGGGAGTCAACTATTTTCCAAAACACCAAAAGGCACAACAAGAAACAATGGATGAAAATTAACCAAAGAGAGAAGCAACCTAGGACTAAGGAGAAATTTCCTAAGGGTGAGACCAATCAGAAGTTGGTGGGTGATCCATCACTAGAGGCTTTCAGAAAGAGTGAGGGAAGTATACCCAAAAAGGACAGTGCCAGGAACCACTAAAACAATGCAGAAAACTTAAAATAGCCATTCTCCTTTTTAAAAAAAGTCAACCCCAAAACGAACGCAGCAGCTGAGAGGGAAACTGAGAGCAGCTGCTCATGCTAATTGAAAGCCTGCGCATGCTGCCAAAAGCCATTCACCCTTCCAACTCTATTATTCTATATTCTCTATGTTCTAAATTGGGTGCTTCACAGCAGAAGCAATATAGCTGGCTAGACCACACATGCATTAAATTCCTGTATAATCAAGCTGCATCATTGTCCTCTCCTGCATCTTTTCCCCCAGGAAGAAACAAGTAGCCAACACTGTAGCAGCTATAAAAGGTCTTGGGGAACTCCAGGGAGTATCAGCTGATCACAGAAGTGTTACTTAATACTCTTCATAATGAAAATGTTTGTAATCTTGTCCTTCTTCCTGAAGGAAGAGGTTAATCCTATCCCTAGATGAGTGATTGATGGGTTTCCCTGCCCTAATCCTGTCAGTTTCTGTTGTTTATTGACTTAATTAGCCTGTATTGGCTGCATTCCAGCTGCAACTGTTAAGTGGTTCTTGGCTGTCTGCCCGGAGCTATTAACTGAAGGGGAAGAGAGAGAAAAAACCCTCTCTTGCACTTTATTTTTAGTCAGTTCTCCAAATTGCATAAGCAATTAACTAACAGTTCGGGTGAACCAATGAGAACCAGCTGAATCCCACCTGTAGATGATCCCCAAATGCTTTCCTATAACTTTCTATGCTTTCTGTTATATAAATAAAAATCAGTTAACATCGGTAATTGGGATTGGAATTTCCATGGCTAAGCAATGCAATTGTAAAGCATGATGTCCTGTAACTACATCACTTAGGGATGGCAAGCCTGAACTCCTGATTGCCATCATTAAGTGAGAGTCATTGTAGTTGCTGTATCAATGAGATGAACAGCATAGAAATTGAATAAATAAATAACCACAGGCCATTAAGCAATTTTCTGCAGACTTCCAACAAGCAAAATCAATGGGGAAGATGGCAGGCAGTTATAAATTCAAGGGTCCAGAAGGGTGCACAAGGAGCTGGCATTGCATGAGCATAGCATGTCTTGGGATGGCTGCTGCAGGGTGTGGGAGGATGCAACAGGGCACATGAGGGACTGGTGTGGCATGAGCACATGTAATGGTATGTGGGAAAGACTTTGAGAGACAGGACAAAGGCATAGAAGTATAGTCAGATAAGGAAGGACATAGCCCAAAGCAGGGATGTGGGTAGAGCAATAGGTTCAGAAAGGATCCTCTCTAACTTTTTGAACTGTAAAGAAGATGACAAGGGATCTGTACTTTCAGATTGATGTCAATCTTCCCAGGTAAACAAGAAAGAAAACATGACCAAGAGAACTTTATTATATGGCTATTTTAACACAATAATGGAAGTCTGAAAATACAAATCTCCCACCATCTCCTTTATGGTCCAAGAAGACAGTTTGTGTTTTATTATACCCCTTGATCCAGTATAACTAGTATATTTATACAAAAAATATACACACAGAATGAGCTGGAATCTTGTATTTTAAAATATGCAGTTCATAGGGATAGTTCTCATTATCTTACACTTGCTGATGTCCCTTTATATATCACTTATATTACATCCCTCTTCCAAACATGAAATGAAGCCTGTAGTTCTGACACTGTTCCATATTTTTCCTGGAACTCCAAATACTTGTTTGTCATAGTCCCAGTGTATTCCCCTGGCAACTTTTATTTACAAGAACCCCAACAACTGGCATCTCCATAAGTAAAAATATGTTTTTCTCTGGGACCAGGCAGCTACAATATGAGCCCAGGAAAAGATGCAGCTTTTTAAAGATGGTTTCAGCAGCTGCAGCAAGGTTTCCTTTTTCCCCCAGCACCTTTTCAGATCCAAATAGCTGCATAATTCTAGTAATGTCATATAAAGCTATTGTACTAGTTTCATAACTTTGCTAACAGGGCTCCTTGTTATACTGCTTTCTGGTTTATAAAGTGAATATTTAATTTACAAAATAAAATTATTTAATTTATTCTATTCTACAATTTAATTACACTTTTTTACAGGGCACCTTTTAGATGACCAAGACCTCATTGAAAATTTGCAGCGAACAAAAATTACCTCGTCAGAGATTTTTCAGCGTGTAGCAGATTCAGCAGCAACAGAAGTCACCATAGAAGGATTGCGTAAAGCCTATGTTCCTATAGCAACCCGTGGTGCTGTGCTCTACTTTGTAATATCAGATCTTGTACACATCAACCATGTCTATCAGTTTTCACTGAATTGGTTTCATAAGATCTTTGTAGACTCTATAGATAACATGAAAAAAAGTGACATTTCTCTCAGTGATTCTCTTTCAAGTACAAAAATAAGTGAATATAAGGTACAAAGTGAAGAAACATTAACGAAAAGTGAGACTGAGATAGATCACTTCAAAATGCATATTAATGATATAATTGAGACACTAACATATCATGTCTATGAGGTACTTAAATATTATAAAACATAAATTATTTTCAGCCAATCGGACTTGCATATGTATTTGGCAAATGTGGCAAATATTAATATATTACATGTTTTTTTTATTTTGCAGACAGTTTCTTCAGCTGTGTTCAATAAAAATAAGCTATGCTTTGCTTTCCTGCTGTGCACAGCAATCATGAAAAATAATTGTGGTGAAAATGTATTCACAAATAAGCTTGGATTTATATCAGAAAATGAGTGGAATTTCTTCCTGTACTCTAGCATAATAGCAAATATTAAGCAACCATCAATCTCTGACTGTAATGGTAAACAAAAAATATTCATATTTTCAGTAAAAAAATGTGTAAAGATATAATGTGCTCTCAGGAATTGATTTTGTCATCTTTGAATAAATATGTAACATACATGTAAATTATAGTAAGAATTGGCCATAGAAAACTATGTAATCAACTTACCATATTACAATTGAACTAAGCAATTACTTTTAGATTTTATAATGTTGTCCCTGAAATTTTTGTGAACTATTACAAACTTGGTTGAAAATTGTCAAAATAAGAAATGTGAATACTGAGAAAAATTAATCAAAAATATGCCAAATCTTTATGTTTTTTCTAATGTTATGGGCATTGATTAATAGTTAATTTTCTAAGTGTAAGGGTTTGTGTATCTATGTATGTGTGTGTGTGTGTGTGTGTGTTTTTATAAGTGTGAAATACGGTCATGTCACTTTTTTCAGTGCTGTTATAACTTCGAACAGTCACTAAATGAAAGATTGTAAGTTGAGAACTACCTGTACTATGTTACATGACTTAAGAGGAAATGGAAAAAAAATCAATTAAATGAATAAAAAACTTTTTTTTTCTCTTTTCCTGACATTTCTCAGATCAGATATCTATTCCTACAGATGTTTCTTCCTAAGCATAGCAGATATGTGCTTATTTAGCTGTTCTGGCCAAACCCATGCTACCAGTGAACAGGGACTTATATAAATTCCTTTTCTCTTGTCTCTTAATTATGTTGTTTTCCTTCAGTTGCTTTACTATTTTCTTATCTACCAATATTTTAACAGTGGAGATAGCAGAAGTACCTATCTATTCCCAAGTAGATATTTGATTTCTTCTGTATTACAGTTATAGAATTGTAGCTTTAGAAAGCCACACAGGCTTTCAAGACTCACCAAGCACCTGTTAGGTGCTAAAATCCAAATTACTTTTTCCTATTTGACAACTCTCAGCACTTAATTGAAGCATATCAGACAGGTGAGTATCTAATCTTTGCTTGAACACATTGATGAAGGGTAAAAGGAAAATGACTTTCTTGGTAAATTGTTCTGATGTAGAATTGTTCTTATTTTTAGGAGGTTTTTTCTATGTTTTTTAAATATTCAACTGGAATCTGTCTTCCAATAATTTAAATCCATTATTCCTGATTCTTTCTTTTGGAATCTGAGAAAAACTATCTTGATCATTTTCCATGTGACATCCTTTCTGATATTTGAGGAGTGCTGTCATATCTTATTCTCAATAATTTCTTCTAAGACTAAAGATATGCAACTCTTAGAGTCATTCTTCATAGGACTTAGTTTCTAATTCCTTGTTAACTTTGTTGCCTTTTTCTGAACTAATTCCAGTTTCGTTGATTCCTTCTTAAATTATGGTGCCAAGAATCACTTACAGTTCTGAAGTTCTTTTGATTCAATAGAATAGACTAGAAAAATTACGCCTGGTAATGTCATTCTTTGTAGGATTTTATAGGGATTGGTATCTGTAATTCACGAGCAAAATTGCTTTGCTGAACTTTTTCACTTTTGGCCTTAGTAAAGATATGCAACACTTTCTGCTATTGTTACAATTAGCATCCCTTTTTCTGGGTTATCCTGATACAATTCAATTGTGCATGAAGAACACACTACAAAGTACCATATAAGCATAATATATCTTTAAAAATAAAGTTTTATATGTTAAAGCAATATATTGAAGAAATTAGGAAAACTTTATATCACTATAAATATAGATGCATTTATGAGTTATTTTAACAAAGCAATCAAATGCATGTCTAGGAAGAACAACATTCCTCTTTGTTCAATATATAACTGATATGCTAGAGGAGGATTGTGTTAGCCTTTTGTTAAATTTAGGGGGCATTAGCAGGGGTGAGATTCTCCTGGTTCAGACCGGTTCGGGTGAATCCCTAGCTGCAATGCTCCAAACCGGTTTGATCCGAACCAGTTCGATCCGACAATCTTGTGGGCCTGCCCACCTGTCCCTGTGCTGTACTCATCTATATTTGCTCAGCTGATTCATGTGGCAGAACAGATTGCTGCTCCTCAGCTGTGTTACTTCCCTGAAGTAACATTGAAGGTAAGTAATTGTGATAGCTATGCATGCGCGCACAGCTTCTCAGGGTGTGCGATTAGCGAACCGGTTGTTGCACCAGGAGAATCCCACCCTTGGGCATTACCTAAGCCATCTCTTAAAACACCAAAGAAATATTCACTCACAGCAAACTGATTGTGTCCTCTTGGTGATTAAACCAAGTTTAAGTACTTACCACAGGATACAGCTTTATTCCATAAAATGGCTGAGAAGAGGAAAGGAAAGGAAAAACTGGGCATCTTGAATGTGTTAAGTCTAATGATAAATTCTCTTCTAAATATCTTCTGTGTAAAGTCCCCTTTAGGGCAGTTCTGAAACTGACAACAGTTTCTGCACATATATTACTTTTAGTCACAACTTCTAGGATCGTGATTGGTCAATTGACTGCCTCTCAGATTGGCTTTTCAATCCACTAGTCAGGATGATCATGACAACATGGACATATTGCAGCCAAAATTAATAATTTGGTTATAATTTATGTATTGAATTAAAATCAGAATACTTATATGTGTCCTAATTAAATGTTTCATATTATTTTATTAGGTTCATGTGTATTTAACAAAACGGCTCCATTCCACTGGATAAATGAAATAATGTGGAAAGAATGTCAGTACATGAGTACTCAAATACCTGCATTCAGCCTGTTGTGCAGTTCTCTGTCAACATATCCTCAACAGTGGAAAGATTTTCTAGATAGTGAGAATTTGTATGATTTAATTAGTACATGTTACAGACCATTATCACAAAAGCAAGGTAACTGCTAAAATATAATGATTTTTCTGAGCTTATACAATTTCAAGAAAATGCAAGTTTGAAGTTTCTGTACATCCCTTACCTCTACCTCTTCCAAAACCAGCTGGAAGAGGAGCTAATTGTTTTTTCTAACTAGATATTAGAAATAAATTAATTAAATCATGTTTCTAAATGAAGATGGGAAATGTATAGATGTGCAAAAGTCAGCAAGTTGTATGCCTTGTGCCTTTTATGTACTTTATGTAACTGTAATGTACATACTAACATGCCTTACATGTGGCACAAACCAAATCTAGATTATTGATGTCCTAAGAGTAAACTAATAATTTGTTCTATGTCATAATTTCCCCTAACTCTTATATTCAAATTGGCATTTCAACTCCCCCTTTAATGAACCCTAGACATCATGTATAGTCTAAATAAATAATTACATTTAAATATTTTTTTGTTTTTTTGTAAAATAAGCATATCCCTAAATACCACAGTATAAAAATATAACTCACAATAAAATAATTCAAAAAGTTAAAATATTTAGATTACTAAAATTAAGGAAGGTGAAGATCTTGAAGCCACTTTAAAAGATTAGTCAATGTTAGTCATATTGTCTGATCCTTTGAAGGCAAGAGATCAGTTGAATTGCTACAGGACAGAATACTTTTCCACATAAAATAAATCACATTTTCCATAGAATTTGCATATTAATGTGAAACAATGATTTGCTGACCAATAAGTAGGGGGATAATGGTTAAATGTAAAAGTTTATTCAATGATTGTTTGGTTTGTCTTGCAGGAACTTATAAATATTCCACATTATATGCTTTTTTCTGATATATTTTTGCATTTTTATGGCCTTTTTATTCCTGATATGGCCTTTTAAAACACTGATTGCTCACTTCTCTATCCTAGAACATCTTCACTTGCATACTGATTTATTATCTTCTTTCTTGTGCATGACCTTAAGAAATAACCAGACAACCCATGCCTCATTGGGTCATTATTGTTGTTGTTGTTATTATTTCAGAGATATTTCCTTACCTAAATAAAAAAAAATAGAATGACCAAGAGGGGCAAATAAGCAGTGGAAGCAAATGACTTCCTTCCTTCCTTCCACATTTCCTTCTCCCTTCTCCCCTCCCAGCAGACAGATAAATGGCTAGTTCTAGGTGGGTGAGCAAGGGATTATGAGACTGTCTGGGAAACTGTCAAAACGTGGGAAAATAAAGATCATGTGCAGCAGCCAGGTAGAGCAACAACAGCCACTAGTAATAAAGCAGCTATAACTTTCCCAAATTTAATTCCCTCATGAATCATGGGTTCCGTATTTTTGATACGTTCTGTAAGTTAGTCCATTTGAGGTACCTTGATTCAAAAATTGTTTTCTATGAAGTACAATTTTGCCCAGTTAAAAGTCATGACAAGAATTTTGATCAAGACAATACACTTGAAAAGTTTAATTACATTACATTAAACAACGTTATAATACTGAAATAAGTACCAATTTGTTACAATGTTTATACAGTATAATTGTTAAACATTTCAACATTTCAGTAATTATTTAATAATTACTTTAATCTGTTAGCAGATTCAGAATCACAGCTAGCAAGAGAAAGTAAAGATGATGAGGAGAGTATACCTGTAATTTTCCCTTGGGAGAAGCTTTCTCCATTTGAAAGACTTATCTTGGCAAGTAATGAAAATATTACTGTTTAAACTATTTTGGCATCTAGAAGAAGCATGTTTCTAGCTGATTTGAAAGATATCTGACAGTTAATGATAATGGCATACAAACTTCAGAAACTGTATTGTATTGGGAGGGCCAAACATTTTTGCTTGGGACTAGACTGTCATCTCCTGCTGTTTCTGAGGACTGTGAGAGCATGGTTTTGACATCTCAAGTGTGAGAAAGGATGAAATTTTCAGGTCTTTTGCTAGATGTTTTCATGATTGAAAAGACGGTTAAGGGAGGGGCAAAAATTATGTATTTGTGTTTCTCCTTTAAGCAAGACCCAGAACTAAACACTACAATATCTTTTGTAAAACAAGCTGTTATCATTATAACTTTCATTTTTGCTAGATAAAAGTTCTCCGTTCAGAAATGTTAAACCATGCAGTACAAATATTTGTAACTGAGAAATTGGGAACTAGGTATTTTCAGACTGGAGGAATTAATTTAAAAGGAATTTATGAGGAATCTGATTCTACAACTCCACTAATTCTCATCCATACTCATGGTGAGCATTTTATAGCGTGTATGTATTCCTCTGTGTACAGCACATGTGTATATATGTATTTGTTTGTAAATTATTATTTATAGTTACTGTATATGTGCAAATAATACATTGATCATCTAACTAAGACTACTTATTACTAACAAGATCAGCACATTCTGATTGCTTCCACCCATCTTATCCAATCCGAAGAATTGGTTCTGTGCATGCCCAAGATGGCGGTCCGCGCAGAGTAGGCTCTTTGGGGTGGATTGAGAACATTCGGTGGATACGGTGGGGAATCCCCCCCCCTTGCTGCTAGACCCCCTGGATTCTTTTCCGGAGGGTTGGAAGTGTGGCGCTGAGCCGTTTCAGCTCGATTTTGCCGGTGGCATGATGCGGCCAGAGAGGCTCCTCTCTGGCAGCTTGGAGGCGACTGCGGGCGGCAGGGAGATGGCATCGGCGTCGGACGCGGCGCAGACAATATCGAGGCCGGTTGTTGTGGCGGCGGCCGGCCTCGGGAAGGGCAGCTGTAGTGCCAGCAATCTGTGGGAGCCATGGGGGCTTGCCTGGAGACTTCCGAGTGGCTGGTTGACCTCCCGGATGGTTGTGGCGGCAGTTTTTTCTGGTGGCCCGGCCTGGGGGCGAGGTTCGAAGGCCTCGGCGCCCCAGCGGCCTCGGCAGCTTCGGCGGGAGCCCAGATTGCATCAGTGGGGCCTGCGGCATCGTTGGGGTGTTTCCCCCCAGGATCATCTTCGGAGCCGCTGCCCCCCCTCCTGAAGGTGAGAGCTCCAGAGGTGAGGGCTCTGGAGGTGAGAGCTTCAGGGAAGAGGGCTCCGTGGAGATAGCTGCTATGTTGGTCATTATTTGGGTCGAACGAGCCGGCACCGGCCTAGCGGGGGGGGTCAGAATTTGCTGTGTCATCAGAGGAGTGACCCCCCCCGTGGAAAGCTGGTGCTTGGGACTTTGGATCCTGGACTCTGGACTTTTGTCACACGGGTCCTGGCATTAACAATCATGCCGCATCTGGATCCTTTTTTTGGGCTCTGTTTGTCCCTATGTCATCATTGTCCCTGTGTCATCTCCGGACTTATGTTACTCTTGACTCTTTTCTGCCCTACCCCCTATTATGACTGTGACTTGTTCCGTCTGCCTGGACTATTCCATCGCGCCCTGGATACTTAACAATGGTCCTGGAATTGTTCAGGACTCTTTTCCCCCATCAGGGTCTGGCCCCGGCCCCATTGTCATGATGTCAATGGACTCGACTCCACTTCTGTGAGAGGGCAGTGGGGTTGACTTTCTGTTCAGTGTCAAGATCCTGACCCACTGCGGTGGGAGTGCAGTGGGCTGGCCAATTCGGTTCTGGTCCCCCAACAGCTGTGAGAGAGCTGGGGGGGGTGGGATTTTGTGGACATTTTGCCTGGACCTCTCCCTTTATGCATTTTACATCTATTTTACCATCTTTCACCGAATGTTCTTCCTTTTTCCATCGATTTCCACCTTTGTAACATGCTCACTTACTCGCTGCTGGAACTACGGGCCCTCCAGACTGTTCCCTTGTCTTTGGGGTGGCCCAATGGGTTACCAAAAGCCTACCTTAAGGACGGATCCTGGGATCCCGAGAGGTGGCATGGCGCGACCAAAGGGCCAAATTTTAAATCTGGTTTTAAGGGATGTCTTTTAAATTTTTTAATTCGATATTTTTTAATTCGATGTTTTAATGGGATAGGGAGGGGGGGTGGAAGGGTCTTTTCAGCAGGCATCTGGGAATTGCCTGCCTAGTTTGGTTGGAGCTCAGCCCAGCCCGGTTAAGGATCATGGCAGGGAGGAGGGGGGGACTCTTGGGGCCCTGGGAAGCAGGGCAGGGATATCGATCCCCAGGGTGATCGGATTTGGCGGTGGACGAAGGGGCAGGGGAGAGCATGCTGCCGCTGTTTGCGAGCTGTGGCGCGCTCTGAACCCCATATCTCCGCCCACTCCCCTGGGGATAGGGGACCCGGAGCCCCTGGGCTGTGGCTGGTGTATTTTAATGTCAGGTCCGTGGTTAATAAGGTGTCCCTCCTCCGGGAAATGATTGAGGAGGAGGCCACGGACCTGGCTTGCATTACTGAAACCTGGTTGGGACCAGAAGGTGGAGTTCCTCTGGTCGACTTATGTCCCCCAGGTTTTCGGGTTTTGCACCAGCCTAGAGTCCAGGGAAGGGGTGGTGGGGTGGCTGTGGTTATTCGGGAGACCTTGATTCCAAGGGAGGTCTCTGTTCCGCAGACTGGCGGGTGTGAGACCCTCCTCCTGCGGTTGGGGCCCGGTGACCGGTTGGGCTTGCTGCTTGCATACCTGCCTGGGTTTCTCGATGCACTCTCGGGAGTGGCGGTGGAGCTCCCAGGCCTTTTGGTCTTGGGTGACTTCAACTTGCCCTCCCTGGGGGGGGGCAGGTTTGACCCAGGAGTTCATGGTCTCCATGATGGCTATGGGCCTGGCCCAGTTAATACAGGGCCCCACGCACGAGGGGGGCAACATGCTCGACCTTGTTTTTGTCTCGGAGCAGTGGCGTAGTGATCTGGGGGTGGGCAGTGTTAATGCCCAACCCGTTGCATGGTCAGATCACTATCTCCTTCGGCTGGTCTTCTAACAGGCCGCCCCACGCTGCTGGGATGAGCAACCGCTGAGATGGTTCCGCCCCAGATGCCTGATGGACCCTGAGAGGTTCCAGGCAGAGCTGGGGTCTCTGCCCGTCTCCCTTATCCACAGCTCGGCCGAGGTGCTGGCAGCTGCATGGCAACAAGCTGCCTCGGAGGCCCTTGACCGGGTTGTCTCCTTACGCCCCCTCACTTGCCACAGATCCCGGGTGGCTCCTTGGTTTACAGAGGAGCTCTGGGAGATGAAGCAATGTAGGAGGGGTTTAGAGAGCAGGTGGGGATCGACCCGTTCCGAATACGACCGAACCCAGTTGAGAGCTCATATTAGGACTTACCTGGGAGCGTCTGCAGATAACCGCCCGGCCACCCTGTTCAGGGTCACGCACTTCCTCTTACATCGGGAGCCAGAGGTGGACCCTTTGCAGGGTAGGACTGAGGAATTTGGACAATATCTGTCGGATAAGATCGCTCGGATCCAGGAAGGGTTGAACTCCAATTTGCAGTGGTCTGAGGAGGGAGTTACAGAGAGTCTGGCCGATGTCATCTGGGCTGAGTTTGATCCTGTTTCTGAGGATGAAGTGGACAGGATTATGCGACGACTGAGTTCCACCACCTGTTTATTGGACCCGTGTCCTTCCTGGATGGTATATGCCTCCAGGGAGACCACGTCCAGGCAGTTGTTAACACCTCGCTGAGGGAGGGGTCCTTTCCCGCCACCTTGAAAGAGGCGGTGATGAGACCCCTCCTGAAGAAGCCTGCTCTGGACCCAGCCGTTTTAAACAACTTCTGTCCAGTCTCCAACCTTTGCTTTTTGGCAAAGGTTGTTGAGAGTGTGGTGGCTCAGCAGTTTCCGCTTTTCCTGGAGGAAGCAGACTATCTAGATCCGTATCAGTCGGGCTTCCAACCCGGGTACAGCACGGAGACGGCATTGGTCGCGCTGATGGATGATCTCTGGAGGGCTCGGGACAGGGGATTTTCCTCTGTCCTAGTCCTATTAGATCTCTCAGCAGCCTTTGATACCATCGACCATGGTATCCTATTGGGGTGCCTCGGGGGGTTGGGAGTGGGGGGCACTGCTCTGCAGTGGTTCTCCTCCTACCTCTCGGGGCATTCGCAATCAGTGCTGGCAGGAGGGCAGAGGTCGACCCCGAGGGCCCCTCCTTTATGGGGTCCCTCAGGGGTCGGTCCTCTCTCCCCTCCTGTTCAACATCTATATGAAGCCTCTGGGTGAGATCATTCGTGGCTTTGGGGTGAGGTATCATCAGTATGCTGATGATACCCAGTTATATATCTCCACCCCAAGCCAAATCAGTGATGCCCTCTCCGTGATGACCCGTTGTCTGGATGCGGTACGGACCTGGATGGGCAGGAACGGACTACAGCTCAACCCAGCTAAGACTGAGTGGTTGTGCATACAGGCATCTCGGCCCAGTCAGTTGATTCCATCTTTGGTCATAGGGGAAGAGGTGTTGCCCCCTGTGGATAGGGCTCGGAACCTGGGAGTCCTCCTGGATTCACGGCTTAGTTTGGAGGAGCAGGTGGGGGCTGTGACCAGGGGGGCTTTTGCCCAGGTCCGACTGGTTCGCCAGTTACGCCCATATCTGGACCCAGATGCCCTTCGCACTATCACTCATGCACTTGTGACGTCCTGACTCGACTACTGCAACGCTCTCTATTTAGGACTGCCCTTGCATACCATCCGGAGGCTTCAGCTGGTACAGAATGTGGCTGCGCGGGTTGTGATGGGAGCTTCCCGATACTCCCATGTTACACCCCTCCTGCGCGAGCTGCATTGGTTGCCAGTTGCCCTCCGGGTGAGATTCAAGGTGTTGGTGTTAACATTCAAAGTCCTTTATGATATGGGTCCAGGGTACTTGCAGGAGCGTCTTCTGCCAATATCAAACACTGATCGCCCTGTGCGTGCGCACAGACGGGGACTCCTCGGGGTGCCGTCGGCTAGACAATGTCGGCTAGCGGTACCCCGGGGAAGGGCCTACTCTGTTGCGGCCCCCGCCCTGTGGAACCAACTCCCTCTGGAGCTCTGGTTGGCTCCTGATCTCTGCTCCTTCCGCTGCAGACCTGGCTGTTTGAACAGGCCGGGCTGGACTGACCTCCTGGGGTTTTTTAAAAGTATTTTAATGGGTTTTAGTGATGGGGCTTATCGATCTAATTTTGTTTTAAATATTTATTGATTGTTGTACTGTGTTTTAATTGTGAGCCACCCCGAGTCCTTGCGGAGATGGGGCGACATATAAGTCCAATTAAATAAATAAATAAATAAATAAATAAATAAATAAATAAATAAATAATCCAGCAGGAGAAGAATACTGTGGGTACCATTGGCCAATGAATATCTGCTGCTGGGGCCTTGTAGGAGAGCCATCCCTCTGTAGTGCCCACCTTTATATAATATCATCCCTCCAGAGATTAGTTTAGGTATCAATTGTATATTAACCTTTAAAATTCTCCAAATCAATATGCATGTTTGAATCCAGAATTTTCCACCAAATCCACCAAACATCAAATGTCCCTTCATTTTTTTCACATTTCCAACATGAATTTGAAGTGCCTTTATAGTTTCTAGACAATTTTTCTGGTGGCATATTTATTTTCCCATTGATCCATCTGTATGTTATAACAATTATTTTAGCCTACTTCACATATGTACTTTCACTTGTTTTGTTGTTATTCTTGCTGTTTTAGGATGTGTAAGTTGCACAGAGTTTTGTGACTGACGCAGCATAGAAATTGTGCTAAATAATTAAATAGATAAATAATAAACAAGTATAGTGAATCTGTTCTGAGTACATTGCAGAAATGTTATACATCCTGTCCACAAATAGCCTAGATTGTTCTTTCCTAAGTGTGCCATTCACATTCCAGCCACTGATTAATAATCTCTTTAGCTTTCCTCTGAGAATACGTCCACTAGATGGTCCTTGGATTGCACTTGGTGCCAACCTTTTATATTTATCCAACATTACAGAAAGGACACAAGCTTTCTAGTCAATGCAGCCAAATAATCAGGCAATGCTCTTAGCCATATTGCACTGACTGACTGCTTTATTCCCAGATTATTTGAAGGATTACCTTTTACCTGATTGCATTTACCTGTCCCATCAGGTCCAGTAGGAAGAGTAAGTTCTGAATCCTGTCTGCTACAGAATTTCATCTGGTGGAATCCAGAAATCAAGCCTTTTCTGTTATGGCTCCCATTTTCTCATCATTTTATCTTAGGTTAGGCTAGCCCCATTCCTGTTAACTTTCCGAAAGGCCCAAAACATGGTTTTTTTCAGTGATCATAGGGATCTCATGGGGAGCTTGCGATGTGGTTGTAGAATGTTACGTAATTGCTATCTCCTACAATCCTGGTTTATTTATATTTTCATTTTTATTCATGTTTCAGTGTTTCAAAATTGTTAAATTGTTTTAAATGTTACTGTGCTTGAATGCCACCGGAATCACATTTTGTGAGAGGGAAGGCTATATACATTTGCTAAATAAATAAATAAAATTCCCTTTAGATATAGCTTGCTACTTTATCTTTTCTATAATACACAGAAGAAAAAGTAGGGTGGTTTTCCTAACCTGTAGCTTCAAATATCATAGTGATCACCTTACATTAACCCCTCCTCCATTACTGTGCAAAAGCTCTTTTTGAAATCATTTAATAGAGCAATTGTTACAGTATTGCAGGGATGTAATGTAATGGGGAAAAAATGTGGTATGTGTTGACACTCTTTCTTTTATAAAATTATGAAAGTACAGGAATCCTGTTTTTCTTCCACAAAGTTTTCTTCCAACATAAAATCTATACTATATGTTTTCTCATTCTGTTACAAAAGATATAGATATATATTGTTTCACTGACACAATATGTCAGAGTAACATTGTTCTAAGTAAATGTATTGTCACATAAAATAATAAAAGGTATTCTTTTATATGTTGTATAGGGATAGACATTTTGGCAGTTATCTTGCGCTTTGTCCAAGAAATAAAAAGTACACAAAATGTGCAAATGCTATCTCTGGGACGTGGCCAAGCCAGCAAAGCAGAGGAATTGATATATAAAGCACAAATACTGGGTGAACAGTGGGTATTCCTTCAGAATTGCCATCTTGCAACATCATTTATGCCAAGATTGTGCAAAATTGTTGATTCGTAAGCAGTTTTTAAATTTATTTCTATATGTCATTTATTCTCAGATGGAAAGGAACCAGATTAGGCTAATTTTAGTTCTGTTCAGTTCTTGGTAGTCTCTGAGTTTGGTTGTTTTCTGGAGATGTTTCATTATAAGACAAAGATCATTGTTGTGTGTGAAAGAGTGGAATTTGCTGACTGGCCTACTAGTCTTGCTGGGAATCTGAGTTGAAACTGTGATTGAGCCTGTCCTTGTGTTGCAAGGTTAGGTTTTCATCGTCTTTTTTGACTAGTGTTCATGCAAAAAATTTGCCATTCATCTGTCTATCCAACATCATAATTATAGTCCTTACATTGTATGTTATAATTCTGCTTCCTGCCATCTTCTATCCTGCTATGGATATATTAGCAGAAAAAGCCCATATCTGAATCCAGCAGGATCTCTGGCAAAATCTCTTTATATCCTTAAATAATAACTTATAAAGAGATAATTAAATATCTACACCTAAAATAGACAGTAATAACGTTAAACGTTATTTGTCTATAGAGATTCTCAGTCATCCAAGTCATGATTGTCCCAAATGTACTTTTCAGAAGGCAACTGGACTTTCTTTGTTTTTTCCTTTAAGATGTTTCGCTTCTCATCGAAGAAGCTTCTTTGGTTCTGACTAAATGGTGGGGAATGGAAGGATTTATATTCTTTTCTTTGAAGTCATCTGGTCATTAGCACTCGGAATGCAAATGGATATTGAACCTTTCTGAAACTTCAGCAGTTCCAAGAAGATTCCACACCCATTTGCACTCTGTTTCAGGTGACCCTAAGCATGCAGATAAACTCCCAAGTGGCCTCAATGACCAACCATCAGAGTGCTAATGACTAGATGACCAAAGAAAAGAATATAAATCCTTCCAGTCCCTACCATTCAGTCAGAATGCTTTTTGAATGAAAAGGGAACTGTCTTTAAGGAAAAAACAGTTGCCTTTTGAAAAGCACTTATGCCATTAACATTATTTCTTCTAATTTTTATGCATTCTTTTGGTAAAATAGAAATGATGATTGGGCACTATCATGTATCATGTTTCAAGTAGTAAAATTGTTATAAAAATGATTACTTCCATAGCTTTGTCCTACCTGATACAACTATAAATCCAGGATTTAGACTATGGTTAAGTTCAACACCAGATAAATCTTTACCCATACCTATATTGAGAAGAGGGCTAAAGGTAAGATTTCAAACAATCTATTATTCAGTAGTTTATACAATTACTAATTGAGAGCATTATTTTTTCTACAAAGGATGAAATATAAGCTAATATGAGTTGAGCAATGGTAAATAAGTTAACTGATAATGAAAATGTAGAGACAAATAATGTACATAATCAAACATTGACAGAATCCTGTTGTTTTAGGAGAAAATTTGAGTATTTCTGCTGGCCCAAAATTGATTTTAGCAAACTTGATGTAGAGAGCAAATAAGGTGGCCTTGTCAAACATATGAAGAAATTATTGCCAGGGCTAAGGGGGCTGAAGCATTTTCAAAGTCCAGAAGAGACAGGTTTCAAAAGCATCTCAGGCAGACACTGCCCTAATTCATTGAACTATAAGAAGGAGGAGGTATAAGCAGATGGCATTTAAAAGATTCTGTTATTATAGACAATCTCAATAAAAGTTGTTTGTGTGTTTATTTGTTTTATTGATAAATTTCCCACTGAATTTTTACTGATAATTTGTTTGTTTATTTCTTCAAGATAGTAATAGAAACTCCACAAGGACTAAAAGGAACATTACTTCAAACTTTTGGATTAAGTGACACTAGTGTAGTAACAGAAACTATATTTAATAAGACCAACTGTGGGCCATCATGGAAAAGATTGTTGTTTAGCCTATGTTTCTTCAATGCTGTCATTCATGAAAGAAAGAAATATGGAGTTTTGGGCTGGAATATTCCATATGCTTTTAATTCTTCAGATTTAGAGGCAAGAGAAAATGTTATTTAAAATTATATTTGTAAATTAAAATGTATTTTGCTGAATCTATGTCATTATGGATCTTCTTTCAATTGGCTTTCCTCCTTTTTTAGTATATTCAATTTTCCCCCTAATCCATTAATTCACAGTAATTTATGTATTTTTTCTTTGCCTTATTTAATATACTTTATATTTAACTTTGAATTGTGAGGTTGGAAACAGTATTTTTATTATTTTTAGCTTTGTAATTAGGAGAATTATATAGAATGATAAGAAATAGTTGCAATAAAGATTACCAGGCTATCAATAACCCCCACAATGCCTTAGATATGGAAATCACATTCTAGTTTTTTTTGATATATAAATTATCTTCTCTGTCAAACATCTAGTCTCCTCCTCCACCCTAAACATACCTAGGTCTTTTAACCATTCCTAATAAGACTTAGTTCCAGATTTTTGTCCATCTTGGTAGCCATGCTCTGAATTGCTCCAGTTTATTAATGTCTTCTTTAAACAGGTGTATGCAAAACTAAGCACAATACTACAAGCAAGTTCTGATCACAGCAAAGTACAGTGAGATGTAGATCGTGTAGATCTGGACTCTGTGTTCCTTTAATTGCTCTTCAAGATTCCATTGGCCTTCTTTGCATTACATTGTTGGGACATATTCAACTTATGATCCACTAGTATACACAAATCCTATGCTTTTCTTCAACTAAATTTTCCCCATGCTGTTCTTTTTTTTTAATTCTTATCTAGGTGCATAACTTTACGTTTTTCCCTGTTAAATTTCAATATATTTCTTTTTTGCCCACTGTTCTAGCTTTTTCGAATTTAACACTGTACTAGGCTTTTTAAAATATTTTCCCTCACATCCAGATATTAACTATCCCTCCTAGCTTTGCATCATATGCAGATTTGGTAGACTTTCCCTTGACTCCTTCATCCATATTATTTATAAAAATGTTGAATCAGGCTCAGGACAGAATCTTGTGGCACCGCACTGAAGATGTCTCTCCAGATAGATTTGATTCCACTTATAAATACTCACTGAGCACAGTCCAGAAGCCATCTATAGATCCTCCTAACTGTTGAGAAATCAAAACTTAGAACTTAGAATAGCTTTATTGTCACTTTGAATGTACAACAATAGGCATATATTAAAATTAAATTTCATTGCATACTGCTCTGAAAGGGTCACCCCCTCCAATATATTTATTTATTTATTTATTTATTCGACTTATATGCCGCCCCCTCTCCCAAAGGACTCGGGGCGGCTCACAGATTAAAAGAAAATACAACAATAAATTACCTAAAAACCGTATTAAACAAACTAAGCCGAATTAACATTAAAACCCCCAAAGATTAAAATCAAGAAAACCCAAGGAGTCAGCATAGCCCAGATTGTAAAACAGCCAGGTTTTTAACTCGTGGTGGAAGGTACAGAGATCAGGAGCAAGCCGGACCTCCAGTGGAAGGAGATTCCATAAAGTGGGGGCCACCACAGAATAGACTCTCCCCCGAGTCCCCGCCTAGCGCATTGAGTCGTGGACGGCACCCTGAGGAGGCCCTGTCTATGCACCCGTACCGGGCGGTTGGTACTTGAAACTGGGAGGAGTTGTTCTCGTAAGTATCCTGGACCCATGCCATGTAGGACTTTGAATGTTAATACTAAAACCTTGAATCTCACCCGGAGGGCAACCGGAAGCCAATGCACTACATATACACTACATAAACATGAATAAATAAATAAATACAAAATTATGCATATACCCATATATATGACACAGAGAAACAACATAGTCTAGTTTGGGTGTATACATGTACATGGTGAGAAATCTTTATTTGATCATTTTATTAATAAGGACACTATGAGAAACTTTGCTGAAGACCTTTCTGAAATCAAGCTATACCGTGTCTATAACATTTCCCCAATCTATCAGGTTCATAATCATAAAATAATAACTTTTTTAAATAATATTTTATATATTTATGTATTATATATTTATATATTAACTATAATAATAAAAGGTAATAGAAATTTAAAAGAAAATATGAGAAAAAAGGTACAAGAAAGCAAAAAAGGAAGAGAAAAATAGAAGAAAAATAAACTAAGAAACTTCCCACCCTCATCACAAGTTTAAATAATTTAACTATCTTTTCTCCTCTTTTTAATTAAAAGATATAAAACTCTTCATTCTATAACTCAACTCTTAGGTATAGGAAAATTCAATGGGCAGTATCTTTTCCAATCCAGGTTTTAGAAAAAAGTATAAGAACCCTAAAATAATATTAGTTATTTATCTCAACTCAAGCAAACCCAATACTTTCTCTTTTCCAGTCTAAATGCCACCAAATTTTAATTCAAAGTACCATTCCTCAAAAATATCTCCAAGCGTCATTATTATAAGTTGCTTTTGTTATTACCATGTTTCCCCGAAAATAAGACACTGTCTTATTTTTTTAGCTCCCAAAACACACTAGGTCTTATTTTCGGGTAGGTCTTATATATTTATGGTGCCAAATAGTGGGTGTGAGTGTGTGGGGGTGTTTGCGGGTGCACGGTTGCTCCCTGAAAAGTCTTCCTGGAACTGGAGATTTACACTAGGTCTTATTTTTGGGGTAGGTCTTATATTAGGGCAGGTTTAGAAAATAGTGCTAGGTCTTACTTTCGGGGTAGGTCTTATTTTTGGGGAAACACGGTATGTCTCCAAAATTAAATTTTTTCTTCCCATGAATGCACTTACTGTTTAAAATCAGTTTTAAAGTCTTAATTTTCAAAATCAAATATTCTAATGTTTACTCACCCCTTAATCCATGTAAAACTTTCTACATCCAAACCTTGTCTTATTTTTTGCTGTTTATTTTGAATTCTTAAGCATTATAAAGATACAGCTTCATTTTCTTATGCCAGCTAGTATTTCCAGCCTTGTCATTTCCTCTAACTTTTTTAAAGCACTTAATGGCAATTTCCAAAAGTGGCTGGCAAAGGAGTTTCAAAATTATTGTCCTTTAAAAGTTCTGTGTCTGAAATAATAATGGCAATTTCTCTCATCTCCTGGTTCTCCCACCTTCTGGACACCACTGCTTGCGATCTCCGCATGTGGTGTAGCTATATGGGCAATATCTCATCCTCTCCTTTTCTAGAGAAAGTCAGAAGAACCAATTTATTAATTGATGCCTTGTTCTTAGCCATAATTTTCAGCTCTGCTTTTTTGTCTTCAGTCCATTATTTCTTCCCCAGAAGTCTCTTATCATAAAATAAAATCAAATTACTCTAGCATGATATAAATTCGGTATAAATTCATGTTGGCTCTTTTTAATTAGTGAATTCTTACCTTAGTGCTCACAGATATGCTGTTGACTATCTGCTCTTCTTTATAGAAGAACAAGTCTAAACATTCAGTCTTGTTTAATACATTTTAATTTTTTATATATCACACTTTCATTTCTAATTATTAATTGGTTGGGAAATATTACTACGTATAAAAATGATTCCTCAGAGCAGCCATAAAAGTTCTGTGTAAGAGCCTCATGAATCCAAGTGCAATTCAGCTTATTCAACTAATTATAGATTCTTTGAATTCCAGACCTTGACTCCAGATTTTTTAAAAAAATTATTTCCTAATGATAACTTTTCTTTTTCAGTTTTCTATCAAAATATTGGAAGTGCTCCTTGAGAAGCACCAAAAGATTCCTTGGACAGCATTGCATTATTTGACTGGAGAAGTAACATATGGAGGCCATGTAACTGATAATTGGGACCGTCGATGCTTGCTTAGCATTTTAGATAATTTTTATAATCCTTCTGTACTGCAAGAAGATTTTGTTTATACTGCTGATGAGGTATGAGAAGTATTTTTCATTATGTTGCTGTTTTAATGTCACAAATTTACAACTGAGTGCACAAAGTAGGTTAACTCTGAAGAACAGATGGTTTAAGAGTCATAAAAATAATCTTCAACCATTTGTATTATTTATGTGGTTTGTCCTGCATTTATCTCTCTATCATCTATCTATCTATCTATCTATCTATCTATCTATCTATCTATCTATCTATATCTGTCATCTATCTGTCATCTATTGTCAAGTCAAGGCAGTGTATAGTGCATAAAATCCAGATGGATGGCTTTGAGCCAGTCACTCTTTCTTAGTTCAACTTACCTCCTATTTCTTCCCCATACACAACCGTATAAGGTGAGATGAGCTAAGAGAGTGACTGGCTCAAAATCACCCAGCTGGATTTCATGCCTAAGACATATCTAGAACGTATAGCCTCCTTGTTGCTAGTCCAGCACCTTAGCTATTACACATTTATTTGTAGAACGTTTATGCAGAAGATAGAGGACAAATCAAAACTAGACATTGGAAATAAAAAATAGACAGTGGGAAGATACAACTTCCATAAACATTATTAAACAACTTCCCAGAAATCTGACTTTTTCAACAATGGAATCTTGTGTTTCAGGAGAGATTGGCTTTTGAATAAAATTAAAAGGAGGCTGAATTTCCAAATTCTTCCTTGAATATTGGCTTGGAATAGAAATCTCCAAGGCATGTTTAAGCTCAGTGATTGCATTTATAGTTTTACCCTAGTTATAGTAGGAACCCATGATTCTAAGCAATGCATGTTCAAAAGGTACTAAGATTGCATTGCAATGGTGTGATGCTAGTTTCAATCATTACCCCATAATAGATTTTTCTGCTGAGAACTTATATTGTTTATTTATAACATTTTTTAAATTGCCATCTATGACTTAATACACCCACACACAAACAGAGCCAAAACCATGTAAGCTCTCACACAGGGGCTTACACTTGTTTTAACAAAGGTAAATAATAGTAAGTCATTAGAAGTTGTACAGAAGGAGCATTATCAGGCTTGCCAATATGCAGCTTAATTCTATAGTATTCAGAGAAAGTCTGGCAAGTGAGAAAAATTTGTATCAGTGAATGAAAAGACAGCCATTCATAGAACAAAACTATAGGTGAGCAACATGTGCTTCCTAAGCCCATGCTTTATCTCCTCTTACTCTATGACAGTTCAGTGTTTATCCCATTCATAATTCACTCTTAAGAAACAGGGGCATCTGCAGGAAAAGTGAAAAATTCAACCACAAGATTGAAGTTCTGTATGATGTGCATCATACATATCACATGCAAGTTAAAAAGTAGTGAGGCTTCAACTGCAGAATTGCATTCACCATCTTGACTTTTTTTCTTGTCCTCTGTGTATGTACTTGCTAGAAATGATGATACAATACTAGCAACAATATTATGTAAACCTTGGATTTCTGGTCCCTGCAGTTTTCAGTATGATTTTGGCAATGTCAGGTACATCTACAGTACATATACTTGACTTACAAAATGTATGATACATATTTTAGCTATTCTAATAATTTTATTTCAGATCTCCATTTTTTTTGAATGCTTATATCCATGTTCCATATTTAGGGAAAGATAGCAAAAAATGGAGAGAAGGGACTTGTGGGGAAAAACTACCTTTGGAGTAAGCCAATGGGCTAACTAGAAAACCCTGGTTAATGAAGCTGAAGAAGCTGAATAGAAACTATTTCTTCTAGAATCCTTTATCTTCCAAAATTCAAACCTCTTGAGAACTTCAAAATATCAAATCCAGTATTCAGAAAATATCTGACCACAAATTATGAGTTTATTTGTTAGCTCTCAGCAGATTTGCATTCTTTAATATATTTGATCAATTTTAAATGCTAATTTGAAGTGAAGAAGCAGAAAGATGATTGCATTAATAAGATAATATAGGGAAAATATATGTTGAGCATACATTGTATTTGAATGGCCAGAGACAATAAAGCATTTAACAATACATTTTTCAGGTGTATCGACCAATATCTGAAGTAGATAGTTTAAAAGACTGCAGAACCTATCTACAATCTCTTCCAGAAGTGGATTCTCCAGAACTTTTTGGAATGCATCATTGTGCTGAAAGACAATATTTAAAAGCTCAGACAGAATCATTTATCAATTCAATTGTCAGTACCCAACCAACATATAGCACAGACATTATCAGGTTATTATTTGAAATTTCCTCCTCTTCCTTCCCGCCCTTCTTTCAATATAGCACAAGTGAAACAATTAATAGTTGCTTAAAGCCTAAAGGATCAATGTATATCTATGTAAGTGTCAAGGGACATATAGAAACTTTCACTGATTTCACTGTTTGTTTTCCAACTGCAAAGAGCAATGAGAAAGTACCACATTAAATAAGCTTGCTGGAGTAAACCAGATAGAATCAGTAACTTCATCACCTCATGATCTGCCACAAAATTATACAAAGGTTGAAAAACTTCCTTTTCCCAATGACTATTTGTAGAATGGACAAAATAAGTATAGGGATTTTGTAGATATGATCCCATTAAATGCAAACCTTAAAGATTACTTGCTGGCATTTGTGGATAATGTGTGCATGAAAGATAAGGGAGAGAGACAGAATGTCCATATGTTTTCCATTAGTTACATGTGATAGTTTGCATTTGATTATGTACATCAAAGTATCAAAGACTGTATTCATTCAATGAAGTTGAGCTGTCTTCATTCATAATGTTAACATCACCCAAATTGTGGATATGTGCTGTGACATATTTACCAAGTAAACAAATCCAGAAAGGTAGTCTAATACAACATCTCCTTAACAGAAAAAAAGTGAGGAAAAGGTGATATAAAGGTAGTCCTTGATTTACGATCCCAATGGATCCCAAAATTTGTGAGACATTTGTTAAGTGAGTTTTGACCCATTTTACAACCTTTCTTGCCACCATTGTTAAGCGAATCACTGCAATAAGAGCCTTGGTGGCTCAGGCTGTTAAATGCCTGTGCTTAAGTTCCAGCTGCCTACAATTACTGTAGGCTCGAATCCCACCAGGCTCAAGGTTGACTCAGCCTTCCATCCTCTCGGGGTAGGTAAATTGAGGACCCAAGATTGTTGGGGGCAATTAGCTGACCTTGTAAAAATGCCCCTTAGTAATAAGCAGGCATATAACAATGGAAGGAAGGCTATTGCTGAGCACACTGGGTTGTATCCCAAAAATTGTAAGCCGCCCTGAGTCTTCGGAGAAGGGCGGCATATAAATGTAATTTTTTTAAAAAAAAAGTAATCTAGCTTCCCCATTGACTTTATCAGAAGGTTACAAAAGGTGATCACCTGACCTTGGGACACAGCAACAGTCATAAATATGAACCAGTTGCCAAGCATCTTAGCTTTCATCATATGATCATGGGGATGCTGTAAAGGCCATAACTGTGAAAAATGATCATAAGTAACATTTTTCAGTGCCATTGTAACTTTGAACACTCACTAAACTAATGGTTGTAAGTTGAGAACTACCTGTATAAATAGTGGGTTATTAACTTGGTTACTTCCCATAGATAATTTTAAGTCTATTTTTGATCTCCCTATTGTCTTAGTGATAGAATGGGCCAGGATGAAATAGTACTGGAAATAGTATCTGATATTCTAATAAGGCTCCCACTGACCGTAGAGAATATGGAAGGGGCATCTACCAATGAATATGTGTCTACAGAAATTGTAACCCTGAGAAGTTTCATGTCTGGACCAATTTGGGCTGCACTTGTGAAAGCTACAGAAGGTCAGAACTTCATTTCATAGAATTTTCATATCATGTCATCATTTATTTATATATAGAAAAAATGATATCTGTGCATTTTGTATAGTATTATATAATATATATAATATACATTTGTATGCAAAGAGCGAGAAACACAATTTGTGTTCATGAATGCATATTATGTATAATTACTAGCCTAAATCAATCTGTTATCGAATAAAGGCTTCTTTGTTGAAGGTTTTAGATTTCAAACTCCTTTTCAGGCCAGCCACAATGCAGGTTATTAGATCCCACACTAAACAGCATGTAGTTCACGGCCTTCAGTAAAGGTTCACAACCTTCAATAAAGAGATCTTCATTCTGCAGTAGCTTGTTTGAGGCAGTTAATAGTAAATTTACAAATATGTCTATGTGTGCATTTGCACATTTGTGTGCTTGTATCCTATTAATTATTGAAATAACAAAAAATAAAATAACAAATAGTATCAATAAATAGTAATTAAAATATAAAATTTGTGAAGTATTATTCATACAATAGGAAATTTATAATTCTCTGTATATTGCTGGTCTACAACATCCAGCATCTTTCACCTTTTCCTAAATTGATTGATCTGGATACCCTGATTTAACTTCAGTTATATCTGGAGACCCTGATTTCTCCATGTTTATGCACCTTCCCACCTTGGGAGCAGCAACCGCAAGCCAGCCATTCCCTGCGCTGCAGCAGCCATATATCCACCTGCCAGCCTGTTTGCGAGCCACTGAGGACTCACAACTTCTGGATGGCTTCTCCATTAACTCTGCTTGTTGGAAGCTAGCAGGAAGTCACAAGGAGCTACCCACAATCTTCACTTAACAACAGCAAAAGGGACTGAAGAGGTTTCCATTACTAAGTGATGCCATCACATGATGTCATACTTCATAACTGCATTGCTTACCCACTAAATTCCAGCCCCAATTACTGTCACTAAACAAGACTACTGTAGTATTCCATATCTCACTTTATACAAATACAGCTTTTGCTCTACTTAACAGGAAAGTCTGTTATGACGTAAAGATTTAAAGGCATGAAAGTTATTTCTTCTAACTGATAAAAGGAAGAGCAGTTACTAAAACAATGACCAGATATAGATTATCCTGCATCCCCAGAAGAAGCAAGTACATTGAAAGGGCAGGAGAAAATGGGTAATTTTGCTACCATAGATTGCCTGCCTCTTATACAGATTATTCTTATTTGAAAGTAGGCATACTTGCTGGCTACCTAGCCTTGGTTCTTCCTCTCTCTCTCTCTCCCTCTCTCTCCCCCCCGCCTCTTAATTTCACCATAGATTTTTATTCTATTACCAGTTCACCTTTGCTACCTGTCTTGCGCCAGGAGATAGACCATTGTAATAATTTACTATACTTAATATTTCGGTCATTACAAGAACTTCAGCAAGGAATCAAAGGAAAAATTATCCTCACTAAAAGATTGGAAGAACTTTATAATTCAATATTGAAAGGCAGAGTAGCTGATCTGTGGGAGGTATGTGAACAATCTCTTATTGTACTTTTGTTAAATAATATTAATAATAATAATAATAATAATAATAATAATAATAATAATAATGGATTTGATAGATGGACAGAAATTCCAAATATCTGGCTGACTGACAAACCATAGTAATTTATCAAATCAAACCAAGGAATTTCAATAAAATCAATAAAAATAAAAATAAAATATAGCAAGGATGATGAAGCATAGAAATACAAAAGGAATTATGAAATTTCAAATACAAAACATGTTTATATTTATCGGGGTATTTGGAATAAACGGATTTGAATTTTTATGTTTCAAACGTGTGTGTGTGTGTGTTAGTCTTATCCTTCTGTTTATGTGATAAGATTCTATAGAATATTTTTTCTATAACCACAGCTATTAATTAGTTTTAAGAAAATACTACTCCAAAATGTACATGAAATTTAGTAAATTATATTTAATTACTCTGTATATATTACTGTGGATCAAAAGAATAATGTATATGCTGTAATATTCATGTACAAATTTGAATTCTCATGTATTAAATGTAAGAAAGTTATAAACTATTTGGGGAAGATGTGGAATACCGTATTTTTCAGAGTATAAGACGCTCCGAAGTATAAGATGCACCTAGATTTTGGGAAGGAAAACAAGAAAAAAAAATCTGCCTCTGCCTCCCAGCAATTTGCCTCCTTGCAGCAAACAGCAAACAACCTGTTTTAGTTTCAGTTTCAGTTTCAGCACAGCCTGATTAGCACAAGCAACTGATTGTCTGTTGGATTGGCCTCCCAATGATCAGCTGTTTCAGGCTACAGGGATTGCCTTCACTTATTGCCGCCTCCTGTGTCCCATTTTTTGGCCTCCGCATCCCATTTTCAACCACCACACACCCCATTTTTGGCCTCTGTGCGCCCCATTTTCCACCCATTCCGGATGGCAGGGATTGGAATGGGCGGAAAATGGGGCATGTGAAGGCCAAAAATGGGGTGCGCAGAGGCCAAAAAGGGATGGGGAGGCCAAAAATGGCACCCATAGACATGGCAATAGGCAAAGGCAATCCCTGCAACCTGAAACAACTGATGGTCGGGAGGACGATCCAACCGACAAACAGCTGCTTGTGCTAATCAGGCTGTGCTAAAGCTGAAACTGAAACAGGCTGTTTGCTGCAATGAGGCAAATTGCTGGGAGGCAGAAGCCAAAAGGTGGGGGCCAGCAGGGGGGCTACATTCGGTGTATAAGACGCAGCCAAATTTCCACCCTCTTTTAGGGGGGAAAAGTGCGTCTTATACTGTGAAAAATAGAGTATTTAGTTTACTCTTATTTCAAAATGCATAAGAATTAGGTTGGTATATTACCACTAGGAAATTCCAAGACTATAAGATAGACTGCTAAACTGAAATAAATCATGAAAGAAGATAACAGAAAATCATAAAACAATATCCAATCACCCACCAGTTTAGCCTTACAAAAATCACAAAACAACGATGGCAAATAAATAAATAAACCCAAAGAGGAAGCAAAAGGACAAAAGGAGCATCAATTGGTTTTGGGGTGAGGTATCATCAATATGCGGATAATACCCAGCTTTTCATCTCCACCCCAAACCATATCAATGATGCCCTCTCCATGATGTCCCGTTGTCTGGATGCGGTGCGGATCTGGATGGGAAGGAACAGGCTTCGACTCAACCTGGCCAAGACTGAGTGGCTGTGCATACCGGTATCTCAGATTATTCAGGATATTCCACCATTGGTCATGGAGGGAGAGGTGTTGTCCCCTGTGGACAGGGCGCGTAACCTGGGCATCCTCCTGGATACACAGCTCAGTTTGGAGGAGCAGGTGGGAGCTGTGGCCAGGGGGACATTTGCCCAGGTTCGTCCAGCTGCGCCCTTACCTGAGCCGAGATGCCCTACGGACAGTCACTCATGCTCTTGTCACTTCCGGAATCGACTACTTCAATGCTCTGTACATGGGACTGCCCTTGCGGATCACCCAGAGGTTGCAGCTGGTGTAGAATGCGGCTGCGCAGGTTGTGATAGGAGTGTCCCGATACTTTCATGTTACACCCCTCCTGCATGACCTGCATTGGTTGCCGGTTGCCTTCTGGGTGAGATTCAAGGTACTAGTGATGACATACAAAGTCCTACATGGCTTGGGTCCAGGGTACTTGCGGGAATGTCTTCTCCCGGCATCACTTTCCAATCGTCCTGTACGCTCCCACAGGCAGGGCTTCCTTGGGGTACCTTCGGCCAGACATTGTCGGCTGGCGGTGCCCAGGGGTACGGCCTTCTCTGTGGGAGAACCAGCTCCCCTTGGGTCTTTGTCTGGCCCCTGATCTCCGCTACTTCCACCGGGACCTGAAGACCTGTATGCTTCAGCAGGCTGGCCTGGACTGAACCGGGGGGGATTCTTTTTAAGATAATTTTAATTAGTTTTAATTTATTATTGGGCTTGTATTATTTAATTATTTTTAAGTAATTTATTGTATTGCATTTTTACACTGTGAGCCACCCTGAATCCTCAGGGAGAGAGGGCGGCATACAAGTCTAATAAATTATTAGACTATCGTCCAGTCTCCAACCTTCGCTTTTTAGTGAAGGTTGTTGAGAGCGTGGTGGTGCAGCAACTTCCCTTGTTCCTGGAGGAAGCTGATTATCTAGACCTGTATCAATCAGGCTTCAGGTCCAGACACAGCACGGAGACAGCCTTGGTCGCACTGGTGGATGATCTCTGGAGGGCCCGGGACAGGGGTTTTTCCTCTGTCCTAGTCCTATTAGATCTCTCAGCGGCTTTCGATACCATTGACCATGGTATCCTTCCGCAGCAGCTCCGGGGATTGGGGGTGGGGGGCACCGTTTTGCGGTGGTTCTCCTACCTCTCAGGCCATTCGCAGTCAGTGCTGGCAGGAGAGCAGAGGTCGGCCCCGAGGCCCCTCACTTGTGAGGTGCCTCAGGGGTCTGTTCTCTCACCTCTCCTGTTTAATATCTACATGAAACCGCTGGGTGAGATCATCCGAGGTTTTGGGGTGAGGTATCATCAATATGCTGATGATACCCAGCTTTATATCTCCACCCCAGACCAGATCAGTGATGCTCTCTCTATGATGTCCTGGTGACTGGAGGCGGTACAGGTCTGGATAGGGAGTAATAGGCTCCGGCTCAACACGACCAAGACTGAGTGGCTGTTCTTACCGGCATCTCGGCTTTCATTGGATGTACCATCTTTGGTCATGGGGGGAGAGGTGTTGCCCCCCATGGATAGGGTGAGGAATCTGGGCATCCTCCTGGATTCACAGCTCAGTTTGGAGGAGCAGGTGGGAGCGGTGGCCAGGGGGGCTTTTGCTCAGGTTCGGCTGGTTCACCAGCTCTGCCCTTACCTGAGCTGAGATGCCCTTCGAACAGTCACTCATGCGCTCATCACCTCCAGAATCGACTATTGCAATGCTCTTTACATGGGGCTGCCCTTGCGGACTACCCGGAGGTTGCAACTGGTGCAGAATGCGGCCACGCGGGCTGTGATGGGAGTGTCCCAATACTCCCACACCCTCCTGCAACCTGCATTGGTTGCCGGTTGCCTTCCAGGTTGCCTTCAAGGTGCTAGTTATAACTTATAAAGCCCTAAATGGCTTGGGTCCAGGGTACTTGTGGGAACGCCTCCTGCCAGCATCACATTCTGATTGCCCTGTCCGCTCCCACAGGAGGGGCCTCCTTGGGACACCATCGGTCAGCCATTGTCAGCTGGCAGTCCCCAGGGCTAGGGCCTTCTCCGTGGGGACCTCAGATGGTCCCTTGAGGGAGAAGGGTGGCATACAAGTCGAATAAATTATTATTATTAAATTTATTATTATTATTGTTGTTGTTGTTGTTGTTGTTGTTGTTGTTGTCTTCTCCAAAGGCATTGGAGAAGGTTTTTAATGCCTTTTAAAATATCAGTAGGGTGGAAATCATTTGAATTTTGAGGAGAATCTCATTCCAGATGATGGACACAGAAGGTGCATTTTAGGGGTCCCAATATGTGGCTGTGTTTAATTGATGGAACCTGAAGCATACCAATCTTGCCAGATGGATTGTCAGGCAGATACAATAGGAAACAAGTGGTGCCTCAAGAAACCAGGCCCTGTGCCACATGCGCCTTTATAGCTAGCAACCAGCATTTCAAGTTGGATCTAGTAGCAAAATGGCAACCTCTGCAACTTGCAAAGTTAATTTTCAGTTACAGCTCATTAGATAGTTATGTTCAGTTGTTTTATCATGGCTGCCATTTATATATTTTATTTTTGTTGTTGGTTCTATTTTTAATTTGCTAGAGAAATAATGGTAAGGTGGATGGCCATATAAAATGAATGATGAAATAAAATAATTTTCCTAAAAATTATTCTAATTTATATTTTCCTGTGCTCAGTTTAACAGGGTATCAACCATAAATTAATAATGTCATCTGATCCAATGATGTCTGTTTGCCTGTTATTGAAGTAGAACAATTTGCTATGTTTGTCTATGTCATGTTTGCATATTAATGTACTTTCTAAAAAAAATGCAAGTATACTTTATCTTTCATTACATTTTTTGTAAATCTGTACAGCAAAGTTCTTTTAAGACAAATAAACCTTTAGGATCCTGGATTGATGATCTCATTATACAAGTGAATTTCTTTGCCATGTGGGCTGATCGTATTATCACCTTTTTGCAAGCAAGGTAATAGAAACAACAATATAACTCAACTTTGGGTGTCAGTGTCAAAGATATTATAGTTACTTAAAACGAAGACAACTTTCTTCCCCCCAGAATTCATTATCTTGAAGTGGATGGGATAGTCTTATACAAATAGACACAAAGAATTGCTGGAAGGAAAAGGATGTAATAATAAATATTTGAAAATGAGATATTTCAGTTTCTCTGCAAAGAAAATGAGGGTGTCCAAGGATGCAAAACTTCATTTTCTATTATTATTAGATTCTCACTCCACGTGAAACAGAAGCACCTTCTCCTCCTGTACTTCTCTTCTAACATTGGGGGCCATTTCCCTTTCCCGGAATATTTACTATACACACTTTGCCTTAGCTTCTTAAGTGTCATGGATTCAGATTCAGCCCTGATGCTTACCATTTGGGGAAAGAGTTTGAAAAACAATCATATAGAATTGGGATTGTAAGGGCTATTTAGATCATCAAGAATAAATCCCACTCAGTGCAGGAAAGGAAAACATCACAGGCATCTGCTTGAATACACTCACATCCTAAATAAAGGTATTTTTTCTTCAATCAACCAAGTTTGGAAGTTCTATTCTGAATTCTAATTCTATTCTAAGTGCTTGAATTCTTTATTTCAAGTACCGGTCTCCAGGATTCTTTCTGCAAATATAGTTTTTATTTTATATATTTTTTACCACTGTGTAAAATTGCCTGCTAACTTGAAGACAAATGAAATATACTTTAAGTTATAGTATTATGTATCTTTTCTGTTGGACTTTTCTATTTCAGCTAAAATCAGCATAAGATAATATTCATTAACTACTTCTATGATTCTTGCCTCAGGCAAAGTCAGCAACTTTGTTGGGGAGCAGAAAATACTAAAAGAATGAATCGATAGAACCCACAATTTTTTGTTGCATGCTTTCACGTATATTTCTTCTTCTCTTTAGAAAACTATCTCAGCTGATTTTCAGACATGGAGAGGGTTAACCTTTGTTTTCGTCAAGCTAAAAGGGCATCTTGCCTTTTAAATGGAAGCTATATTTCAAAGATAATAAAATGCATAGTAACATCTTTTCTTTTTCAGTTACTTTGTTTCCTGATGTTATTGTTCCACTATTCTCCCTCCTCCTCTTCCTTCCCAGTGCAGCGCATCATTTTTTTCCCTACATTTTTTTCTTTTTCTTTCTTTCTTTTTTTGTTGTTGTTCATGGAAGAAAAGAAACAAAGTTTATGAATTTTTATGTAAGAAGGATGGTTTGTGTGTGTTCGTGTGTGTGTGTGTATACATAACGATAGAACAATGAATTTTATAGACAGAATGGCCTGTTTTACAGATAATTAATTTTAATCATTATTATTAATTTTTTTGTATCTGCTTTTTATTGAAATGTGATTCTGGCCAGTGCACATACAAATACATATGTCTTACGCAACATTTATTGTGGATAAAGTCACCAGGAATGGTTTCAGCTAAAGTTAAAAACTCCAGAAAGCTGATGGTTGTTTAATCATTCAGTCTTGTCTAAGTCTTGGTGACTTTATAGGCAAGTGCTCTCCATGATATTCTGTCAAGCACAGCTTCTTTCAGTTGTTAGAAGTTCAACTTCGTATCAGTTTTGATGTTATCAAGCCAGCATGTTCTTTGCTTGCCCCTTCTTCTCGTTGCACTGACCATCCCTAGCATCACTGACTTCTCCAATGAATTTGCATGCATGACATGACCAAAGTAAATCAGATGTAGTCTTGTCATTTTAGCTTCTAGTAATGTGTCTGGTTTTATATGATTTAGCACCTGTCTGTTAGTTACTCTGGCTATCCATGGTATAGGCCAGTGATGGCGAAACTTTTCGGCACTGAGTGCCCAAACTGGAAAACACGCGTGCACGCACACTGGAGCACTGGAAACCTGAAGACCAGCTGGCTGGTGTGCATGCAAGTGCTGACCAGCTGGTCTTCACGTGCACCGGAGCGCTGGAAACCCGAAGACCAGCTGGCTGACGCTCATGCGTGTGCTGGAAACCAGAAGAGCAGCTGGCAACAGCGCACATGCCCACAGAGAAGGCTCTGCGTGCCACCTCTGGCACATGTGCCATAGATTCGCCATCACGAGTGTAGACAATAATTTATGCCAGCACTGCAGTTCAAAGGTGTCAATTCTTTGATCAGCCATTCTTAATGTCCAACTCTCCCACCCAAGCATCATTATAGGGAAGATTATTGCTACAATTGGCTAGCTTTTTTTAGTTATATCAATAGCTTTACTTTTCCAGATCTTATTCATGTTAACCATTGCAATCTGGCCTAAATTATCCTGCATTTGATTTCAGGAGTAGAATTGTTAAGATGATAGCAAAATGTTGTATAAAAATTGACATTTGCAAAATGAATTTTCTACTCATATCTGTTAGAATGTTCTACAAATTGGATGGCAATCTCAGACATTTGGATCCTGCCTTAATATGATAGAACCGTAGATATTATCTTGATTGCAGCAGCAGATTTTTACTGTGTCAAAGGCACAAGTGCTAATCCACACGTGACTGCATTCATTTAGAAGCTGGTTGCAAGTTATACCATTTTAATCATTTCTTTTTCTCTAGTAATCACCTTATCATTTTGGATGTTAAAATCCAAAATGTATATGTATGCTTTTAAATTGATTGTATTAATTTTGCATTTAATTTTATAACTAGTTTCCATTTATTTAGTACAATTCAATGAATGTATGCCACATATAATAGGAGAATTGATAGAGAGGATTGCATTGAGGATTATAAGGATAGGCAGGTCGTCACTTGGATCTTTACCTTCTCCATCTCAGATTTAAATTCTCCCTCCCTCCCTCGCTCCCACTCTCTCTCTCTCTCTTTCACACACACACACACATACATACACACCACCCTCACTCCTTTCAGCCATTACAGTAAGATGTGAAATGTGCAACTGCTATCTTCTCTGTGGAATGAAAATTGTAACTGTTGGGCTGGAGGTTTTCTGATTCTTCCAGTCCAGGCTGCTTTGAGATTATGAGCCACTTTGCAATGTAGGAATCAGTTGCATGTTGGTCTAGTCTAGTTAAATGAGATGGTCAGTTTTTGTGAAACTGAGAACTCCATTGTCTCCCTAGAGAGCCAAAAATTGCTAGAAGAAATTACACAGTTGAATTGTATCAAAATTACTGGATTATTTGATTAGCTACTTAGAAACATACAATAATACATTAATTTCATTTAGGTAATGAGAAATGTAATAGTCTTAAATTTACTAATGTTTTGTTCAGGTTTAATGATTTACTGGTGCTTCAGAAACAAAGCAAAATACCACATCATCTTGATGAATATCCTGACTTCCATGCCAGTTATCAAGGACATCCTAGCTGTTTTTGGCTTCCAGGTTTCTTTTTTCCACATGGTACATAATTTGTGTTATTTATTTTATTCACAGACATTTATCCATTATCTATTTTAATTTTCTTTAATTTGTGCTTCACATGCTGGAAATAATTTGTAGTCAGTGGTGGGATTCAAATTTTTTTACTACCGGTTCTGTGGGTGTGTCTTGGTGGGCGTGTCTTGGCTTGGCAGGCATGTCTTGGTGGGCATGGCAGGGGAAGGATACTGTAAAATCCCCATTCCCTCCCCACTCCTGGGGGAAGGTTACTACAAATCCCATTCCCTCCCCACCCCCACAACCTGCTTTCCGGCTCCAGGGCAACAAAAGAAGACCCAGCCAATCAGTGGGACTCAGGAGGCAGAGAATAGATGGGGGCAAAGTCAGTCAGAGGTGGTATTTGCTGGTTCTCCAGACTACTCAAAATTTTCACTACCGGTTCTCCAGAACTGGTCAGAACCTGCTGAATACCACCTCTGTTTGTAGTGCTGTAGCTTTTATATTACAAGTAGTCCCTTGCCTAGCGATCACTCATTCAATATCTGTTCAAAGTTACAACAATGCTGAACAAGGAGACTTACAAGTCCTTGAAGATGCAGCTGCTATAACGTCCCTGCAGTCATGTGATCATGATTTGGACACTTGGCAACTGACATGCAATTACGATGGTCATAGCATTCCACAATAATGTGATCATCATTTGTAATTCTAACTGGTGGCTTTGGACAAGCAAAGTTAATGGGAAACTGGCATGAAGTATTGTCTTCATATGACATTATTGTTGGAAATGTCATCATAAGTTGGCATGGTGACATGATTTTTCACTTTTTTTTGCATAGTAAAGGCGTTGTCAGTTTCAATTATGATCATTAACTGAAGTCTACTTGTTTTTCATTAAATTATAAAGAATATCTAGACTCTACATAATGGGTATCAAACTCAAGGCCCGTGGGCTGGATTCAGCCCATGGGGTGCTTAGTTCTGGCCCATGGGGCCACTTTGGAAATAGCAAAGGATCAGCCCATGGTGCCTCTGCCAGCAAAAATGGAGCTTGGGAGGGCCACATATAGCCCTCCCGAGCTCTGTTTCCACTAGCAGAGGGTTGCAGGAGGCCGCCACTGCCAAAAACAGAGCCCGGGAGCCTGTTTTCACTGGCAGATCACTCAGGCTACCACAGGTGCCCCCGACATGAGGGACGTTGAGCTGGCCATGCCCACCATGGCCATGCCCACCCTAACCCCCCCAAGGACAAACACAACCCTGATGCAAACACAACTCTAACCCTCAATGAAATCGAGTTTGACACCCCTGCTCTAGATAGTCTACAGAATCCATAGAAGATTTTCCAGTTTAAATAAGAGAAATATATTGTTCCCAAGTGTATTAAGTATGCTTAGAGCTTTATAAATTATCTCCTATGATAGATACCTCTGATGCTCATATGATGTAAATAGTTACAATATGCTATAACCCAGATAATGCTATTACTGCTTCCTTTTTTCCATATTTTTCTTGATCTCCCTCATTCCCACCTCAGTTTTTCTTGTCCACATAATTCCTACAGCTGTGTTTTGAGGTGGGATGAATGTCATCATTACAGATGAGGGAAATCTTGTATTACTTTTACTATATTAATAATTTGATGACTAAATAAGAAACTATATTTTTATTTATATTTCCTGTTTCTTAACTGCCCATCTTTCTTGTAGGGGGAATATCAAATAACAAATTCATTCACTATTTGCAAAGAATAAAATCATCAAGTAATTTCAGAGTAAATTTAATTAACTTCTTAATAGTGGTTACAAGTAAAGTGCACAATCTGTGTATTTTGTTCTTGAAGGATTTCTTATTGCTGTGTGTCAGAATTATGCTCGATTGAATAAAGTAACAGTGGATTCACTTACTTTTACACATAAAGTGCTTCCTTTAACTCAAGATGAAGATTTCAGCTTCAATAGAAAGGAAAGCATATTAAACAAAGCTTTTAAGGTAAGAATGGGATTGGAACCAGTTTCTTTATTCTGATTGACTGTTGAATATATGGAATATCTTTTGTTATGTAGTCAAAATTCAGGCATCCATACGAATATCATGTGTGACAGTTTTATATATGCCTAAACTTTGGCTACATATCAAAAGTATATATAAATACTACAATTGAAAAATATCTGGAATATATTTATGAAATTATGTACAAAGAAATCAGATAAAGATATTGCAAGGAAAATTATAGGCGGTAAACTCAGATAGGGGATTTAACATACCATTTCTCTAAAGCAAATCATTATTTTATGAAGTAATATGTTTTATTTTAAATGGGTTATATTGGTGTATATATTTGCTTATTTATTACTGGAATTTATATGGCCATTTCCTTAACACACAACTAATAGGTGCAATGAGCTTAGTCATCTTCACTTGTAGCTCTCTGAAAAAGACCTGGTTTTATTTTTTTGGTTAAATCTTCCACTCGTTCCACAACAATATCTATCTTTTAGGAACATTTTCAGTATGAAACCGGAGTTAAAATTTATGGCTTGTACATAGATGGTGCAAGCTGGAATCCCAATACACAGGCATTGGATGAACCTGAACTTCATAGAAGATATTATCCACTACCAGACATCCAATTTTTACCACGAAGTGTGAGTAGCATAGTTTCACTATCTTGGTAGGACATTTTTCTATTTTGATTATTCAGGTTTAATTAACCCCTTTTGTTTTAATTAAAATGACATATTTTGCATAAGTTATTTCCAACCACCCCCTAGGAAGTCATAGTTACCCTTATTCAGTAGCACAAATATATTGTCTATATTTGAATTCTGAAATCAAGAGCTAGAAGTATCTTTGTGGTTATGGGATATGAGGGCAAGGTAGAACTTTTTCCAAGTTTCCATGGTACTCACGTTATTCTTTTGTAGCCTGGAACAGAGGTTCTGCAAATGTACTCTTTATTTTTTTTCTTTTTTCTTTTCTTTTTATATTTTTCTTTTATCTTTATTTTTTTCTTATACTCTTAAAGTAGTAATTTGATTCAGAAGCGAAAGTATTCTCAGCATCAGTTTTTCTTTTATGCTTTTGCTGATTTTTAATAATCTGCTTATTTTAAGCAGATTTAGAGGTAGATCTATCTTTTTTTTCTAATTATAACATATTCTGGTATCAAGCATCTGGAACTGTGACGATGCAGTGGTAAGAATACAATATTGCAAGTTACTTCTGCTGACTGCTGATTGACAGTAGTTTGCTGACTCTGTAAACCACTCAAAGTCATGGCATCACAGTATCGTCACATGGCATATTGTGACTTTTCCCCCATCGCTAAACCGGGGTGGGAGTAGCCAGCGCATAACACATCCAGCCCATGGGCAGCAAGTTTGACACTCCTGGCTTAGAGAGAGCTATAAAGCACTGTGAAACAGTATATAAGTTTAAGTGGTATTGCTATTGCTATCTTCATCAAGTATTTTCAATTCCTGAAGTAAATGCCTATTACCAGTATTTGGAATATAGATGTAGTGTGATCTTTTACAATTCTCTGTCACTATCCCAATGTTTTCTTATTTAAGAATCATGCAAGAAATTTATGGCTCTGATTTACTACATTTTTGGCAATAAATGGAATTGTAGGTTGACTTCTGTCAGATTAACTTTTCATTTCTTCCTGGCTTTAATTTCACTGGCCAGTTGTGATAAATTCTTTTTTCTTGGAAATTTCCTATATTTCATTCACTAATATCCTCATCATGAATATGCGCATATGCTCATCACACATTAACTCTATTATGCCTTCAGTTTTCCACTGTTAATTTCTATTCAATTAGTCAATCACATCAAATACAAATTAACTTGACTTGGAGAAAAGGGGTTATCTCAACTACTGTTCTCTTCCTCTTCTACAGTCAGCATATTTTGGCTATGTAAAAACGTCTCACCTTGATACATTAGTACAAGAGAAGCCTCTTCCCTAATTTACAGAAGCAATTTTATAAAAGCAAAGGTTTTTTTAGAGGAGGGTGCTGTTTGGATTTATGACAAGATTTATTCAGGGACACCAAAAATTAAATTTAGCTTTGACTAAGAAGGAAAGCTATCTAGAGTTTTCCAGCCCATAGGAGAACAACTTCTCTTCCAGTGAGGACAAGTGCCAAAGAAGGGGGAAAATGATAAACAACCTGAAGACAGACATAAACAAATTCATTCAGCAAGGGCTCCATCTGCAGCCTGCCTCAAAGTCTAGGAGACTATCCAGGTCTACAATAGCTTCTGGATTTCTGAGGTCAGACCCTGCAACAATTTTGAAAAGGCACACTTTCTGGGCCCTGTTGGATGACATTACTTCATTATTGGGATTTGTAAGTTCTCTATTCAGCCAGATCACACCAGATAGACAGAAAAAGCCAGAAACTGGTATAATGCCAAAAAGGGCTTTATAGATGATAACCAGCACCTTGACATACTGAGCTTATCCATAACCACTACATCTCATGGAACAGTGGGGTCACACAGAAATTTGGCACTGCCCATGTTGTCATTTTTTGGACTAGCTGAATTGTCTTGAGAGCAGTCCTATGTTAGAGTACATTACAGACATCCATTTGTGATATTACTAAGGCGTGAATGACTATTTGATGCCATGCTGTGTTTGGCCTAGTATCAATAGTATCAATATTTTATACTATTGTTCTGTGTTTTGGAATAATTATACTTGGTATAGTGGCTGCTTTTTAAAATATATTTGTGATGGGAGCATAAACTGATTTACAGGATGTTCTAAAGTTCTTGCAAAAACCTTTTTTGAACCCTATCTCTCAATAAGCAGTATATATTTAAATTGTTCCTTTATTATAACACATGCTGGTCCCAGGTGACCATGTGATTTGCTTCTTTACTGGTCCTTAGTCCTACAACTATTTAATATGTAGAAATTGAGATTATTAATATTTTAATTATTTTTTTTAGATTACCTTTAGCCCAAGTTACTGTGGTGAAGAAGACCAACTTTTATACAAATGTCCTTTATACAAGACACCTCAAAGAACAGGAATGCTGTCTTCTATGGGTGAATCTACAAATTTTGTAACTGAAGTTAATCTGCCAAGTCTGGTAACTCCTAGCCACTGGATACTGAGAGGAGTTGCACTGTTATGTCAACTGGATGATTAGGAAATATGAAATGTTATTGTCCCTTATTTGAAATGAATATTTTACTGTTTCAGTCTAGGATCAGATGCAACCTAATTTTAATTGTTTAATGCTTTAATCAATAAACCTGTTTCCCATGCAATAAGCGCAAACTCAATTTAGATTATGGTTTTGTTTTTTGCCTTTATTCAATCATTATACATTAATTAAAATGAGCGTGTGCAGTGATTGGTAAATTGGCATTTTGTCTAGAAATTTTTATTTCTAAGAATATTCTGCATCCCAAATAAGTTCAATCCTCCTTTAAAAGTATAAATGATTGATGGCTGCAGCCCAGTGTATTTGGATAGCGCCTGGAATAATGTAAAATTTAAGCAAGGTTAAAAGCAGTTGACAGATAACTCTCTGGTACATTTACACTTCCTAATTAATTTCCCACGATTACTATTTTAATAAATGAATGGGCAAGCTACTAGGAGTAAGTTTATAATAGGACTTGTATGTTCTCAAAATTTCATACATTTCTGCCAATCAAAAAAAATTGCTACCTTAATACATATAATTTTATACCTGTTCAAATTAATCCTGTTTCAACCTAATTAGCCTTCACCGGCATTTTTTAAATGTGTGGCTTCAGTTTCCAAGTTCGCAGCAGTGGTCATGCTGGCTATAGATTCTGAATAGCTTAAGTCTGTGGGATTTATTTTTGCTTTAGCTAGTGTTATAATTTGTAAATCATGATTTTATCAGTTCCTTGATTGACCATATTGTTGGCCACTATTGTTTCTTAGCAACAACATAAGATTTTATTCACGTCAGTTATGTCCTTATTTTATTTATTTATTTAATTTGACTTGTATGCTGCCCCCTCTCCAGAAGGACTCGGGGCGGCTCACAGCTATAACATAACAATAAATAATTACCTAAAACCAGATTAAACGAAGACAAAGTCAAATACAAACTTTAAAACCCCCAAAGTTAAAACAACCATCAAACCCCCCCAGGAGGTCAGCACAGCCCGGACTGCGCAAATAACCAGGTCTTTAAATCATGGTGGAAGGTGCGGAGATTGGGGCCCAACCGGAGCTCCGGTGGAAGCTGATTCCATAAAGTGGGAGCCGCCACAGAACAGGCCCTCCCCTGGGTCACCGCCAAATGACATTGAATCGCAGACGGCACCCCGAGGAGCCCCTGTCTGTGCGCTCGCACAGGGCGGTTGGTATTTGATGCTGGCAGGAGTCATTCTCGTAAATACCCTGTAGGACTTTGAATGTTAACATAAGAACCTTGAATCCTTAATCTTTCAGGTTTCCCAACAAAGCATCACCACTGTAACTGCTACCTTGCTGCTCTTTTTTCCTTCCACGCCCTGAGTCTGAATCTGAGGAGGAAGCCAGACAGCTGACATGGAGTGGGAGTGTGGCTCGTTGGCTGTGGAGGAGGCTGGGGAAGGGTAAAGTCCGGCTGGGCAGAGCAGGGAAGGAACGTTAGTAGACTTACCTGTGAACGTGCCTTCTCAGATGGTGAAGACAGGATCCATGCATGGGATGTATATTCAGCTCTGTTCAGCTATAGACTGAATAGAAAAACTGAAGACACCCTCCCTCCGGGCCACTGTCTCCAGTTCTGCATGAAGTCGAGGCTGTCCTATATATGCTGCAAGAGTCCAATCTTTGTATAACATTCATGATTAGTAACAACTTAAATTTTAGTCCAATACACAACATGATTGCCAGATTCTAATAAATGGGTGGGGCTGGATCCTGTCTTTACCACCTGAGAAGGCGCGTTCACAGGTAAGTCTACCAACGCTCCTTCTCCAGAATGGTTTCGACAGGATCCATGCATGGGACATACTAAAGCAATGTCCAATGGGAGGGATTCTAACCCTAATGACTCTGATCTTCTGGCAATACCTTTTGGAGTACTCTCCTTCCAAACACTGCTTCCGCAGAAGTGAAAGAGTCAAGTTTATAATGTCTAACAAATGGTGAAGGAGTGGATCAAGTCGTCACCTTACATATTTCTTCCACTGAAGCCTGAGTACTCCAAACTGCTATAGTGGCTGCACTACGTGTTGAGTGAGCCGAGATGCGAGATGGGACATGTAACCCCTATGCTTTGTAAATGTTAGCAATGGTTGCTCTAATCCATCTGCCTATGGAAGAAGACAACACCCTTGTCCTAAGGATTTCTGATGATAAGAAATAAACATTGCTTCCATCTTTCTAAAGGAAGCTGTCCTTTTTATGTAAATATGGAGAGCTCTCCTTACATCTAAGGTATGCCGAAGTTTCTCTCTAGCGTGAGATGGATTTGGACAAAAAGTTTGTAAAACGAGTTCTTGCGCCCTATGAAAATGGGAATTGACTTTTGGTATAAAGGTAGGATCCAATCGTAAAACAACTTGATTGGTGTGAAAAATACAGATATCAGGTCTTACTGACAGAGCTGCAAGCTCAGATATCCTTCTGGCAGATGTAATTGCCACTAGAAAAATTACTTTATACGATAAGTGCTGTAGGCTGCCAGTTCTCAAAGGCTCAAAAGGTGAAAGCGTAAGAGCTTGCAGTACCTTGGTAAGGTCCCATGGTGGAAATCTATGAATGACTCCTGGTCTTAAATTTGCTGCCCCTTTAAGAAAACGCCAAATTAAAGGCTTTTGTGACAATAAATCTGAACTTGTACATAAAGGTACCAATGAGAGCACTACAACCTGTCTACGGAGAGTAGCTGGGGCAAGACCCTTGTCTAATCCTTGTTGTAAAAAATCTAAAACCTGGGAGATTGAAGCCTCTCCAGGATCTGAGCCCTTATCCTTGAACCAATTACAGAAAACTCTCCCAAATAGTCTCAAAATCCTAATAGTGGATTGTCTTCTATCTGCCTGTATAGTGTTAATAACCTGTGTTGAAAGATCCACCTTTTTTAATAGTCTCCTCTCAAGTGCCAGGTGGCCAAGTTAAACCATTGAGGCTCTGGATGTTGAATTGGCCCCTGGCTGAGAGACACCCTTTTGGGAGGAATCCTCCATGGACATGACACTGCAAACTGACCAAGTCTGCAAACCACGGCCTCCTGGGCCAATATGGTGCCACAAGGAGAATCTCTGCTTTCTGCTATTAAGGTCTTCCTGATGACTGCCAAGATGAGAGGTAATGGAAGTAAGGCATAAGGGAGTCCCTTTGATCACCGGCAGCGAAGGGAATTGACTCCCTCTGCTCCCTGGGATGGTAACCTGGAGAAGAAAACGAGGCAGTTGATGATTCAACTCAGATGCAAACAGACCCAGTATTGGGTGACCAAATCTGTTGGAAATTTCTTGAAAAAGAAGCGGATGCAAAGTCCACTGTGCCTGATCTATTGTAGATCTATCTTAGCCAATCTGCCCTGACATTTTGTGTCCCTGAAATATGTCCAGCTTTGATTGAGAGCAAAAATTTTCTCTGTCCATCTGCAGAGACAGGAAGCTTCTTTTTGTAATGACTTTGACTGTGTTCCTCCCTGACGATTAATGTGCGCCTTAGTGGCCACATTGCCTGTTAGAATTAACACTTCTTGTCCCCTGCTTATTGCCTCAAATTTCTTGAGAGCTAGGTGGACTGCTCTTAATTCTAACCAACTGATATGCTTGATGTCATTAGCATTCCAAATGCCCTGTGCTACCTTATCTCGACAATGGGCCCTCCATCCAGAGAGACTAGCATCGGTAGTTATTGTTGTAAACTCCCTGTCTTTAAAGGAGCATCCTTTATCTAATGCTGAAGAGGTCTACCAAAGCAAGGATATTAACACCTTGGTTGGCAATCTGACTCGGATGGGAGAGATACCTTTCTTGGATCTCTGAAAAGGTAATAAGAACCACTGCAATTCACGAAAATGCATTCGTGCCCATGGCACTATATCAAGGCAGGATATCATTTTGCCTAGTAATTTTGACATTTGTGCTGGGGATGCCCTTCTTATGCAAAAGAAATGGGCTGCTAACGCTTTAATGTCCTCTCTTCTTTGTTGAGAGAGGAAAACTAAAGCTAATTCAGTATCTATTATTGCCCCTAAATGTAAATGTTTGGTAGACGGTTCAAACTGACTCTTTTCCTGATTAACCGAAAATCCATGAGATTGTAAGGTTTGTAGGGTGATGGTTAAGTCTCTAATAGATAACTCATGGGGGACTGATTGTATTAAGATATTGTCCAAGTAGGCCAGTATCCTAATTGAACATTTCTAAGATGGGCTGCTACAGCCACCAGGATTTTGGTAAATGCCCTGGGTGCAGATGCCAACCCAAAGGGGAGTGCTCTATACTGAAAATGTCAGCCTGCGTAACAAATTCTTAAATACTTGCAGTGGTCATGTAAGATTGGAATATGCAAATACTCTTCGGTAAGGCCAATTGAAACTAAATAGACCCTATGTCTCACTTTCTTCAAAATAGATTGAAGCGTGTGCATCTTGAACCTATGATAAATAAAAAGTTTAGTCTTTTCAGGTTTAAAATAGCCCTTTATCCCCCTGATGATTTGGAAACAAGAAATAACATAGAGTAGAAGCCTTGGCCCTGTTGCTTCTCTGGGATTGCTTCCACAACTTGGATTGTTAGGAGGCATTGCCTCCTCCATCTTTCTCCTTTTGTGTATGTTTGAAGACACTGGACACCTGATAAAAAATCTAGGGGGCCTGGCTCGAAATTCAAGTGCCAGACCTTCCCTTGTTGTCTATCTGAGCCAAACATCTGAGGTTGTTTTCTTCCATTGGTCTGCAAAACTTTGTAATCTACCACCAACAGGAGTTTACAAGTGCCTATTTGTATTTTCAGAATGGCCTGTTTGATGAACCACGGAATGACTGTTTGGTCTGTGGTTGAGATCTTATTTATTTATTTATTTATTTATTTATTCGACTTATATGCCGCCCCCTCTCCCAAAGGACTCGGGGCGGCTTACAAAGTAAAAACAACACAACAATAAATTAAATAAAACCAGATTAAACAAGTCAAGCCGAATTAATACTAAAATCCCAGCATTAAAACTCTAAAAACCACCCCACCCCAGGGTCACAGCCCGGATTGATTAAACAACCAGGTCTTCAAGTCGCGACGGAAAGTGCGGAGGTCAGGGGCCAGGCGGAGCTCCAGGGGAAGTTGGTTCCAGAGGTCAGGGGCTGCGACAGAATAGGCTCATCGGGGGACCGCCAGCCGGCACTGCCTGGCCGACGGGACCCCAAGGAGCCCCTGTCTATGAGTTCGCACAGGGCGGTTAATGTTCGATGTCGGCAGCAGTCGCTCCCTTAAATAATAGGGACCCATGTCATGAAGGACTTTGTATGTTAAGGTTAGAACCTTGAATCTCACCCGAGCGCAACCGCAACCAATGCAAGCCGCAGGGAGGGGGCAACATGGGAGAACCGGGAACTCCCATCACCCCGCCGCCGCATTTTGCACCAGCTGCAATTTCCGGATGGTATGCAAGGGCAGTCCTAGATAGAGAGCTGCAGTAGTCGAATGGCAACAAGGGCGGAGTGACCGCACGCAGGGCATCGCGTCCAGAACGGGCAAAGCTGGCGAACCAGCGGACCTGGGCAAAGCCCCCTGGTGACGGCTCCCACCTGCTCCTCCAACCGGAGCCTGCATCCAGGAGGACCCCCAGGTTCCTTGCCCTATCCACAGGGGCAGCACCACTCCCCTATGGTCAACGATGGACATTCCAAACTGGACCGATGCCGGTATGTACAGCCACTCACCGAGTCATCACGGAGAGGGCATCACTGATCTGGTTTGGGGTGGAGATATATAGCTGTGTATCATCGGCATATTGATGATACCTCACCATGCTGTTTCATGTAGATATTAAATAAAGGGAGAGAGGACCACCCCTGAGGGACCCCACAAGTGAGTGCCCTCGGGTCACCTCTGCCCCCAGCCAACACCGATGACCGCCCGCGAGGTAGGAGGAGAGCCACCAAAAACAGTGCCCCCACCCCCACCCCCACCCGCAAGGCCGCAAAAGGATACCATGGTCGATGGTATCGAAAGCCGCTGAGAGGTCTAATAGGACCAGGACAGAGGAAAACCCCTGTCCCGGCCCTCCAGAGATCATCCATCAGTGCGACCAATGCCGTCTCCGTGCTGAAACCAGGCCGAAGCCCGATTGGCACGGATCCAGGTAGTCCGCTTCATCCAGGAAAAGCGGAAATTGCCTGGCCACCACACTCTCAACAACCTTCGCCAAAAAGCGAAGGTTGGAGACTGGACGAAGTTGTCTAACACGGTCGGATCCAGGGCAGGCTTCTTCAGGAGGGGTCTCACCACCGCCTCTTTCAGGGCGGAGGGAAAACACCCTCCCTTAGCGAAGCGTTGACAACTGCCCGGATCCAACCGCAGGTGACCTCCCTGGCGGCATAAGACAGCCAGGAAGGGCACGGGTCCAACAAACATGTGGTGGAACTCAGGGCCGCATAATCCCGTCCACTTCATCCTCGGAAACAGGGTCGAACTCATCCCAGAACGTATTGGCCAGACTACCTGTATCCCGCCTCAGACCACTGCAAATCAGTGGACAACCCGCCCGAATTCGAGCGATCTTATCCGACAGATATTGACCAAATTCCTCAGCCCTTCCCGCAACGGATCCGCCACCTCCCCAGGACAAAGGAGAGAGCGAACCCGAACAGGGCGGCTGGGCGGTTATCTGCGGACGCTATGAGGGTGGAGAGATAAGACCTTCTCGCCACCCTCACAGCTCCCAGGTAAGTCCTAATATGGGCTCTTAACTGGGTTCGATCGAGCTGAGAGCGGGTGGCCCTCCACCTGCTCTCTAAGCCCCTCCGACGGCGTTTCATCCCGGAGCTCCTCTGAATACCAAGGAGCCATCCGAGATCCGCGACGTGAGGGGGCGATGGGGACAACCCTGTCGAGGGCCTCCGATGCGGCCGCTGCCAAGTGGCCGTCAGATCCTCAACAGGGCTGTGAGCAAGGGAAGAGGGAAAAGCCCCAGCTCCCCTGGAACCGCTCAGGGTCCATGAGGCCTGGGCCGGAACCATCTAAGTGGCTCCCTGTCCCAGCAGTGGGGGGCGGCCTTTTGGAAAACCAGCCAGAGATAATGATCAGACCATGGAACGGGCAGAGCCGTATGAACAGGTTGCCCTCTGTCACTACGCCACCACTCAGAGACAAAAACTAAGTCTAGAGTGTTCCCCCCCTCATGAGTGGGGCCATGAATTAATTGGGTCAGGCCCATGGCTTCCATAGAAGTCATGAATTCCTGGGCCAATCCCGACGCACCCCAGGGAAGGCAGGTTAAAGTCCCCCAGGACTATAAGGCCTGGGAACTCCACCGCCACCCCCAAGAGGACGTCAAGAAGTCCCGGCAGGGCTGCTGTCACACAGCTGGGAGAAAGGTATGTGAGCAGCAAACCCACCTGACCATTAGGCCCCCACTTCAGGAGAAGGGTCTCACTCCCACTATCTCTGGGATAGTGACCTCCCTTGGAAACAAGGTCTCCCTAATAACCACAGCCACCCCACCACCCCTTCCCTGGGCCCCGGGCGGTGCACCACCTGAAAACCTGGAGGGCATAATTCAACCAGAGGGACACCGCCTCCGGCCCAACCAGGTCTCGTGATACAAGCCAGGTCCGCAGCCTCCTCCTCAATAATCTCATGGAGGAGGGTGGATTTATTAGCCACGGACCTGGCATTAAAGTACACCAGCCTAAGCCCAGGGGTCCCTGTTCCCGAGCTCCCCAGAGAGGAGGCCATAGGGTCGGAGCGAGCAACCGCACAAAGATGGCGGGTGCGCACTTCACATATGATACGCCCTATGCCTCGGCCTGCCACCGACTCCAACCACCCTGGGAATCGCGGCCCCCACCTCAGCCCCCGGAGCCCTGCCAACCCCCGGCCCCCGCTCCCTCCTGCCACGGACGGGCTGCAAAAGACCCGTTAACTCCTCTCCCTAACCCCTTAAGACAACAAGTTAAAAATTTAAGAAGTTTCCCCTTCCTTCTTGCCTTGTAGTTGTTCCCTTGAGCCTGTTGAAAATGTTACCTCTGGCTGGTAGACGTTTATACCGTGATTCGATGAGAACGGGATCTAAGGGTGCCCCAAATAGCTTTCCACCTTTGTACGGTGTGGATGCCAGCTTCCATTTCTTCTTGGTGTGGGCCTGCCAATACCTGAGCCAGATTAACCTGCGTGCAGCAACCGCCGAAAAACATGGCCCATGAGGTGAATTTGACAGAGTTCAAAACTTCGTCTGCCATATATTCTGATACAGCTATAACTTTGTTAAAGTCTAAGTGGGCTCTTATATTGTCTGTTGGAACCTGCTGCTGCATTTGTCTTAGCCATATCACCGCAGCCCTAGAGAAAAAGGAAGCCGCTGTGGTAGTTTTGACTGCCCATGCAGCTGCCTGGTGTGTCTTTCGCCACATTAAATCAGCCTTTTTGTCCTTTCCTTTTAGGACATCATCTTCATTGTTGAGATTAGTTGAAGAATATGCTAAAGCTAGCACTGGGTCATCAACCCGAGGGAGCTGCAAAGTTGCTGCTAATGGTGTGTCAAAGACCGTTACCCCAGGACCTGAACCGGGGACATCTAGCTGTCTCTGCACCATATTAAAGAATATTTTGTAGGAAGGGAAAACCTCCGCTTCCACTTTTGGGTCCATAAAAAGGGCTTCATTGCCCTGTTTGAGTAATACAATGTGTCTCTTTGTTCAATTCTAGGCCGGTTGCTCTCTGGGCTTTGGCTAATAATGCTTTAAATAAATGTGGTTTAAACAGGCCTTTGGTATGATATCTGTTTCTGTCTCTTCTACAGAAAGAGATTCTATTTCGACTTCCTCTACTGAATACTCAGATTATTTATCCTCTGAAATATCAGGAGACCATGTTTTGGTCATAAGTGTTTGTCTAAGGGAGTGGGAATGCCTCCTATAGTGGGAGGGACCTACTCTAGATTCCGCCTGATTTGGACTGTTAGTCTGAAGTTCTCCCATCATTCCCTGACCAATAAGTTACATAAAACACTGCTGAACCACCAGTGGCATTAACTGCCATCCTGTTTCAGTGTGTTGGATTTGCCCTTACCTAGTTAAAGGAGCCAATGGTCTTGGATTACTCAAATAAGAACACCCTGGAAGTTCAGAATCCTGCGTGTTAGAAAACTACTTGGCCCAAATTGTCCATGTCTGATCCCACTTGGGATAGAATAGATTGACTTGTGTGGTCCCCCTTGGGATAGAACAGATTGACTTGTGTGATCCCCCTTAGGAGTACTCAATTGCAGTGATTTCATTTGTTCTTTTGAATTCTCCTCTACTTACTTTATCAACGCATTATGTAGTCTACACTCGGCCTGCTCATCAGCTTTGGTTGTCCTAGTAGCTCCGGCCTTGGCCCTGATTTTGTCAGCTGCCTCCTGAACTGATCCTCTGGTCTTACAGGTTCTTTTACCCCTACCTTTTTGTTGATTGGAAGCAATCAGATGTGAAGACATTGTGTTGGAAGATTTCTCCATAATGTCTATAACTGACTGTAACATTACTCTGACTATATCAAATAAAAATAGAAACAACAATTAATTGTAATGCGTCTTATTAAATTCTTTAAGAAAATATTTTCTGAGACTTTGACCCTCAGGACAGAGTTTCACCAATTTCAAGACAATTAAATAGCTCAATAAGCAGAATCTTTCAAGGTTAACTGTTTATAAGCAGTATAGCTCTAGTCGTGAGGCACACAGCACTCAAGGGTAGAAAAGCTGAGGAAAAATACCTCTTGTCTTTTTTCTGAGGCTTTGCCCCTCAAGACAGAATTCCGCCAATTTGATGACAATTAAATAGCCCAATAACCAGAATCTTTCAAGGTTAACTGTCTATGGGAGGTATAGATCGTGTCGTGAGGCACACTAGAGCTGGCTAGACAATGGCTGCTTCTACAAAATGGCGCTCCCGCCAATTTAAACCATCACCAAGTTGATTTTACCTTTGCTGGAACCTCATTGCGGCTAACACAGCAGCTCTGCTTAGACTGCGCTCCCTTATTTGGGCAGGCTGTCTGACAGGCTTTTCGAATAAAGGTGCCTTCTGTGCTCGGACTGCTTAGCGCTCCCTTATACGGGCAGGCTGCTCAGCCAGCAAAAGGTGCCTCTTCAATGCCCCAAAAACCCTATTCCAGGTTTTTGGGAGCAATCTCTGCAAACTCCAGACTGTGGAAGTCTATTTGCTTGAAAAAGCCGATGGAATAGAGGCTTGTAATTGTAATAAGCATTGAGGCTTTTGAAAGGCCTAAGGTGCTATTAGTCCCTTAAGGACTGTTGTGTGGTTAGTCCAAAATAACAAATCTAAATTAAAAATACTACAAACACCACTCTATGGATAAAGTATAGAGGAGCAAGATTAAAAATGTCTATCTCTGCCAATACTGAATAGAAGAACTGGAGACAGTGGCCCGGAGAGGGTGTGTCTTCAGTTTTTCTGTTCAGTCTATAGCCGAACAGAGCTGAATACATCCCATGCATGGATCCTGTCGAAACCATTCTGGAGAAGAGATAGAACAAGGGAGAGGGAGTTCAGAGGAAGAACCTGCCCCCCCTCTTCATCCTAGGGCACGCAGGAACGGAAGAGAGCAACATGGGTTACATGGCTTAGGAGGCAGGAGAGGGCCCCGATTCCCTTTATTAGCCACAGCTTGGAACAGTTGATAAGAAAGGCAGGCTGCGAAAGTGACTTTATCCTGTGTTGTCATGGCTTATCTGTGTTCCTGGAGTCTTCCCAACCATGTGAGTTTTGCCATGCCTTCAAGCCTGAAATTCTTGCTTCTGCCCTGCCAAACTAATTACTTCAGTTTGGTTTGTTTGGACTTTAAGTGAGTTTGTGTTGTTCATGTTTTGGACTTAATTTTCTGCAGTCAAAGGCTGTTCCTGGGAATTCTTCTCCAGCCAGAAGATAACCTGGACATTGGGGGCAAAGTTGGAGATAATAAAGGGACTTATCTGCTTATGTTGCCTTTGTGCCACGCCCTGGGCAATCACACCACCTTTCCCAGCATTAAAGCCTTCTCTAGAGTTAGATCTTCACATGTATCCAGGGTAGGTGAATTTGAGCCTGGCCAGTTGTACTTGAGAACTATAGGTTGATTTTATATCCACTGATTTGTTCTTGGCTGTCCATTGTATTCTCAGGAGTCTTCTCCAACACCAAGAGAAGGGTGTCATTGCTTTTCCAAGTGATTCTAGGTAATCATCCTTTAAGTTATGTACCCACACCAGCTGATTTCTCTCTCTCTTAATTCTGAGTGCTTGTAATAACAGGATAATTGTATTGGTCCCAGGTGAGATATTGAGAAAAGCAAAACAGTAATTCCCATTCTAATGTTCTGGTCTAGCATGACTTATTTTTGGTAACTCATTATGGTTCCTGCCAAGCAGAAAATTTTCTAAATGCTCACAAAAAGGAACCTAAAATGTCCTTCTGTCTAGATTTCCCTGGCATTATAGACACCATCCATGACTTTGTGAATACTGGATATCTGCCAGCTTTCCATTATTTATTACCATCCTAACAAATTTCTATAAGTAGCTCCATCCTGTTTTTTTCCTTTCTTTATTACTATTGCAAAAAGCCTTGTTCACACCTTTTAGCTTCTCTTGTAAACAAGTATCTTTTGTGCCATTGAAGAAGGAATGCAGTATTACAAATTCAGAAATGTTAAGGGAGATTGAATTATGCAATGAACCCTTTTGGCACTGAGCAGTGAGCCAATACTTTTTATCACATTCAATTCTCACATCTTGTAAGATGGGAGAGTTAACACTGTAGGGATGGCAGAAATCTGTTTTGCAATACTGCCAAATTACGGGCATTGGCTTAAACAGTTATTGTTGGATGCAAGGCTATGCATGCAACCTTGTATGTTATGTTGCTCAAATTAACTTTGACATAAGAGATTTGCTACTAATGAAGAGTTGTGGCTCGCTCACATCTTTGAGATTTTCCAGTTTTTTGTTTCAGATTTCAAAGCAAATTTTTTATTATCTTTATTGTCAGAATACAATATGTGTACAGTGAAATTGGCTGAGCCTCCCTTCGGGCACCCCCCCCCAACACAACTCAGTGAGAACAGACATCCCTAACCCAGACCCAATCTTATTACCCTATGTGACTGTGTTGCACAACGCTCTGGGCCCGCGAGTCTGTCATACTATGTTGATTCTATGTTGATACCATAATTCTGAGAAACTGAGAAATTCCTATTGAATACACAGACTGCACTTCCAAGATATGATACCTATCTTCCTTATTATTGACTTAAATTTTCTAGTAAAGTATACTATAATTTTAGCAGGCATGCTTTTCTCCCTTATTAAGCAGTTTTATTACTTAAAATAGTAATTTGAAATAGTTGAATATTTTCAAATATTTTCAAATTGTAGTTTGGTCTATAGTTCATTTTCTTAGAGAAATTATGAATGGGAAAAATGAAGTATAATTTTTATTACAGAAATCATGCCATTTTCTCTTCTATCTCCCTAATATCCCATCCTGCTGCAACTCTTGAGAATTGCTAGCTACTCCATCTCAATTCGACAAGACATATATCAAAATGTAGGCTTTAAGTGGCATCCAATAAGGCACATGCCACAGAAGTATGCAAGGGGAGGGCAAACAATTAAGTGAAAGCAGTTATTTTTATTCACTTTGGCTAGTATTATAACCATGCACCGGGTCATTAGAGAAATTTCGCAAAGACGACACTCCCTCCTCTGTTTTTGCACACTACACTGTTCCCTCTCTTAAAAATGCAAGAAAATCAGTTGGCTAAAAAAAATCCAGGGTAATTCATTCTCTTGTGGATACTTCTAAACTGTGTACAAGTTTAGAAATTTTGCCATTGCAGTTGATAATCTAATATGCTAAACAAAGCAATGCCTTTTCTTAACTAAAGTAACTGGGGATTATATGTCAGGTCTAACTAAGAAGATTGTAGTTACCTATTTTTCTTAAGATAAAGCAGGAAAGAGAATAGGGAACACATTCTTAACTGATTTCAGTGAAGAGTATGAAAGGAGAAGAATATCACTATCAAGCCAGCATGAATATAACCAAACTTGGCCATAATTTAGTTTCTATTGAAATTTAAAATTATGCAAGTTACTTTTTGATAAAAAAGAACAGCAAACATCCATTTAATTAACAAATAAATATTAGAAGTCTGTCAAGAAAGCGATGCAATTTTTGGACTAATTTTTAATATGCAAGTTATTTTTCATGAAATGAAATCTAAAAGTACACTCTAGATGTAAAAAGAAAAACAATAATCATGACAAATTGCTGCTTATTTTAATTGGAACTATACACCTTGGGCAATATAGTTATCTTAAAAACTTTTCTTTAGAAAGTTTGTGTAGAATACCTGAAAATCATAGAATGTCTATACTACCTGTTGCTTATAGACACCAGCCCTGTTAAAAGTGTCCAGGGCCACAACCACCATCAAATCTAGTCAGTCTGGCCAACAGAAATAAATGTAGTTCCAAAGTTTTGGAGAGTGTTTGGGGTGGGAGCATAATCATCACAGAATCAAAAATGCCATTATCATGTATGTAATAGTTACTGCCCCCAAACCCCAAATTTAATTACTACAATCTAATTTAAAAATGGTTCTGTTCAGAACTGAAGCAGCCCTTATAAATATATAAGGAATAAAGATTACCAAATGCTACTCAAATGTGCTAAGTTCCTTCTATTTCAAAACTGGGCAACTTATTAGGTTAAGTAGACTAAATTATTAGGTTAAATAGACTAAATCCACATTTTTCATAAAGGCACACAATGCCCAGCAAAAGCTAGTAGATACATAAAATATAGTAGACAGAAGTGGAAGAAAAGATGTTCTGCTATATTGTGTAATATTTCACAGTAATTATTGAAGCACAATATTTTGAAAATAGTATAAGCTGTATTAAAAGCAAAAGTTATAAAGAATATGCTACATATTCATATATACAAACTATGAGTGCTTTACACAGATAATTAAATCGCTACTTTTTCTGCCTGCTATAAAATTATGAAATCCAGGGTTTGAAAAAATTATTTCAATACCTCTGCCTTCAAACTTTATATATTAAAATAGCAATTGTTCTATCAATTACAGCCATTTCAATAAAAACTTTAACAGTAAAATTACTATTGTTAAAGCTATGAATTTTATATTCCATAGCTATAGTTAAAAGATATGAATACAAAAATATAAAAAATGCATTAGTGCATATATAGTTGGTTTTAATTTCCATTTCTTATTAAAAAGCTAATTTAAAAAGCAATTTGAAGTATTGGCATCTTTTCTCTACTTAACAATATAAAAAGGCAAAATAACCTACTCTGAGGTAGTAATGCCAAGTTGTAAAAGTTAAATAGTTTCCTTTTTTCATAATGCATCACCATATTTAAATGAAGTCATTAGCTTTTGAAATGTTTCACAATAATACAGTACTTTACATTTTTTCAAAAATATGCAAATGGTTATAATTAAAAAAATCCAAACTTTGAAAAACAATTCTATTTTACAGCCAAATATTAAAAAACAAACTCTTTCAATGTTATAAAGGAAAGCTGCAGTGTAAAGCAATGGTTCATAGGGAAAAATAGTTTTTTCCAGTTTGTACAATATTTCACATCTTGCACTACTTTCTATTATCACTAAATAAAGCTCTAATATTTTTACCACTAATATTTTCAAACCTGAGACATTCCATGAGAGTGGTATGGGACATTTTTATATATCCTCTTACAACTGCACTATGTACAACACTCAACTACAGACTTCCACATGTACGTTAGAATCTTGTCTAGAACTTTAATGGAGTCTGTTTTTATCAGGCAGAAGAGTCATGTATTATAATCCTGCTCTAACCTCTACCTACCCAAATCCCCAAGGGAATCAGGTCTGATTGAGAACAAATATAATTAGGAAGCACAAAAATAGTAAAAGTTGATTTCCACTGGACCTTAGTATACTAATTTATATGGTGCTTTTTGACCAAGGTACTATGAAAGGCTAAAAATACAAAATAAAATTATAAAGAAAATATTGGTAATTAAACCCTAAATTTGGTCTTCTTTCTTACAGGACAGAAAATGAACATTACTCATTAGATAACCAGTTTATAAAGCATACAAATTACTTAATACTTTTCATGCACTATACAACTAGTTTATTGTTTCTTAATAAAAAAAATACGTCACTTAAAATGGCAAGTGGTTAAAAAGTTATAAGGCTGCATCAATTAGATGGCTGGTAAAAAAATCTGGAAATGCACTATCAAAATGTATTTTTAAGAACATCCAGTACAATTATGATATATTCCAAGTGCAAAGGTAGGAGGTATGATGTCTATACCAAAGGTTTCATTGCCGAAACTCTGTATCTTGCATCAGGGAGTTGCTCAATAGATATATGGAAATATGCGGTACGGTACACGTTGGCAGTATTTTTCCCATGCCAAACCGTATTTTTTCTTACAATGGTGTTCATCACGGGCTTCTCGGTGAATAAGCAAACCAGTAAAATATATGACATAGAAATATGGTAAAATATGATTGAATCCTATAAAAAAATATAAAGTATTGTTACTTTTTCCTTATCTCATAGTCATAATTGTAAGTGCAAAAATATATACAAAAATGTAATGTGAAATATTAAAATTGTAATTTTAATTAAAAACTGATTAATTAAATAATTAGTATAAATATTAATATATGTTTTACTATTTTTTTAATTATTGAAGATTTGAATCTTTACAAATGTATTAAAAAAGCATATTTTTTCTCTTGGTATATTATGTTTAATAAAAATATAGCAAAGGAATATTGCCATGAAAGACAATCACATCATTATCTATGGTATATCTCTTTGTTTTTCAATTATATTCTCTTTCTGTGAAAATTCTCTTATTTTCAAGCATTTTGTTACATATAAATCTTTGGTAATGAGAATTTTATATTACAGTCAGTAACTATCACTCCACCAAAAGAATAGAGATTCAAAAGAAACAGAAAAGTGTAAGATAAAATTACTTCATTAACTTACCACAAGGTAGGGACCAAGCCAGGGCCATAATGATATCACCTAAATAATTAGGATGACGCACAAAGCCCCACCAGCCAGATACAAGAAGGTTTTTCCCCGTTGCAGTAGGAATAACTTTCAAATCTGTATAATAGACATATATGTATATATATATATATTTAAAATAGAATGCAGTAGAAAACATATCTATGAATAAATAGTATGTAGAGCATCGGAACCAAACCAGTAGGTCTAAACAGTACTTACGAGCAAGTTTTGGATCCTTTGGGTTACTTCTAAATAAATTCTTTTGTGAGTTGGCAGCACGGAAAATGTAATACCCAATAACTTGGAAAAAAAATAAAGAGTACTGATAAGATGATTTATTATTTATTACCATTTCACAACAATAATAAGGGTAACATTTATATAAATGCATATATTTTTCAATTCTATTATGACTAAATTCAGTCTTTAGCAAACCAAGATTCTATTACTAATACATCATCAATGTCCTACACCATACCCTAGCAGGTAACATAATGCACAAGTCTTAACTTATACAAAATATGGAATCCATATTGGTTTTCCCTATATCTGGTCCCCCTTTACTGCATTTCCTTCCCTTTCCTTTTTCCTTCCCTTCCCTTGTTTAGAAATATTTTGAGGATAATGGGAGCTGAAGGAACTGAAAATTTCTATTGCAATTCTACACCATAAAAATGAAGTGAATAAAAAAAAGTATTAAAATGTTAAAATTTGAATAATAGGATACTTGCATCTTTCTACATTATTTATTGTATTATGTCAATTATATCCCATTTTAGGATTGAGTATATTTCCATGCTAATTATTATGACAAATGTTATACTACTAGTGATATTTCACTATCAATCTAAATAATCCTTAAAAATATGAATATTGTAATCACAGAATTTGGGGGGGGAACCTCATCTAAATTACTTTTATTATTGTTGGATTATACAGTAACTTCCACAATAATTGACAACTGACATGATACATCTTTATTTATTTATTTATTTATTTATTTATTTATTTGACTTATATGCCGCCCCCTCTCCAAAAAGGATTCAGGGCGGCTCACAGCTAAAAAATACAGCAATAAATAAATTAGTTAAAAACATATGAAACAAATTAAAGCCGAAGTTAAAAAAAACCCATAATTAAATAAAACCAACCCCCAGAGAATCAGCACAGCACAGATTGTAAAAAGAGCCAAGTCTTCAAATCGTGGTGGAAGGTGCGGAGATTGGGGGCCAACCGGAGCTCCAGTGGAAGGAGATTCCAGAGTGGGAGCCACCACAGAGTAGGCCCTCGCCCGGGTCGCCACCAAGCGACACTGAGTCGCAGAAGGCACCCCGAGGAGACCCCGCCTGTGCACCCGTACAGGGCGGTTGGTATTTTTTTTTTTTAATTACATTTATATGCCGCCCTTCTCCGAAGACTCAGGGCGGCTTACAATTTTTGGGATACAACCCAATGTGCTCAGCAATAGCCTTCATTCCATTGTATATGCCTGCTTATTACTAAGCGGCATTTTTACAAGGTCAGCTAATTGCCCCCAACAATCTTGGGTCCTCAATTTACCTACCCCGAGAGGATGGAAGGCTGAGTCAACCTTTGATGTTCGGAGGAGTCGTTCTTGTAAATAACCTGGACTCATGCCATGCTGGACTTTGAATGTTAATACCAAAACCTTGAATCTCACCCGGAGGGTAACTGGAAGCCAATGTAGGTCGCGCAGGAGGGGTGTAATATGGGAGTATCGGGAGTCTCCCATCACTACCTGCGTGGCTGCATTCGCACCAGTTGAAGCCTCCGAGTGGTACGCAAGGGCAGTGCTAGGTAGAGTGTGTTACAGTAGTCGAGTTGGGAAATGACGAGTGACTGTGCGCAGGGCATCTTGGTCCAGGAATGGGCGTAACTGGCGAACCAGCCGGATCTGGGCAAAGGCCTCCCTGGCCACGGCCCCCACCTGCTCCTCCAACTTGAGCTGTGAGTCCAGGAGGACCCCCAGATTCCGTGCCCTGTCCACGGGGGGCAACACCTCCTCCCCCATGACCAAAGGTGGAATATCCAAACTGGACCGAGATGTCGGTATGCACAACCACTCTGTCTTGGCCGGATTGAGTCAAGCATGTTCCTGTCCATCCAGATCCGCACCGCTTCCAGACAACGGGACATCACGGAGAGAGCATCACTGATGTGGCCTGGGGTGGAGATGTATAACTGTGTATCATCAGCATACTGATGATAACTCACCCCAAAGCCATGGATGATCTCACCCAGCGGCTTCATATAAATGTTGAACAGGAGGGGCGAGAGGACCTACCCCTGGGCACCCCACAAGTGAGATACCTTGGAGTCGACCTCTGCCCCCCCCGCCAACACTGTTTGCAAATGTCCCGAGAGGTAGGAGGAGAACCACTGTAAAACAGTGGCTCCCACTCCCAACCCCCCGAGACGTCGCAACAGGATACTATGGTTGATGGTATCGAAAGCCGCTGAGAGATCTAACAGGACCAGGACAGAGGAAAAACCCCTGTCCCGAGTCCTAGAGAGATCATCAATCAGCGCGACCAATGCTGTCTCCGTGCTGTACCCGGGCCGGAAGCCCGATTGGTACGGATCCAGGTAGTCCGCTTCCTCCAGGAAAAGTGGCAATTGCTGGGCCACCACACTCTCAACAACCTTTGCTAAAAAGCAAAGGTTGGAGAGGACGAAGTTGTTCAACGCGGCTGGGTCAAGGGCAGGCTTCTTCAGAAGGGGCCTCACCACTGCCTCTTTCAAAGCGGCAGGGAACAGCCCCTCCCTTAACGAAGCGTTGACCACTGCCCGGAGCCAGCCGCACGTGACCTCCCTGGCGGCATAAACCAACCAGGAAGGGCACGGGTCCAATAAACATGTGGTGGAGCTCAGCCACCGCATAATCCTGTCCACTTCATCCTCAGAAACAGGATCGAACTCCATCCAGGTCACATTGGCCAGACCACTCGCAACCCCAACCTCAGGCCACTGCACGTCCGAGTGCAACCCTTCCCGGATCTGAGTGATTTTATCCTGCAGATACTGGCCAAATTCCTCAGCTCTGCCCCGCAAAGGGTCCGCCACCCCCCCCCCCAGCTGCAGGAGAGAGTGAGCGACCCCAAACAGGGCGGCTGGGCGGTTATGTGCGGATGCTATGAGGGCGGAGAAGATCCTCTCGCTGCCCTCACCGCTACCAGGTAAGTCCTAATATGGGCTCTTAACTGCATTCGGTCAGATCCGGAGCGGGTCGCCCTCCACCTGCTCTCTAGTCCCCTTCTGTGACGCTTCATCTCCCGGAGCTCCTCGGTATACCAGGGAGCTGACCGGGATCTGCGCCGAGTAAGGGGACGCATGGGGACAACCCTGTCGAGTGCCCCTGCGGCCGACTGTTGCCAGGTAGCCGCAAGGACCTTGGCAGTGCTGTGGGTAAGGGATGCAGGAAAAGACCCCAGCTCTGCCTGGAACCTCTCAGGGTCCATCAGGCGTCTGGGGCGGAACCATCTAAATGGATCCTCATCCCAGCGGTGTGGGGCAGCTTGATGGAAGACCAGCCGCAGGAGATAGTGGTCTGACCATGAAATGGGGTGGGTCACTATGTCACCAACCCCCCAGACCACTCCGCCACTGCTCCGAGACAAAAACCAGGTCGAGCATGTTGCCTCCCTCATGAGTCGGGCCATCTATTATCTGGGTCAGACCCATGGCCTCCATGGAGGCCATGAATTCCTGGGCCAAACCCGATGCCAGTCCCAAGGAGGGCAGATTGAAGTCACCCAGAACCATGAGTTCTGGACACTCCACCGCCACCTCCGAGACGGCATCAAGGAGCCCAGGCAGGGCAGCTGAGACATAGCTGGGGGACAGGTATGTAAGCAGCACGCCCATCCAACCTGCAGGCCCACACCTCAGGAGGAGGGATTCACACCCGCCTATCCCCGGGGCAGGGACCTCCCTTGGAAACAGAGTCTCCTGGATAACAATAGCCACCCCACCACTCCTTCCCTGGGGTCGTGACTGGTGTAACACCCATCATCTGCAAATTCACAATTTCATCAATCTCATAATATTTCATCTCTTGTTGACCTTTGTATAATACAGTGATGGCTAATCTTTTCGGCACCAAGTGCCGAAAAGTGAGGGTGCGTGCGCTGGAAACTGGAAGAGCAGCTACCTAATGCGCATGTGCCAGAAACAGAAAGCTTAGCTTTCCAGTGTTCGCATGCGCGCCAGCCTCCTGGTCTTCTGGTTTCTAACATGTATGCGTGCGCGAAGACCAGCTGGCCGGTGCACGCATGCGCTTCAGGGAGCTGCTCTTCTGGTTTCCAGCACTCCTGCGCATGCAAAGACCAGCTGGCTGGCCCACATGTGCACACTGGAACCCAGAACAGCAGTGGGCGATGGCTGTCGTGCCCAGAGATATGGCTCTGTGTGCCACTTCTGGCAAGCGTGGCATAGGTTCGCCATCATGGGTATAGTATTATTGTGATTATTCCATTTCCTGCTCAGTACTGAGTAGGGAAAAATGTTCAGTTGAAATCTTTTGTGCTGCTCTATGCAGTAATACAAAATAATACATTCCTATCATTAAGTCATAACTTACTATTTAGAGTCACAATGGCAGAAGCTGCAGGCCATGAAATCTCATTTGGATTATTCACTAAATAGAATGCTTGTAAACTGTAGAGAAAGGGAACCCACACCAAGTCTCCAAATGCTAGCATGAATCCAAACCCCTCGTTTGTGATGTCCATTGTCGTTAAAATTGCTTCCTAAAATATTAACAAAAGAATATTCAATTACTTAGAATTTAGACAAGAAACTTTCAAAGCAGCTATTATCAACTTTGCTTCTTTAAATGCATACCCCATTACACAGCACCTTTTGCAAGGATACCAGTTATTAAACCATTGAGAAATGCCGATGAATTCTGAGTTCATACTTCTCTAAATAAATACATTTATAGTTCCCATTTAGTAGGTTATTACTGCCTTCCAAAAAAATCTGTCTCATCTACAATGTATGTATCTAAGGCAAAACAACTTTTTGATCATGTAACTTTTAAAAGATAAAATACAGCCTTTCCTTGTAGATTCAATTATTCTAATAGTGAACTCAGAGGATTTAATGTAGAAATTTGAGACAAAATTGCTAATTAGCAAATAAAAGGAATATTTCAGTAAGTTTCAATTATTTTTGAGATGTCTGGAAAGTGAAGTTTTTAAACTTCCTAAACAAAGATGGTCAGCAATTGGGCAGCTTTCCAGTGATGAATACAAGTCCCCAAAATGGTACAGCAGAAAAAATCCTTTTTTAAATGGTTCTGGGTTATGAACAAGGTAAGAGGAAGAATGGTAAACATTCATCTCTTAGAAGCCATAAACTCCTATTCCCATCATTGTTTTCACAAATGTGACTCCAAAATAATGCTGTTGAAATTCAGCCACTCTGCTTAATTAGCCTGGTTTGGGCATCTCTGTGCATATGTCGGTATGGGAATGGATATGGATTAACTCATAAAGGTTTGTTTTCTCATTCACACCTGTTTAAAATAATAAAACAACAACAACCCCAAACAGAAAATAAACTTTCCTTCCTTAAAACAAAAACCCTGCCATCATCATTTTGCCTATGAATTTCAGCAATGCAAACTCAAAACTCCTATAGGAACTAGTAATGGAACAATGAAGGGCTGCATATCGTCTCTGAGTTGCCCATCCCTGGCTAATGAACAGGAAGCATCTTCAGTGCTTTCTGGGTACCACAAAAACTTACCTTCAAGTGAAGTTATTGTACATGACATGTACCTACAGTAGAAATAACTGGGAGTAATTTATAAAGGAGCCTGCTTTGCAGTTTGAAAAAAAGGTGCTTCATATCTGTGCTCTGGCTTATTGTGAAATATTTTCTCTGAATGCATTGCAAAGGTCTAACATAATTTTAAAACTGAATTCCTAAAACTTGAATATATTCATCACATCTTTTAGATACTAAATTATGGCCACCTTGCCCAAAGATTTTGCCCAATTTGATTCATCTAGTTAAAAATGAAACTCTATAAGGGTTTATAAAGAACAGCAAATATACAAAATATGGGTAAGTGCATACTAATTCTTCAGGGTTTAAATTATAGTAAAACAGTGTCACTTCAGATTTGCACTAATTTTTTACTTCCTTGTAGCCTTCAAATCCATTTGTGGGACTTGGGGTATCTATGGAATAGATTATTAATCGAGTTGTAGAAGGAAGAGGAAATTATTACCCCTTCTCTTCTTTGTTACTTTGTGTGGAGTAGCAGTTAAATGGTTGGACTACAATAAGGAAGATGAAATTTAAGCCCATATTCATCTATAGAAGTTTGCTGAAAGATTCTACATTAATTACTATCTACTTTACAAGCTTGCATATCTTCTTGAGTTTTTGGAGGAAAGATATAAAACCTTACAACCCCAGTTTTAAAAATTAACAATAATTCATTCAAGAACTATCAATTGCTAGTTACCTCATTCCAAAGAGCATCCACCACATAGATGAGCTGGAAACTATTAACAAGTATCATTGACAGAGAAGGCATGTTCCGATCTTGCACTTTCATCTCAGTGAAAAGCATGGCCAAATTAATAACAGCCTTTGGAAAAATTAAATTGCATATTACCCGCTTTTATCCTTAAAAGTCTACTACAATAATCTAATTCAGCCAATATCATATAATGTAAACTGAATAAAATATTTCAAATGACACCCTCCTCTTCACAGAAAACAATTCAATTATATTTTAATACAATATTATGTATTGCATGCCCATTTGTAGTTAGCTTATCTAGGAAAACTTCCAAAATTATACATTTTTATCCTTGTTGCAGCTATAATGCTACCATGATAATACATTTTCCACTACTTTGCTCATTTCTTCCTTATCTCATTTTTCATTTTACTTATTATTGCGGAATGCGCAACAAGAGATTAATACTCACCCAACCAATCAGCCCTGGTCGTAACTCACAAAAGTATTTCAGATCAAAATTTCCAATGCGAGGGTTTAATTCATGTCCCATAAAGAAATCATAAAATATATTCCCTACAAATAAGAATATATGCATGGTTCCTATGAATTTTCTGCCGATAGCCCCATAATAGATTATAAAATAACAGAGGAATAACATAAACAATTGGGGTTATTCTATCCTGAAATATTATTTGCCAATATTATTTTGACTTACCAGAATTTCCTCCAGGGGATAATTCTTGCTCAGGTGCTTTCAGAGAATGGGCATAGAGATAAATGCTCAACAATAAACTAAAAATTGCAGCACAGATAGCAAATTGCAGAAAGTGGTCATATAAATAATAAAGCTCCACTTCAAAATATAGAGAAATTCCAACAGCTATAGCTGTTAGGAAAAAAGCGTAGATTCCTTAAAAAAGAAAAGAAACAACAAATGAGACACACTTTTTCAAAAATAGTAGGACAGGTATTATGATCTAATAGCTTGCCATCAAATTTTCTACTGCAATTTTGATGTGGGGGAATCAGATCATTTCCAAAATCTGCTTGGAACCATATGAAATCCATTGTCCATCTGTGACATAGTGTCATATCTGAAATGACATGATTCTTCGTAACTGGCTAGAGAAATAAGAAAAGCATGGCTGGAGAAATGAAGAAACATGGTCGCTCATATATCTCAGTTCAAGCAAGATATCCAAAAAGCAATCATTACCTATCCCTGTTGTGATTATGACTACAGCTGAAACAGGGCTTGTATAAACCAAATCCCCAAACAATGGTTTGGAGTAGCAATAGGACTCAACCAATCATTTCTCACTTAAATCAGAGACAATGGATTATCATTGCAGGATGTATTGCAGCCTACCAGAAACATCCTAAACACTTCCACCACCATCAATACATATTAACATGCCCTCTGTGACTGAATAGAGATTATTCATTCTGCAGTTGCAGGGGGAAAAAAATAAAATATTTTTTAAAAATAATTAACAGTTTGAGTACCATCCTTTAAATTAGATTTTATGAGGACAATTTATGGCTCACTAATATCAAAATAATGTGATAAATAATGAAATCAATAGCCACAATTTATCTATTTATTTAGCATATGCATATCATACATGGACTTGCAATATATATTAACATTTCACCTAGTTTTTAAAAATGCACAATAAAACATGAATGTTAAATAGATATATATTTAGATACCAATGCCTAGGCAATCTAACCATTGAAGTGCAACATGGTTTATATGAGAAAAATCAGACACTAGACAGATATAACACTCAGCTTATATCTACAGTTTGACGTGGGACACCACAATCACACTGAGAAGATACTATGCCCCACTGAGTCCCAGCATACAACAAGTGAGGTGCAAATTCTATTCAGGATTGTCCATTGCTGCTCTGCAAGTACAAAGTCTGGCACCTTTTGCATGGGGTTATTTATATGTCCTCCTATATCTGGACATTCAGTAACTCATTTGGCTTTCCACTGGGAATCAATGTCAAAGTTGTCGAGTAGAAGTTGCGCAAGTGCTAATAGCCATAATAATTAACTTTTTAACAGTACGTGTAATTTATTCATTGATAAATTAAAATAAATGATTAAAAATATATCTGCCTGTCATCAAAAAGCAACACAATGGGCCACACATACTTCACCAGGGATACCATTTCAGAATTGGGAGGTTATAACTGAAAAGGCCCATCCTGGATAACTATTTGTTATACCTCAGCATGGGAGAAAACTCAATAAAAGTTCTAAAGATGATTTTAGATATGAATAGTAAAACATGGAAATATTCTGTAAGATATTCTGGTAGCATCTTTTCAGATGAACAAATTTTATTAAAAAGCACTAACCCTTCATAAGGTATGACTTAATTCGTTTAATGTGTGGGTAATTAAATGATACAGGATTTCAAGCTGTTAAGATAGTCTGATCCTAAGCAAGGCAGGGTTTTGTTATTTAATACAAGAATGTTGAGTTGAGATCAGAAGCTCGAGAGTAAAAATTGCAATATAGAACAGGTACTAATTGTATCAACATAGGATTAGTAAATTCCAAAGAAACCGTAAATACATATTTACCATTTATTCTATACTCCAACCTAATTCCATTCCAAAGTGGTACCCCTTCTACAATCTGAAAAGAAAAAGATATTTCACTTAAAATATTCACATTTTCGTAGATCATGCAATAGTAAAAGAAATAATAGAATTTTTAACACTCATTAATTCTCCCATGACAACTGAGCAGACAATTTTTGTTGCTAAGTAAGTTAAGTGAGTTGTGCCTCATTTTACAATCATTTTTGCCACAGTTAACAAATCACTGCAGTTGTTAAGTGAATCATGCAGTCATTAAGCAAATCTGACTTCTCCTTCTGACTTTGCTTATCAGAAGTTTACTGGGACAGTGCAACTGTCATATATACATGCCAGTTGCCAAGCACCTGAATTCTGATCATGTGACCATGGGAATGCTGCAATGGTCCTATTTATGAAAAAAAGGTCACAAGTCACTTTTCCAGTGCTGTTGTAACTTCAAACAGTTCCTACCTAAATAAATAAGTAAATCGAGCACTACCTGCACTAGATCTTTCCATTCAGTTACAAAGACCATCTGGAAAAAGACTAGAACTATTGTATCCATCACAATGTATTATCTGAAGGAAGAATGGCATTTTGTTTAGCATCCAATCCCTTGAATCTATAGGTTTTATTCTCTAGAACAGGGGTGCCAAACTCAATTTCATTGAGGGCCACATCAGGGTTGTATTTGACCTTTGGGAGACCAGGGGGCATGCGGCCAGCTTGACGTCACGTCGGGGGGCTTGTGACGGCCTGAGTGCTCTGCCAGTGCAAATGGAGATCAGGAGAGCTGCATCCAATGCCACAAGCTCTGTTTTTGGCTGTGACAGCCTCCTGCAACCCTTTCCCAGCAAAAATGGAGCTCCCTCCCAAGCTGCGTTTTCACTGTCAGAGGCACCATGGGCCAGTCCTTTGCTGTTTCCAGGGTAGCCCCATGGGCCAGATCTAAGCACCCTGGGGGCCGCATCCAGCCCCCAGGCCTTGCATTTGACACCTCTGCTCTAGAGTGTCCCCAAATAGAATTCCAACCAGAATTTAGTAGAAAAGCATGAAAGCCTTGCCAATTCCCTTTTCCTTCAACTAGTTCAAAATCCCTGACTGATCCATTCTATACATTGGATGATTTGTAGAATTCTAGTCAATATTTCACAAGAGGAATCATTACCCTGGAGGAAAATGTGTTACAAAAGCAATCTATAAAATGCTCATTAAATAAGAAAGGCAAAATTAAAACAAGAACCCACTACCAACATATGCCATTGGAAACTGAGACATTAACTGAACCATTTTATAATGGGAGAGTTGAAATAACATTTATACTACATAAAACAGGATTTTAAAAAATGCTAGTTTAAAAATATGAAGCTACAATGCTGTTCTATAAATTAGACTTTAAAAAAATCAAATTTCTACTTCCAGAAGTTTTACCTTTCCTATCGGCAGTAAGTAAAATAGGGCTTGGAGAAAGAACCAAAGAAGAAAGACACCAAATACTCTTGTGTCCCATAAATTTTGGAAAGCTGGTAGTGGAGGAGGAAAATTCAGAAGACTGGGGTCTTTCTGTGAGCACATTAGCAACAAGCAGAACACAGTTCCAGGTAGAAGAAATATCATAAAGAAGGCACCTTAAAAAAAGGTATACAAGTATTAGAATCAATTCAATTCCAAGGAAACCTTCCAGCAAGAAAGATAATTGATATCAACTAAAATAGTAGCTGTTATCTTCAAAATCATTTTCTCTATTGATGTGAATGGAAAGTTTAAAACTTCAGTTATGAATCAAAGGCTCCAGACTATTATGCAACAATAATTTATGACTTTCAAAACTAGCATACCGATTTTTCCTCCAAATACAAGTTCTTTTGTCTTCCGGCATACTTTTTCAATACTTTTTGGTGTTTCAAAATTTTTCTCTTCTGCATACATCTCCTCTCTTCTCTTCTCCTCCTTTCTAGGATGCAAACTATATCGTTCCAGAATGCGTTCTCTTCTTCGCTCAGACTCTATTCTTTGCCGCTACACACAAACAGCATAAAAGGGAGGGGGCAACAAATTGCTATCATCCACTAGTACATACTAAAGAACCCTCCTCAGGTCAAGTATAATGGCTCTTAAAGTTCTCGTTTGTTTTTGTTGTTGGCTATCTATAGCCATTATTTCCAATAGTCCATTTCCTGGATTAGCAGTCCCTGCACTCAGCCACCCAAGCCCTGATCATCTCATGCCCTCTACATGGAGCTACTCTTGAAGAGTATTTGGAAGCTAAAACTGATGCAACATGCGATGCAAGGTCAGTTTTTGAGGCCCATGGGGTGTGTGTATTCATGTTATATCATTGCTGCCAATTTGCTTCTGGGTACAATTCAAGGTGTTATAGCTTTTAAAGACCTTCAGGGTATGGGCCCAGGCTATCTGAGGACCATTCAATGGGACTGACCAACCTCACCCATGCTGTCAGAAAAGGCAGACCCTGTCAGTCAAAAATTTTCATATTTCATACCTCTAAAGTGGCATGAGTAGAATAATGCACTTCTGTGATATCTGGCTCTCCATTATACTGATTTGTATTATTTTCATGCAGCCTCTGGATTGAAAAAACAGGGTATTTTAAAGAGAAGTTATTTTATTAATAGTTACAATTAAACTTTGTAGTTATAACTATTTATATATTATATAAATATAATAGATATAAAGTATAGAAATGAAAAGAAACCATATTTATGGTTTGAAGATTTGAATCACATTATATACCGTAGTAATTTTATTTTATGTTTTTGTACTAACAATTACAGAAAGTACTCAAAAATGCACTAATAATAAATCGGATTAGCCTTTGGTTTGTAACATTACTAACATGCAAAAACACAAATTAACATTCAATTTATTGACAAAACATAAAATCCAAATCTTCTATAACAATTTTTAGTAGTTTGTTTTAAAATGTCTTAGATACCAAGATGCTTTTCCCATGGGAATGGTTCTGCAATTTCTGCAAGTAAATCCTCAAAACTGGAAGGAACTTGAAGCATTCTGTTAATGTTCTAACCCTGAAACAAGCCTATTTCATCACAAACATGTCCAAAACACTTTGATCCAATTCCATTTCTGAAGTTATACTTCCAGAAACTTCAAACCACTCTCAGAGCATTCTTTACTCTATAGATTGATCTGAGCTGGTGTTTTGTTTAGTCTCCCTGCCTATATTCTATGTTCCTGATATGTATCTTGAAGATTTACAGCTAAAGTCTGAAGGAATCAATAGTTTTTTGCCCTTCTCTATTGTCCTCAACACATTTAATTCTTTAATCTTAATAAACATGATCAAAGTCTTAAGCTTATTAATGTCAAAAAGTACTATAAAATTATCTTTAAAGTTATGTGATACAGAGTGTGCACAACATTGGGAATCAGGGGCTAAGCCATTTAGAAAATTCCAGAGCATTCTATTTCTCTCCAAACCACTTAGTGATGGAAATTCTGGTCCTAATTACTACTTAAGGACTATCTGTAAACCATCTCTGCTAATCAAAATGAATTTTCTGGTTGAAATTGGGTCAATTAAAAGGTTTTTAAGATAAAAATATTGTACTGGTATTAAAGAGTGATACTTATCCAAATACATTGCTGCTTTGATTATAAGTCAATGCCAGAAATCCAATGTGGTTTAGTATCAATAGCATGAGGACATCCAATTGCTTCCTAGAATATGATGCTGTCATTGATGGTACATCTCTTCCCTATGGAGACGATTGGTAGGGATCCCTGGCATGTCTTTTGCAGTTACAGTGAAACCTGCATTTGCTTAAATGGTTTTTAAACCCTCAAAAACTTAAGTTCAGGTCTGGGGACAAATAGGGATAAATGCAACCTTGGAGGTTTTCAATAGAGCAGAGCAGAACAAAACAAAACAATTTATTGGCCAAGTGTGGTTAAATACACAAGGAATTTGTCTCTGATATAGAAGCACAACTTGTTTTCAATTAAAGTTTCACATGCTCTGGAAAGACTTTTTCCTGATCAAAGGCAACCTATGACACAATTGACATTCTAATTCTTAAATTATATTATCTCCTGGCTAGGACATACAAACCTCTAGCTGTAAATTGAATATTAACTGTGCTAGAATCAGCCTGAGGACTGCAGCCTTTTCCTAATTATTGATTCTTTGTCTATCTCACCAAGAATGAAATCAAACAGCTGTATAGAATGAAAACCTGGCAAAAGAGGTGGAATAGCTGCTGTTATCTCCTGCAGAAGCTTTTCTGAGAAAGCTATCACCAAGCTTTTCTGAGAACGCTATCATCAGATGACCAGCTGTCATCTGAATGTTTTGAAATATCTTCTCCATCCTTAATAAATTTGCTGTAGACGCTAGGAATGCTAAGAGTGTTTATTAAGGGAACCTGAGAAAATCAAGGACCTTCAACAGGAAAATGCATAGATCTAAAGAATTGGATCATTCAAATATTAATAGTTCACAAAAAACTTCCAAAAAGGAAAACAGAAAATCCTAGGCTGCCTTAATGACTCAAGCTTTATTTTGAAGAAAGAAAACCAGCATTTTGGAACTGTATAATTGTATCTGGTCAGCTGTCAATCTCCTCCTAGACCAGTCACTTTCTTTCTTTCTGCTTAGAGGAATGAGGGAGGCTGAACCATCAGAAAATGATTGTGGGACATGAAAGCTAAGTAGACTGGTGCTCCAGAAGGACGAAACAGTGGATTTGTTTTTAAGAGACAGACGAATAATGCTACTGTAATCATAAAGGTTGGGGAAGAATACTTAGAGGTTGAAAACCTGTGACACTTACAGTACATGCTGCTTATCTGTAAAACTGAACTAAACAGTAATGCTAAAGCCAAAAGGGGAAATGGGTAATTTCCAGGATTTTTGCTACCAAGATGGAAATCATTGGAATTAACTTTTGATTCTTCCCAAACTTAAAAAGTGAAGCTCCAACTTCATTGGCGGCTTTTCCAGAATTATAGGCCTAACTCAGTTTTAGTACTCCAGATGAAGCAGGCTGTTACTGATCTTAAGTGATGGAGAGATAAGCCATCTAATTTGCCTAGGTTCTGTCCAATTCAGTTCCCTGGAGAAGCATTTGTTTCTGACTGAAAGAAGCATATGGTATGTAGCCAACATTTCTGCAAATACAGCTAGTTAAATATTTTTGAGAAGAGAAAATACACCAAGGCAAGTGGTTATTCTACCAATACATTTGAATTCATTCCCTTTAGAAACAATCTCTTTTTTTCCCCAAGATTTTTATTTGTTAGAAAATTGCTACATAATGCTTAAATCAAATCTTTATCACGGTTAGAAAGACCAATAATGCTAAACATCCTCTAGCCTTACTAATAATAATGCAGCATTCTAATATAAATTAGAACATTGAACATCCTTTTATTGCAACAATGTTTGAAGATTGTTCAGCCAAAAAGCCCTAAACCGAAGCATAGCCATTACTGAGCCATATTTTCTTGTACTTCTCATTAATGTCAATAGTAGTTTTTTTTTTAATTACATTTATATGCCGCCCTTCTCCGGAGACTCAGGGCGGCTTACAATTTTTGGAGCGCAACCCAATGTGCTCAGCAATAGCCTTCATTCCATTGTATATGCCTGCTTATTACTAAGCGGCATTTTCACAAAGTCAGCTTATTGCCCCCAACAATCTTGGGTCCTCAATTTACCTACCCCGAGAGGATGGAAGGCTGAGTCAACCTTGAGCCTGGTGGGATTCGAGCCTACAGCAGTTGTAGGCAGCTGGATCTTAAGTGCAGGCAATTAACAGCCTGAGCCACCAAGGCTCTTTTTGGACAATGTCTGAATATAATGAAATACAAATACATACTTTGATGTTCAGCAACATGCTGTACTAAACTCCATCATCTTACTCTCACTTTGATGGACTTTTCAGGTACTAATGAACTGCGACCAATTACCTGAGTTCTTCATAGGTATGCACAAAATATATCATTTCAGGAATGGAACATTCTGGAAAGTTCTGAACTAATCTTTTCTAACCCATGCCATTCCAGGAGTCATTAGGCAGTTTTCATGAATGGGAGGCTCTGTATATCCCAAGTTCTTATTGAAACTTATCATGTATTGGTTCTTTGGTTTAACAAAGAACAAATAACAGAAATCACCAAAGTAACTTAAGTATCAAATTTTAGTTAGCATAATTTACAGCTATTGTTAGTATTCATTAGGTATAACAATAGCTATAACTATGGAGCAAGGATTGTCTTGTAACAAGCACATGCAACAAAGACGGAGAAGTTGCAGGAAACTTTAAGTTCCTGAAGTAATATCTTATCTCCCTTGGAAAACTACCAAGTAGTTCTTATCATTTTCATGGATGTATGCTCTATTCCAATTCATTCCAACCCTTTCGTGCATTAAATTGAAATGTAAACAAATTACATAAATCCATCCGGGATTTCTAAATATGTTTACCATATTTTCTTTCAAAATAAGTATTTTCAATCAAAAACTACATCAGGACATTTGAAAAATACTGAAAGTCAATGTGGTTACAGATTCCAATCTGTATTGGTCTTAAGAGCCTTTGTCTGAATAATTTTTTTAAACAATTAAACTGATTTTAAAGGTATTCTTAAAGCTGCATGCTTTATGACAAATAGATTTTACTGACAACAGATTAATAAAATTACTGTTCTCCCCCATATCCTATTATTTCATCTTGATTTGGAAAGAAGTGTACCTAGGTAAAGCTCCTACTTCATTATAATACCTAAGTTTTAGCAACATATAAATAACTAATTAACATAGCTTTTAGATCACATTGATGAACAATTTAATGAAATCTAAAGGAATTCAAAGCAATAAAAAACAAAATATGAATATAGCTTTGTAATACAACCCCCCCATCATAAGAATCAAGAGAGATCAAATTAAATACCAAAGGAGTCAGATTAGGTTCCCCAATATTATTTTCACTTTTTGTTTCTCTGCTTCGTGAGGAAGAACGACGTTTGTGTTTTGCTGGTCGACCAGGTGAACGAGATCTAGAGCCCGATCTAGATCTGCTACCACTGCGTCTTGATGGAGAACCTGAGGAAGAGCTGCTTTTTCTAAATCGAAAAGATGACACAGACTAGGAAAAAACCAAATGAAATTATTTTATTACAGCTTATCTAGCTATCAGTAAGTATTGATATCTATTTTTTCATTTAAAAGTGGTACATTATTTTAAATAACTCAAGTTCCAGAAACATCGTAAAAGGGTTAATATAATAAACTGATAGGAAAATGCAACAACTGATTCAGAAAACATGATTTCTAATAACTCTGGCAAAATGTAAATAATATATTGATACCCATCTGTAAAAATATCCATACCCAATCATAACCTTCAAAAATTAATATGAACTTTATTAAAGACTGTTCAGCATCTAAAGGCAACATGGTATTTGCCAGGGATGCCCATTTCCTCCTGTACTTCTTAATTTACTCTTAAAACGATTAGAGATACACCTTCATCTGTATTGGAAGTTCTATATCTTCCGATACAGATGAAGTAAAGGTTGATTCTTAAATATAAGATTTATCTTTTTGCCATTGATATGTTCATTATGCTTAGTAAGTGTACTTCCCCATTACAATTACTAATGAATGAAATTCAGTCATGTAATTTTTATTCTAAATAAAAGATTATTTGGGGTAAATCTAATTTATTTCCTTTAGCGTCAAATGTCACACCAGAATAATGGTACATACATAGGATTTGTAAGTTTTACTAATTTTATTAAACATTTAGGGATTTATCTTCCTAAAAATATTTTAAAATTTATCCAAATTAATACATCTACTGTACTGTAATTTTACACGTACTTTTACTCCACCCTTTTTTATTTTTTATGAATAATTCAATTGGTAAACTCCTTCCTCCTCCTTTTTTCGCAGCAACAACTCTATGAGGTGGGTTGGGCTGAGAGAGCATGACTGGCACAAAATCACCCAGCTGGCTTTAAGGTATCTTTGACTTGCTGGGGCATAATAAATATAATTAAAATGAATGTAACTTCTAGGATTGGGTATATTGCAGCAGCAACAACCATCTATGAGGGAAATGGGTGGTTACAAAGTTTGATATGTAAATAAACAATCTTTATTCCAAAACAATATTTTGGTCAAATTGAGCTTATGCTTATATTGTCATGTTCTTCCTAATGCCATTTTTTGAATATTATTAAATCATACATTGACAAAATTATTGAGAAAAATTATGGCTTTTAAATATATGAGTATTCTGCTGAATTACATTATATACAGACTACTTAAAATGTAATTATGGTTTAAAAAAAACTTTTCATGCTCTAATAATACCAAAAAGAATAGTTCTTATGAGAGGAAAAAGCACCTAAAGACTGGATTTCAGAAAATGTGGGATTTAGCAGTTCTGAGAAAATTATATGTTTGGTTAATTAGAAAATATCACATTATCTTTCTCTTTGGAAAAAATTATTGGAAAGTTTAGGGCAACATTGAAAGATGAGGGGGTTTATTGTTTTAAAAAAGATTTACACAATCAGGTGAATTCAGGTTATAAGCAGAGATTTTTCTGTTCTTGTCATGCATTTTATTGTGCAACATTTCTCACTTTTGTTTTTTGTGTGTGTGTGTATGGAAAATTGTTCATTTTTATTATACATTATTTTATGTTTGTTTGAAAATGAATAAACAATATATGGCAATTAGAAAAGAAAATATAAGAAAATGAATGATAATAATTGATGAATATAACTAAATAGTGCATTGTGAAAACAGAAAAATTTTCAAGGTCAATGGTGGAGTATTTTTCATAGTACTTAGTTTTTAAAAATGGAGGGTTATCTTATCTTATCTGTGGATGAGCTATTCAGTATACAATACAAGTACAATTCAATGTAATTGTGAATGTTTATATGTATCAGTATGTATATATTCCATAAGTTCAACTTTTATTTATATTGCTTAAACAAAGTTTTATATTTTCACACTTCACTATGTGATTCCAATATTTAATAAAGAGATGGTATACATGAATGTACTGCAATCTCTTCATTTAATGAACGTCAATTGAACAGACTTTGGATTTTATAGACAAAACCTAACAGATCTGGATAGCTGTTACATTTGGTACATGTGGCCCTAGTCAGTTGGTCTGTTTACTGTCTCCAGGAGATCCTCTGATTTGTAGTTTGGCCTAATCTATTAGGTTGGCTGACTGCTCTGAAGCTCCCAGGCTTAGAAACTAGTTTTCATTTGGCTCCTTAGCTCTGAGATTTCTTTGGTACATCAACTTTACCAGCTACCAGATCAATTTTTTCCTTATATACAAAACATGTTTTTAAATCAAATATATGATTTGATATGTTAGAAACATTTAACTTGAATAGTTACCATTTTCTCTATTAGGTTGTTAAATCTAGGTTTTGCTATACTGAACAGCTAAAATTCTTATATACAAAAATAGAACTGATTAGAACATTACATTTAATTTCCTTGGAGTTGCAAAGTAGATTCAAGAGCAAAAGTAGCCATAAGGTTTCTTCCCAAATGAAATTCTTTAGTTCATCAGTTTTGTGACACTAATTCAGAGTATGGTCCATTTGGGGAAAAAAGGTGCTTCAAAACTTTGCAAGAATCAAATGCAAAGTCAGAAAACCTATGTATAGTAACAATTACTGGACATCTGCAGATTTTAAAATGCCTCTGGAAAGCAACTGAATTAATCCCAAAATGATGTGCATCAGATTTATCCAGATAATTTACCCCATTAGAGCGGGGAGGAATGCTGTGGGTCCCATCCCTGAGGGAGATTCACCTGGTGGGACCCAGAAGAAGGGCCTTCTCCGTGGTGGCTCCATCTCTCTGCAACATCATTCCCCCAGAGATTAGAATGGCCCCCTCTTTAATACTCTTCCAGAAGGCACCGAAGACCTGGTTCTGCCAGCAGGCCTGGGGAACCCAGAGCAGGGTGGAGCCCATCAAATGGTTCGTGTGATCTGCTTTCGTCGGGCAGGGGGTGGGAGTTGGGGGGTGATTTTTTATTTTATTTTTTCCAGATTTTGTTCTATTGTACTTTATTAATTTATCTGATTTTTTTGTTAGTTTTTATTGCTTCTTATTTTAAATATGGTTTTACATTCTGTAAGCCGCCTTGAGTCACCATGGGCGAACAGGCAGCAATATAAATTCAATAAATAAATAAATAAGGCAACTGAACATTTGTAACCTTTCAAATACAGAGATTAACTCCCATCATATATGACTTTGAACAAACTGATAGAATACAATATTATCTATAGAATCAGAACTTGCCCACATTTTGCTTCACAAAAAAGGAACACTTTTAACATTGTGATACTTTAAAGAAATAATGCTTCCCAGAAAAATATATCTGTGGGTTAGTATTAGTAAAATTCTGATGAGTGTAAACTTGGACAGAAGGAAGACAGCAGGCAACAATCACAGAAGCTTGTTCACCATGACTCTTCTTTCCTTGCACATAGGGCCATAACTACTAACTGCTCTGTTGGACTGATTCTAGAAATGTATCAAAATTTATTATATTTTATAGCTTGTTAGCTGCTTTGGGAGCATTATCATAAACAGGGAAAGATAATAATAGCACCTACTGCTTCACAGTGCTTTACAGCCCTCTTGAAGTGGTTTCCAGAATCAGCATATTGTCCCCAACAATTTGGGTCCTCATTTTACCTACCTCGGAAGGATGGAAAGCTGAGTCAATCTTGAGCCTGGTGAGATTTGAACTGCCAAATTGCAGGCAGTCGATAGTCAGAAGTAGCCTATAGTACTGTACTCTAACCACTGTGCCACCGTGGCTAATGATTTGTATTATATATAATAAACTTAATTTTGGGCAATGTATGCAAAATTGTTTATCATTGACAAAAGCTTCACAAGAAAGCTAACCAAAACGTTATATATTTACTGATTCCAAAGGTTGCTTACCCTCATATCATTTTCTTTCAAATTAAGTTCAGTTCCATCTTCATATTTAACTGTATAAAGACGTGTATGTTCATCATAACTGATTACTTTTACTTCATAGTATAACACACTTCCAGGCCATCGGCCCATTACCACTTCTTCATCTGCAAACTTTCTTCTGGCCATTTTTCAACCAATTCTAAAAAGAAAAAAGTTATATGTGTGCATGGAATAATAAATTACGTTTCTCTTTTAAAAACTGTGGACATTCAAGTTCTGTTTTAACTTCTGTTTGGTACATTGGGAAAATAAAGTTACATTTTGAACAGAACAGGCACCTAAAAATCAAGCAAATAAATAAATCATTATTCCCTCCAGTTGAATGAAAGGAACGAAACAGACACTTGAATACTGATCAGATTAACTGGTAACGTGTAGAACAATTAAAGGATTGGATGTGGATTCCATTGTTCCTACTTCAAATAACCACGTGAAATTATGAAATTAAACACAATGTGTACACTCTGATCTATATAATAACCTGAAACAGAAATTACAAACTTCTTCATTTGATTATGTAAGGATTTATTCCAAAATCATAGCAATTCAAGACATACACTAAACTTATCACCATCAATCTTTGTTTTAGTTGTTGATTAAGATTACAATCATCCTGGGAACAAAATTTTAAGGTAATTAACAGATTAATAGCAAAATTATATGGTGGGGTGGCTGTGGTTATTTGGGAGACCCTGTTTCCAAGGGAGGTCGCGGTTCCAGAGATAGGCGGGAGTGAGACCCTCCTCTTGAGGTGGGGGCCAAATGGTCAGGTGGGCTTGCTGCTCGCATACCTTTCCCCCAGCTGTGTGACAGCGGCCCTGCCTGGGCTTCTCGATCTCCTCTTGGGGTGGCGGTGGGCCTTATGGTCCTGGGGGACTTCAATCTGCCTTCCCTGGGGGGAGCGTCGGGCTTGGCCCAGGAATTCATGGCTTCTATGGAAGCCATGGGCCTGACCCAACTGATTCAAGGCCACACTCACGAGGGGGGAAATACTCTTGACCTAGTTTTTGTCTCTGAACAGTGGCGTAGTGACAGAGGGCAAGCCACTTTTACGGCGTTGCCCGTTCCATGGTCTGATCACTATCTCCTACGGCTGGTCTTCCAACAGGCGCCCCCACTGCTGGGATGAGGAGCCACTTAGATGGTTCCGCCCCAGATGCCTGATGGACCCTGAGAGGTTCCAGGCGGAACTGGGGTCCTTTCCCTCTTCCCTTGCCCACAGCTCTGCCGAGGATCTGGTGGCCGCCAGGCAACAGCTGCGTCGGATGCCCTCGACAGGGTTGTCCCCATGCGTCCCCTCACACGCCGTGGATCCCGGATGGCTCCTTGGTATACCGAGGAGCTCCGGGAGATGAAGCGTCGTCGAAGGGGTTTAGAGAGCAGGTCGAGGTCCACCCGCTCCCAATCCGATCGAGCCCAGCTAAGAGCCCATATTAGAACTTACCTGGTAGCTATGAGAGCGGCGAGAAGGTCCTATCTCTCCGCCCTCATAGCATCCACAGATAACTGCCCAGCCGCCCTGTTTTGGGCTACCCACTCTCTCCTTCGTATGGGGAGGGGTGGACCCATGCTGAGGAAGGGCTGAGGAGTTTGGTCAATATCTGTCGGATAAGATCGCTTGGATTCGGGGCGGGTTGTCCTCTGATTTGCAGTGGTCTGAGGAACGAGATACAAGCAGTCTGGCCAGTGTGATCTGGGATGAGTTCAATCCTGTTTCCGAGGATGAAGTGGACAGGATTATGCGGCCTGAGTTCCACCACATGTTTGTTGGACCTGTGTCCTTCCTGGTTGGCTTATGCCGCCAGGGAGGCCACCTGTTGGCTCGGGCAGTTGTCAATGCCGTTAAGGGAGGGTGTTTTTCCCTCCGCCTTGAAGGAGGCGGTGGTGAGACCCTCCTGAAGAAGCCTGCCCTGGACCCGACCGTGTTAGACAACTTTCGTCCAGTCTCCAACCTTCGCTTTTTGGCGAAGGTTGTTGAGAGTGTGGTGGCTCAGCAGTTTCCACTTTTCCTGGATGAAGCGGACTACCTGGATCTGTATCAATCGGGCTTCCGACCCGGTTACAGCACGGAGACAGCATTGGTCGCGCTGATGGATGATCTCTGGAGGGCTCGGGACAGGGTTTTCCTCTGTCCTGGTCCTATTAGACCTCTCAGCGGCTTTCGATACCATCGACCATGGTATCCTTTTGTGGCGCCTCGGGGGGTTGGGAGTGGGGGGCACTGTTCTCCAGTGGTTCACCTCCTACCTCTCGGGCGTGCATATCGGTGTTGGCGGGGGTTGAGGTCAACCCCGAGGGTGCTCTCTTGTGGGGTCCCTCAGGGGTCGGTCCTCTCCCCTCTTCTATTTAACATCTACATGAAGCCGCTGGGTGAGATCATCCGTGGTTTCGGGGTGAGATTCCATCAGTATGCAGATGACACCCAGCTGTACATCTCCACCCCAAACCAGATCAGTGATGCCCTCTCCCTGATGACCCGGTGTTTGGATGCGGTACGGATTTGGATGAGCGGGAACATGCTTCGACTCAACCCGGCCAAGACTGAGTGGCTGTGCATACTGGCATCTCGGCCCAGCCAGGAATATCCAACTTTGGCCATAGGGGGAGGTGTTGCCCCCTGTGGATAGGGCACGGAATCTGGGGGTCCTCCTGGATGTATGGTTCCGGTTGGAGGAGCAGGTGGGGGCCGTTGCCAGGGGGGCCTTTGCCCAGCTCCGCCTTGTTCGTCAGCTTCGCCCATTTCTGGACCGATTGCCCTGCGCACAGTCACTCATGCCCTTGTTACCTCTAGACTCGACTACTGCAACGCTCTCTATTTAGGACTGTCCTTGCATACCATCCAGAGAGTGCAGCTGGTGCAAAATGCGGCGGCGCAGGTGGTGATGGGAGTTTCCTGATTCTCCCATGTTACCCCCCTCCTGCGCTGCCTGCATTGGTTGCCAGTTGCACTCCGGGTGAGATTCAAGGTTCTGGTTTTAACATACAAAGTCCTACACGACATGGGTCCTCAATACTTAAGGGAGCGTCTTCTGCCGATATCGAGTGCCGGCCGCCCTGTGCGAGCACATAGGCAAGGACTTCTCGGGGTCCCGTCGGCAGGCCAATGCCGGCTGGCGGTCCCCCGGCGACGAGCCTATTCTGTCACGGCCCGACCTCTGGAACCAACTGCCCTTGGGGCTCCACCTGGCCCCTGACCTCTGCACCTTCCGCCATGATTTAAAGACCTGGTTGTTTGACCAACCGGCTGTGACCCTCCCTGGGGGATAGGTTTTTTTTTTTTAATTACATTTATATGTGCCTTCTCCGAAGACTGGCTTACAATTTTGGAGCACAATCCAATGTGCTCAGCAATAGCCTTCATTCCATTGTATATGCCTGCTTATTACTAAACGGCATTTTTACAAGGTCAGCTAATTGCCCCCAACAATCTTGGGTCCTCAATTTACCTACCCCGAGAGGATGGAAGGCTGAGTCAACCTTGAGCCTGGTGGGATTCGAGCCTACAGTAGTTGTAGACAGCTGGATCTTAAGAGCAATTTTGGGGCTTGTAAAATTAGTTTAATCTCTTTTTAAGTATTTATTGTTCCTGTTTTTAATTGTGAGCCGCCCCAAGTCTTCAGAGATGGGGCGGCATACAAGTTCAATAAATAAATAAATAAATAATAAAAATTATAGAGACTACTAACAATTCTGTAAAAATCATATAAGAATTAAAGAATTACTAATTATTGATATGAAAACTATAAAGACTAAGATATAGCAATGTAGTACAATAAAACAGCAACATACCATCATTTAGAACAAAAAAAAATCATCAGATCAAACAATCTAGACCAGAGGTCACCAACCCCTGGGCTGCAGCCTATTCAGACCTGGACGGCACCAGTAGCAGATGAGCACATGTACACATGCAGCCCTACTCGCACGAGTACTCACACAAATGAAGCTGTGTATGTGTGTGCATGCCTGCCCTTGTTCAAAACCATTCCCTCTTCCCCTTCCTGCACCAAGCTGCCAACCAATTATAACATCTCTATAACATAATTAATAACATCTCTTTTCTCCCTGCTTGCTGTATTCAAATTAATTTAATATAACTACATATTGCTACATAACCCAAGTTAGAGACAGCATATATAAATTTATTGCAAAATTTTGTTCAATCACTATTTACAGTGAAATGGATAGAACTTTATATCACCAAGAATTTTCCTCTGTAGAACTACCTAGTTTTAATGGGCAGAATCTTATCCTATAATAGCTTTGCAAATGACTTATTTTCAGAGTGTATTGCAAAAAATATTCATGACTCCTCGGCTTAATATAAGTGATTTTTAAAAGACCTTTTTATTATGTTCCATGTAAGTCAGTTTTTCTTAATAAAAAGAGTATATGCAGAAACCTGCTTTCTTCACCATGTGCTTTATGTAGTAGTATAAGTAATAAGTGAAAGGCCTCTTAGTTCTAGTGTCTTTAGTTCAGTTTTGGGATGCAATAGGATCTTGAAGAGAGAACAAACTTATCAGCACAATCAGTTTGCCATGCAAACATGTCATATGTCAAAATCACATTTTAACTGACCAGCTTGAGATCTGCACTCTACAAATATTTGAAATGTTTTTTTCTCCAAACGGGACATCACATTTAAAATAGTTCTTAAGCTACAAAATATAAGCAAAAATTTTAACTTCAAAGGTCCTCTTCAAAATGTGAGAAGGATGTTTGACCTGGTGGAGTTGGAACCAGTCCTATGGCCTGGGGGAACCAAGTGGGAATGAGAAAAGGCCTGTTGGGACTCAAAGCATCCACATCTACATGGAGGGAAATAAGCAGTGGGGTACCACAAGGTTTCGTCTTAGGCCTAGTATCCTTCAATATCTTAATGACTTAGATGAGGAATAGAAGGGGAACTCATCAAATTTGCAGACAACACCAAGCTGTCAGGAATAGCCAACATCCCAGAAGACAAGCTCAGGATCCAAAAAGATCTTGACAGACTTGAACAATGGGCCCTATCCAACAACATGAAATATAATGTGGAGAAAAGCAAGTATTTACACCTAGGCAGGAAAAACCAAGGGTACAAATACAGATGAGGTGAAACCTCTTCTCTAGCACCATAGTTCAAAGGACTCAATTCTTTGGTGCTCAGCCTTCCTTAGGTCCAACTTTCACAGCCATACATTGCAACTGGGAAATCCACAGCCTTGAGTATATGCACTTTTGTTGGCAGGGTGATATCTCTGCTTTATAGTATGCTGTCTAGATTTGCCATAGCTTTCCTCCCCAGGAGCAAGTGTCTTTTAATTTTTTAGTTGTAGTCCCCATGTGCGGGTGATCTTGGAGCCCAGGAAAATGAAATCTGTCACTCCCTCCATTTCTTCCCCAACTAGTTGCCAGGAATTAAGAGGGCTGGATGCCATGATCTTAGTTTTCTTAATGTTGAGTTTCAAGCTAACTTTTGCACTCTCCTTCTTCACCCGCATCAAGAGGCTCTTAAGTTCCTCTTCACTTTCTGCCATTAGAGTGGTATCATCTGAATATCTGAGGTTGTTGCTATTTCTCCCAGCAATCTTTTTTTTTAAATTACATTTATATGCCGCCCTTCTCCGAAGACTCAGGGCAGCTTACAATTTTTGGGATACAACCCAATGCGCTCAGCAATAGCCTTCATTCCATTGTATATGCCTGCTTATTACTAAGTGGCATTTTTACAAAGTCAGCTTATTGCCCCCAACAATCTTGGGTGATTCATCTAGACCCGCCTTTGTCATGATGTGCCCTGCATATAAGTTAAATAGGCAGTATACAGCCTTGCCAAACTCCTTTCTCAATTTTGAACCAATCAGTGGTTCCATGTCCAGTTCTCACTGTCATGAAGCACTAATACTATTTTATAAATCCTTAGTAAGACCAAGCTGGAATATTGCATCCAGTTTTGGTTATAACATTACAAAAATGATGTTGAGACTTTGGAAAAAGTACAAAAAAGAGCAACTGGTTAAGGGCCTGGAGACAAAAACATATGAAGAACGGTTATTAAGAATTGGGTATGGCCAGTCTGGAAAAAAGAAGGACTGGGGTGACATGATAGCAGTATTTCAAAGGCTGCCACGAAGAAGAGGGAGTCACCTTATTTTCCAAAGCACCAGAAGGCAAGACAAGAAACAATGTATGAAACTAATCAGAGAGAAGCAACAGGAAATTAAGGAGAAACTTCCTAGCAGTGAGGACAATTAACTAATGGAACAGCTTGCCTTCAGAAGTTGTAGGTGCTTCATCACTGAAGGTTTTTAAGAAAAGACTTCATAGCCACTATCTGAAACGGTACATGGTCTCTTTCCTGAGCAGAGGGTTACACTAGAAGACCTCCAAGGTCCCCTCCAGCTCTATTCTGGTTGATTGATTGAAGGCACATGAAGTGACCATGGGATGCCTTGGAAATGGGGGACACCTTGGGAGGACCAGAACAGACCTAGACCTCCAACAGCTTCTCCACCCAGAAGACACTCCACACTCCGTTTAATGACCCGCACATTCATTTAACATTTCATTGGGGAGAGCAGGGATGGGGATGTCATTGGGTGACATTTCACCTAATGACTGCCGTGACATGTGACCATAATGGGTAGGCTTCATTATGGTTGTATCTCAAGGACTACTTGTACTGTTCATGTTATATATATGGTATGAATTTAAGAGCGCCTAGAAAGCACCACTTAGCTATAATAGTTAAGACTTAGCCATTTCTTAAGAGTAAATTCTCAACTACCCTTTTTGATCTTTCCAGTTATGGTCCTTCAATGTTTCCTTTTAATTATAAAATCAATCATGCATTTTGATTGATACACCTTTTCCATGTGTGTGTGTGTGTGTTTATTCAAAACAAGCAGATATTCATCAGTCACTATTCTATTTTATTCTTTGGTCTCTGAATAGTTTATTCACTAATTCTGTATCTTCTTGTCTTGTTACCACCCATCAGTATTACCTGAGTAACCTTCTCCATCAGATGGCATTTATTTGAAATTTTATTTTTCCACAAAATCATTTTTGGTATTTTTACTATCAGCATTCATTGGAAAGTATACTGCAACTATTGATAGCATATGGACTTTCATTTTCATATGCACCCAATAATACTCTACATGACACCAGTTCATATTTTAGCCTTTTGTTCCTAATTAGAGCTACATCTTTACTTCTGTACAACCAGCCATTAATTCCTTAAGATCAGGTTCTATGTCCTTCCTCTTTCTCTTAGTTTCACAACCTAGCTGTGTTCAGTGACACAAAGTATCTATTTTTGTTATAATTTGATATTCATTCAGAGATACAAAATATTTGTTATAATTTGAAACATTATTTCATGCTCTTCTTACAGAATGGCCAAATTCCTATTATATTCTGCCCAAATGTTAATTAAGACCACTGCAAAACAATAAGTGAAACAATAAGTTATGCTTACTCACATCAATGCCATATTCAATAAACTTAAGTGACTTTCCTAGTTGTGATGTCCAATTATAAATTACCTCCACCTAGTTTTCACATTATTTTGGTGCCACCTCACACCTCTTTGGAGATATGTTTTATTATAAAAATAGTTTTTATTATTGGATATTATAGTAATTAAGTCACTTTGAACAATGTTTGTTCAGATGTATTTGTTCCATATTATTTACTGTACTAGAATGTATTAACAGATACTGATCAAAGTTAAAAACTGTAATAAAACTTCTACTATTCCACTATTTTTATTTTTCAGAAACCGTTCTGACAACCTCTTCAGGTTGATTGTTTGAAATAGGAACTTGTAAAAGGTTCTTTTATTTGATCTTCGTTTGAAGCAATAAAACTATCGGAATGTGTTACAATGCTAAACTGATGAATGCATGCGACTCAATAAAACACATCCACATTTCAAGGACAGGTGCGAACCTTTCCCAAGCATATTAATTTCGAAATGAATATAAACTTTGATGGGATTATCCTCCCTAATTGCCTCACACTATTTCATTAAGTCCCTCACGCTCTTCGCGCCTCCGAAGGGAGTGAGCGATCATCGACCTCATCCAGAGAATACGGCTCCTTTCAACGGGCTCGGCGGCGCCCCCTCGCGGCCCCCACTGGAACGATTCTAAGGTTTCGTTCAAAAACGCTCGCTCACTTGAACTTCCAGGATTAAATCCGGGCGAAAACTAACGTCAGCGGGAGTGAAACCGCCGGAAAGAACAAGAAGAGCGGCGCTTAACGAGAAAAGAGCCCGAGGACGACTACATGAAATTCGCAGAGGCCTAAGAAAATGGAGGAGAAAGGGGAGAGAAGGAACCGCAAGAGGCAAAGGAGGCGGCGACCGCCCGGTGCCCTCCCACCTTGGGAAAGGCGCTTGAAGGGGTGTGTCCCGGCCCGCAAAATATGTACGCGCCCTCACCTGGCGGCTACTAGCCTCCCTAGTAGTTGGATACTGACAGCGGGAGTCCTCGGAGACAAAAAGGGACCGTAGAGCTCAACAGCGAGGCGAACTAACCGCTTTTAGCGACGGTTGCAGGCGAGAGGACACGGCGACGTTCCAAATCCCTCCCCCCAGTCCTGATGGGAGGCGCGAAGGCCGAGGCGCCAACCGCCGCCATTGGGCGAGGCAAAGCGTTTGAATCGCTCTTAGTACCCACTGATTGGTTGCAAGTCGGTGGCGCGTTCCTCCCTCTCATCCCGCCGAGTTTCGCACAAGTTCTGCCTCCGGTTTAGCCAATGTCATTGTTCACGCGAGGGAAATAAAAAAGGAAGCCTCTGTGGCTGAAGTGGGTGCGGGTGGTTGCGCCTCTTCGGTTGGCTGAGCGCGTTAAAGACAATAAACGAATCCCCTTGTTTCTGTCGCCGCCGATCCAAGGACATGCAGAGATCGCGGAGGATCAGAGTACAAACTGAGAGCATATAACGGTGAAAGGTTCCTCTTTTTACTCTCAGTCTGCTCAACCGAAAACTAAATAGAAGCGGAATGTGTGAATTCAGAAACTGATTTATTTTTGCGGGTAGGCAGGCAACTGTGATTAATTCTGAAAATGTTGTAAAGCAAGTCTTTTATGGGATGCATGAATGCCGTTTGGACACATGCGAACACAGCCACTGTGACACTACCAATCGTGGTTTTTAAAACCTGGTGTAGCGTTTTATTTAAATTCAGCCGGGGTCCCCAAACTTGACAACTTTAAGACTTGTGGACTTCAACTCCCAGGGAGTTGAAGTCCACAAGTCTTAAAGTTGCCAAGTTTGGAAACGTAATGAGACCCAGTTTGGTGCAGTGATTTAAGGCATTAGGCTAAAAACCTGGAGACTGATCCAAAGCCAGTTAGGTGACTTTAGACCAGTTCCCACACGCTCTCAGCCGTAGGAGGAAGATATTGACCAACAGGTTCTAAAACACTTTGTGAAGAAAATTGCAGTACTTATTCAGGCAAGAGTCAGTACACATTTGAAAGAACTTTAAGGCTGGCATGCTTTCTTGTGGTATGGGAAAAGTAAGATACGTGGTTATTTTCAAAGACCTCACATAAGGAACGCACTATTGTTAGTATGGGAGAAAACTAGATACTATTTGAAGATATCAGTTTGGCTTTCAACAATGGAAGCACTGATTCACCCAAATGTTATTAACATGGGAAAGATACTTCGAATGAATAGGGAGAGCTAAAAACTAAACAAGAATTGAGTGATCAATATGGCATGGTATTCACAAGTGCAGATACATTCTAGATATGAGCAAGATGCTAAAGTATATGGTTTCTATAAAGAATTAGCAGAATTAGATAAGATATTAACAGGGACAGAAGAAAGACTGACAAAGAAATTGTACAGCTACTTACTGGGCATTAAACTGGAAGAGGAACAAGTGAAGGAGACAATGATAGCATGGGCAAAAAAAAATGGTTACACAATAGAACTAGATAAATGGCAGAAATTGTGGGACAAGAACTATAAATGTTTTTTATATTTGCTTTTTATATTTTTATATCTGCTCTGACTCATCTAGAACAGCGGGGGGGGGCTATGTGAGGATGCTTTTTGTGGATTTTAGTTCTGCGTTTAACACAATTCTTCCATATAGACTAGTGTCTAAACTTCTGGACCTTGGACTTTCTAATTCAATCTGCCTTTGGATTATGGATTTCCTGTCTGGCCGCTCACAGAGGGTCAGATTAGGTAATCATACCTCTTCAGCCCTTATTCTTAACACTGATACACCACAGGGTTGTATGTTGAGTCCCTTACTCTATACTCTATGTGCATGACTGCATTCCCACTCACACTAGTAATACTATTGCTAAATTTGCAGATTATACAACAGTGGTGGGACTCATCTCCAGGGGGGATGAGTCTGCCTATCGAGATGAGGTGGACCGGTTGCTTTTGTGGTGTGGAGATAATAACTTGGTCCTCAACACCAATAAGACCAAGGAGCTTATAGTGGATTATAGAAGAAACAGATCAGACATCCAGCCCTTGCTTATCAATGGAGACTGAGTGGAGCAAGTGGCCAGTTTTAAGTTTCTGGGTGTTACCCTAAAAGAGGACCTGACCTGGGGTGCTCACATTACATCCCTGATCAAAAGGGCCCAGCAGAGATTATACTACCTGAAAACAACAACTGAATGAAAAACTTCTACCACTGCACCATAGAGAGCATTTTAACTTACTGCACCTCTGTATGGTTTGCCAATTGCACAGTGGCAGATAGAAAAGCACACCAGAGGGTTAATATCATTGCCCAGAAGATCATTGGTTGCCCTCTCTCCTCTTTGGAAGAGCTTTATAGCTCCTGCTGCCTTAAGAAAGTTCAAAACATTCTCAAAGATCCATCTCATCCTGGGCACCCTTTTTTGAATTATTACCATCTGGCAGACTGTACAGAATAATCAAAACAAGGACAAATAGGCTGAAAAACAGCTTCAATCCCAGGGCAGTAGCTCTTTTGAATTCTGCTGTATAGTGCAGTGTTGTTGCTGTGGCTTTGGGTTCAATGTGTGGAGTGTGAAGGATGTGTATTTGTGTTTATTTTCATGGTCATGATGCACACTGAAGATGGTGTTTGATTTCGTTGTATGAGGTGCAATGACAATAAAGTAAAGTAAACTAAATTAACAATGTCAACTGCATATAAAGAAAATGTGTACACAATGTTTTATAGATGGCACTTTGCACCGGCGAGATTGGCAAAGATGTTTAAAGATAAATCAGCTAAATGTTGGAAGTGCCACCAGATACCTGGGTCTTATTATCATATGTGGTGGACTTGCATAGAAGCAAAAAATATTGGACAAAACAGAAATATTTTTGTTGGGAATCTTACCTGAAACTTACAGTAAAGGGAATGCATACTGGAAAAGTGAAGATTCCTACTGATGAGAATGTGATTAGGAAAATAATAGAATGTGCAGAGATGAACAGATTAACACTTGCAATTAAGGAGAAAGAACTAACTGAATATTATATGACATGGGAATTATTTTATTGATGGTTAGAGAAGAAAAATGGAAGTTAGAAATAAAAGACCAGTGAAATATAGAAAATACGTTAAGCTAGAGATATAAACAATATGAGTATTAGGATTACTATGTTTAATATTACATTCTTATTAGAATACATGTTAAGAAGGAGAAATGAATAGGTTTATTATGTACAATATTATTATTGTAAGATTAGAAAATCAATATCAATATAATTAATACTGTTGTATATTTTGATTCTAATTGCACAGAGACATTTGTACTCAGACGGCAACTGTTTAATGGAAGATGGAATGTTTAATATTTAAAAAATTTAAAAAACTTTAAAAAAAACTTGAACCTTCCTTCTGAAACTGTTTAGTAGGAAGCATAACTGAAAACTATACAACCTAATTCCAAATTAAAAAAATACTGGCCCAAAATTTAGATCAACAAAAATTATGCAGTATTGCAATAGTCATAACTGATCTATCAAACGTTCTTGAAGACCAAGTTGTTTCAGAGAGCCTTCTCCTGATTTCTTTTGCCATATTTATGGTCCTTTTTAATATGATTATTTAAAATTGTACTTTGTAAGTTTTCAAGAGTCTTTGAGATGCCTAGGAAATGTTTAATAAATAAACAGAAATCAGAACTATATAAGATTCTATGCTGGGTGTATGGTGTACTTACTCTTCTGTGTACAGAAAACAATAGGAGTAGCAGTTGAACCTTTTAGCAACAGTGATAAGTTAATATCCTCTATGGAGACCTGTCAAACTGGCGGCCCACGGGCCAGATACATCACACACAGGCCACACCCACCCTGGCTCCGCAAAGGGAAAAAAACATCGCAATACGTCATGATCTGGCCTGTAACAAGATCAAGTTTGATGCCCTTACCAATCTATTGTATCTCACACATTGTCCAATCATTCAGCAGAGGATGCCCAGAGAATGCAGAAGGAGTAGTTGGGAGGTTTCCACTGCTGCCCCAGGCAATTGCTCAACGAAGCAATGCTTCACTTTGCTCCAAGAACAAGTTTAACTTAAATGACTTCCACAAATTATTTTTATATATTGCAGAATTACTAGGGTTGACAATGGTGGAAAGATTAGGAGGGAAGCCTATTTGCTTACATATTTTATAGTCTTCAGGAGCATCTGTGCTGGCATGAGTTTCTACATGTTTTCAATAAAAAGTGTAGCAGGTCAACTTCTGGTTAGAGCAACCTCAGCAATGTTTGGAATTTAATTTCTTAATAAACTTGTACTAAAGCAGCAAAGCACAGAAAGGCAATATTTGTTTATAGACATTATTGCATTTTTGTGAATTTAGGAGAGTTGGAAATAATCATATTTGAGCTCATCCAAAAACATTCTTGACTAACAAAGTCAAGAATGGCATAAATTTATCCCCAAAACTCAGCTGAAGATGTAACCTAGCTTGGTAACGAAATGTTTGGAAACCAACCCACAAGCTTAGAGAACGAAACTTCACCCTCATTCTACACCTGAGCTACAGATTTTCGCCACTATTGCAAATAAAATTATTGCAAAAGAAATGTAACAGTGTATTTAAACATCTTGGATATTCTGCTTTAAAGTTCTCTCACAGGTACTGGGAGAGAAAATTTGATTTTTATATTTCAAGGAAACATCCATAAGAATATGGAATATAAAAATAATCAGTTTCAGCAAAATGACAAAAGAAATGATGTAATGCAAGTTCTGTTCCTTATGTACATGTATGCAATGTCTTGATGCACATACATAGTGAAGTAGTCCTAAACATATGACTATTTGTTCAACAGTTTGAGGTTACAGTAGTACTGAACAAAGGGAATTATCATTCATGCCCAAAGTTATAGCTTTGCAATTCCCCCAATCTGACGTAATCAAAATTGCAACCTGCTCATTCTTATAACCACAACAGTGGTTAAATTCCCCCCACTTGGCCGTCTACCCCTCCTCCCATCTATGCTTTTTGGCTCTGTTGCCGTGGCCTCCGCCATCCCAGCGGACTTTTAAGATCTTGCTCCCGAGGCATGCCTGGCTTGACCTGGCCTGGCCCTTCATGCAAAGAAGTCCCGCTGTGTAAGCCTGGGGTTGCTTCTTGCTTACTTGCTTCTGCCCAGACCCATCTTGGGGCACCACAAGAAGCAGAAACCATCAAATAAGAAGCATCAGTACTGTTACGTCAAAAAGTGGAGTGCTTTTTACTCTTTTTTTTTTCAGCATGAAGTCCAGCCAAACCTTTTTGCAGCATCAGTCCAGGCATACCTTATCAGCAGTGGGGGCAAGAGGACTGTAAAATCAGCTGAGGCAGCAGGACAGCAGCGGTCTCAGAGTGCAGTGTAGCAGGGGCAGATATGGCTGGGACTGGATTGGGGTAACTGCATTCTTTCTGGAGCATGGCAAGCAGCCCTAGAGTTGTGCAGATCTGGATCTGCTTGCTGCCCCAGAAGGCAGGGTGCATTATGGTGAGAGAGGGGAGGAGATACGTCAGTGGGGAAGTTAGAGGCAGCCCCTTACTTTTTACTGAGGTTCAGTGTTAGGAAAGACCAAGCCTGGAATTGCATTGGAATTGGATTGGAGTGGGTATTTGCTTAACAACCCAAAATTCATGGTTAACAACAGCAACCAAAAATGCCAGGATTGCCATTGTTAAGTGCTGCAGTCATGTGACATCTTGCTCTATGAGCTCATTGCTTAGCAATGGAAATTCAGGATCTAACTGTGGTCATAAGTTGCAGACTACCAGTATGATACAAAGTTATCAGAACTTGTGCTAGGATGGTATTTGCTCCCCAGGTTCCCACCAGCAGATGCCAATGTGGACAGAGGTGTTTGTATAATAAAACTTCTAGACAGGTAGTCCTCGAGCTACAACCACAATTGAGCCCAAAATTTCTGTTGCTAAGTGAGACATTCTTTAAGTGAGTTTTGTCCCATTTTATCGCCTTTCTTGCCAAAGTTGTTAAGTGAATCACTGCAGTTGTTAAGTAAGTAATAAGGTTTTGAAGTGAATCTGGCTCTCCCATTGTCTTTGCTGTCAGAAAGTCACAAAAGGTGATCACATGACACACACACACCCCAACACTATAACCATCATAAATATGAGTCAGTTATCAAGCATCTGAATTTTGATCAGGTGATCATGGGGATGTTGCAACTGTCATAAGTTTGAAAAGTGGTCATAAGTCATGTTTTCAGTGACTTTGTAACTTCGAATAGTCACTAAATGAACTGTTGTAAGTCAAAGGTAACCTTTATATCTCACCTCTGATTATTCTTAAATTACTGGTAAAATACAGTTTGCCGCAATTTATTTGTGCTTAGTTGTGCGGAAGGAACTTTTAGTGTTTTGCTCTGAAAGGAAATGTTTGCTTTGAAGCAGAGCATTTCTTGTTTGCTTTCCTGTCACAGCTGCACACAGGCTTTTGAATATTTTTTTTTGTTTCAAACTACATTTCCTCCCTTTATTTTTTTAAAAAGGCTTTATTCTTGTAGCCCCAGTTATTTTACAGACACTTAAAGCAGGTGTGGTTTTGTGCTGTGTGAGTATGCGCATGTGGTGTTTGTTCACACACTCATATGTGTATGAATAGCATATACACTGCTTGTGTGCATAACCCACATTCTTGTGCATTGTGCATGCATGTTACCTTGTGTTCTTATTGCTCTTCTGTATTGATCTTGCAAAAGGCTGTAAGATACTTTCAAGTTCTCTTCCATATGTGGCAGTTGCTGTGGGCCTCCCTCCATTTCCATCCCCACATAGACTATGTCCTATGTAGGAAATGTGACAAGGTAAGGAGAGAGCTTTTCAATCACTTTACCAGCAAAGACCAAGGAGGAAGTCTGTATTTTTTTCTTTGCAAGAAAGTAACCCATGATGTCAAAATTGATTCTCCCCTAGTGCTGTTTCTGTGTGCTATTATATATTTGCTATTACTATTCAAAAGAGCAGTAGTATTTTGTATAGACAGAGTACAAAGTTTATAGCAATATTTTAGATTATAGGGTATGTAATTCTGTTTTTCAGGAATATGAAAAATTACGTAATAAAGAAAACTAAGGAGCTGACTTGTAAAGTCATACCGTGATAAGCAGTACTTAATGTTTTCAGATCATTTACTTACAAACTTATGGAGTATGTAAGACCATCTTAACATTCTATAGATTATCTGTGGATGTTTTCAGAACATGGGGAAATTATTTTCTTTAGAAGGCTTCTGTAAAATCCATTTTATAGTCCAAGCCTATGTTGGAGGAGGAACACAGATGAAACACCACATAACACAGAAATGATCCATTTGAGATATTTGCTTTATTTCTTTACTGCTATATTGCTTTATAGGCCAAGCCTATAAAACTAAGGAGTGTCTGCCAAGCATCCCCAAAGACAATTTCCATGCTAAACACCTTTTATTTCAGGATGAGCAGTGGCCAGAGATGATGGGACCTCTAGTCTTAATTTCTGAAAGACCAACAATTCCCTGTGTCTATTTTTTTAATATTTTTTTTTAAAAAATATTAACTTTAAAAAGAGGAAATGGTCCAGACAAAATTTACGTGCATATTTTTGCTATTTGTCTCCTGTTTTTTAGATCAGCTTCTTATCGAATAATGAGATTTGTTTGTTTTAAAGCATTTGATTCTCCATTTAACATTTTAGAAAGTTGAGAAGAATGAGTTAAAACATGCAACAATTCTACTTTCTACAAAACTTAAATGGAGAGAGAGAGAGAGAGAGAGAGAGACCTCTGAAAGATACTATTGATTGAAACTTAAAACAAAAATTAAAATTGGCTCAGTGGTGTAAATAGCAGTATAGCAATAGCATTTAAACTTATACCCCACTTCCTAGTGCTTTACAGCCCTCTCTAAGCTGTTTACAGAGTTGCCCCCAACAATCTGGGTCCTCATTTTATCAGCCTCAGAAGGATGGAAGGCTAAGTCAACCCTGAGCAGGTGAGAATCGAACTCCTGGAAGTGAGCAGTGAGTTAGCCTGCTGTACTACATTCTAACCACTGCACTTCCGCAGTAAATGTTGTTTTGCATTACCAATGTAGTACAGCTAGTCCACAGTCTACAACAGGTTATTTAATGACTGTTCAAAGTTAAAATAGCACTGGATAAAGTGACATGTCCTTTTTTCACACAACCATTATGGCATCCCCATGGTCCTGTGATCAAAATTTGAATGGTTGGCAACTTGTTCATATTTATGATGGTTGCAATGTCCTGGGGTCATGTGAAGAGCTTTTGCAACCTTCTGACAGACAAAGCCAAGGGGAAGCCTGATTCACTTAACAATTGTAGCTAGAAAGATTGTAAGATGGGGTAAAATTCATTTAACAAATGTCTTATTCAACAACATAAATTTTGGGCTCAATTGTGGTTCTAAGTCGAGGATGAGCTGTACTATATGCATTTTGAAACCATATTTTCAGGTATGAATGACATATTATAAATCAGTTAAGAATTATTATACTTTTTATAACAAAACATCGCATTTTGTAAGTGGTCTTTCAGCTTTGCATTGTATAGAAGAATCTATTTAAAACCCTATTTTTCCTCTTTCTCAAGCAAAAGGATTATGCAACATAATCAAAACTGTTTTTGAATGTTGAACTAGGCAAACCCAAGACCCAAATCGGGTAACAGCTTTGGAAGGGAGAGAAAATCAAGGTCATGCCTGGTTCTTTCTCTGGTTGTATCAGATTTCTTTCTTCAAATAACTTGACCTGATTTGTTTGTCATCATACAGCCAATATCACATTCCTTAATTCTTAAAATACATTGGCAGAGTGGGCTGGATAAAGGAAACCATTCAAGTAATGACTTCTACATTTGATTTTGAAGTATGGAGCCAAGGACAATCGAACTATTATGCAATTAAAAGACAAGCCAATGCACTGACATGTAAGTGTACAGTATTATATCACCATCAAGTGTATTTCTATCCATTCAGTGTATTAATAAATAATTAATTACTATGGTGAAGAATCCTGTTTGACTTCATAAATTATTATAGAAAAATTGAGATGTGTGCATTTTTGTTACAGTTCCTGCACCCCCTCCATTCTTTTCAGTTTATTCATCTGTCTGAACCAGATCTGAGTCTATATGTTTCTGAGGGTTACACAAGTATGGAATTGATTAAAGATGGGTCAATTGTTTCAGTGACTAGGAGTAAGAGGCAAGTCTTCAGCAATTGAAAGTGGCCAATAGAAGCTAGACATATCTACATCAGCACTGACCTGCACACCAAACTTTTGTACAAACATGATTTGTGCCAGAAATACGTTACGTTACATTACATTACATTAATTATACTATATGGTATATAATACACAGATACACACACCATATTAACATCAGTTAATTGTGGCACTCTGTAATTATATTGATTTATTATGGTATCAGTTGTATCTGTCTGTATTTTGTAATCAGATGAAATTGGCAGCAGCCTATAAGGTATGTAATTCGTTTGTTTTTAATTAATATAATTCATTGTTCCAACCCACAATTATAACACTATTACAAAGTCTCAGCAATTTTAAGATATATGGACTGCAATACCCAGAATTTCCCAGCCAGCACGCTGGGTGAGAAATTCTAAGAGTTGAAGTCGACACATCTTGTTGCTGACACTGAGAAGCACTGTGTTATAGCATACATGTACAGCATCAAGTGTTCCATAAAACAATAAAAAGTAAGTAATGAACAAATTTTTAAAAAATGCTATAAATTTCTTAGTCTTAAGAAGTTATTTCCCCACTAGCAACTTATATTACTTCTGTGAATTTTACTGCAGTTAATTGAGGCTCAGAGGCATCCTATTAACTGTTTTTACAGGTCATGTTTTCATGACACAACAACCTTTACTATATTAGGTGGCAAAGTGTGTGTGTGTGTGTGTGTGTGTAAATTTGTCATTAGCTATCCCATTTTAAAACACTTTTCCATCTTCCATGAGCCTCGGCAAACAAATGATTAGTGATAACCTTATTCATAATCATAGTCATAATCATGATATAATTTATTAAACCTATATGTCTCCTGCCACTCAAAGGTTCTAGGCGGCTCACAATGGTCAAATTTAAAAAATGATATTGCTGTCAGCAGTGGGCCTTTGCTAACCTTTTATTGGCCAGCGGAGCCTGTTACCAGCATGCACCGTCTAATCACTAGTCCTTGTCTTGCTGGATCAGTTTGGCTTGTGTTGCAAGGGAAACTAGGAATCAGACCTAGAGGCCTGTCCATGTCATGCCTTCCTGCAGTTTACAAAGCAGTACCCAGACATTGTTCATGCTCTTTATGGACATTTTTCTTGAAGATGGCTAGACTTGTTATTAAACAAATAATAGATATCTTAACAAGCAGCCTGAGCTCCTCCCATCCACCAAGTTGTCAAGAGGGCTTTTTCTTGCCAGAAGTCTTCCAGAAGATGGCCAGTGATACAGTGAAGAAGCAAGTCACCAATGGGAAATTCTTAAGACTATTTGTTATAAAAATTGAGAAAACTTAATGTGATTTTCTACATTCAGTGGCAAATGTGACAACTGTATATGGCCCAACATTCACTGAACTTTCAGATATTCATAACATATTGCCTGGGATTATACCATGTGAACGATGATACTATATTTCAGACATTAATTATATATCCAAATATCCAGTCTTTTAGAATAATTAGTACTATTACTCAATATATTGCATCTCTAGAGAAACTTGGGTAACATCTTGTCAGAATTTGCAGATCAATCCAATTTCTAAATTTTGGAAACAAAAAATTTTTTTATATGCTACTACATTCTAAAATTATGTATTACAAAACTGAAATAGAATCTCTCCAACTTTCTTGTTGCTTGCTTGCTGTCTCAGCCAGGAATATTCCTTTTGACAGCACACTCGTCAGCTCACCCAGAGCTGTGGTTTAGATCATTTCCTGTCAGTAAAGTCTGATTAGCAAAAACATTTTTAAAAAATCACAAGCCTAACTTTGACAAATGAACAATTAGACTTGATATCTTTGCCCTTAATTGCCAAAATAAATGTATCTACATTATTGTTTCTTATTTGCCGTAATATCTCAAGATTTAAGCCACATTGGAAACACTTGAAAAAGAGTTGAAAATCTATTTGAAACAGCTCTTCCTATGCTTTGGACCTAACTTGTCTTTAATAAAATGGAAATTTATAGTACAATGGACTTGCATTTTCCATATTACCTCTGTCAAAGAGAAACAGATCCTGAGTACTTGCTTGTGTTTCTTTTCTGTTCCTTTCAACAGTACTCTGGAATCCAGATGTGAGAGGCAGCTGTTACATCGATCTCATTAAGATACTTTTTTGATCTTAGCCCTCATTATGCTTAGGCTTTAAAACAAACAGTTTCTTGTTTCTTATCTTAAGAAACATTTATTTTGAACAGGTGCTGTAAAAAAGTCTTAAATCCATAAATAAACCAGGTTTGGATTCTCTGTTTTTATCACTCCCCTCCCTGACAGAAATTAGTACTGGCTTTATTCTGGTAAGGAAGAAGTGTACCCAGTGCAGTGTGCATGCTTGCAAATGGTTATTGTACTACATCTGGAATTCATTTTGAAATTTTTCATCTCAGTGTGATAACTTCTATTGACACATTATGCCAGTTTTATCAATTTGACATTTAGGCACTTTTCAGTTCTCAGAGAAGAGAACTGTTAAGGCAAATCCACTATATTTCAAAATGAAAACTTAAGAATCAGATGAGCTGTAAACAAGCTCAGGTTTAACTGAAAACTGTCACGCAACATTTAGATCAGAAGAACATTTCTGCCCTCCAGAAACAGTTTTGTGCAAACCACATTACCCAGGAAAAGGAAATGATGGTCTCTTGGGCAACTTCTGAGGAAGAAGCAAGATGCCACACATCTCTTTGTTTAGGGTTTAGTAGCACAAGGAGGTTTTTAGTTGCAGTTGTACAGTTTGATCTTTATCCTAAAGGATTGAAATGGATCAAGGAAAAACTTCCTGTAACATGCCAATGATAATTAAGAGTAGTAAGATCTACCACCTTTTATATAAAGTGTTTTGTTTCCTCTGTTCTTCAAAATGGTTTGAAATACAGTGTAATTATCTGTGTATTATTAAAATTATCATTATTATCCCACTGGCAGTTACATTATTTGATAATCAAAATCTTGAGAGATTTTTTTTAATTGTGACAGGTAGAAATCCAATATATAAAATAATTCAAAATGAATTGAAATACCCTTTCCCCCACCTGAATTCCCAGTTAAATGATGTAATCTGTGAGATCATTACTTCCTTTTGTCCCTGTGAATGTATCTGAGAATCCAGTGCCAGTGATTTCTGCTGTAACAGGTACTCATGCAATCAAAATACGATGCTCTCACATGTAGTCCACAGGATGGCTTTTTGATCTTGCTTTTAATCTGCCTTAAAGTATATTCCTGTTATGAGTTCTGATTTTAAGCTGTTTTATTTTAATATTCTTTCCAGCCAGATTTTTTTTTGATTTCATCATCCCACACCTACTCACTGGAATCTTGCTATACCAACCATGTGACTGTTAATTTTTATGTGTTATATTTTGAATAGTATCTCTGCCCTTTCAGACCTAAAAGGAAGAATGTAATTTTTTTAAAAGCTATAGATCATTGAAAGCTCTCATTACCCAGTTCCAAAGCAGTTTTCAGGGTTTGATTGGTGACACTGGATTTTAAATCTCTCTTCTGTGTGATTTGCCGAGTATATCAGAAGTTTTGGTCATGGCAATTTCACACTTGCCATGCACACTTTTTTAAAGCCCTAGAATCACATATTACAGAACTGCAAATGGGCAGGTATTATCATCATATTCTGTATGCTTTCAACTGGCCTCCTGTGAAATAAATGCATATCTATTTCTTTAAATATTAGTTGGTAAACATATCAAGGCAATGATTCTCTTGCCGTATGTAATGCCATAGCACTGATGGTTCTATAACAAATTAATCACAATAAAAATAATAGGCTTGATCATACACAGGAGATGTTATTCAAGTATTCTACCTGAAAAATGTTCAGGTTGGTTTAGCACAGAATCACTATATTTCAGTAGTTATTCTCTTTCAGTCCTCTAGAATAAACTCAATTTCATTGTAAATTACAGCCAACACAATTACTATTTATTACCTTTGATGCATGGAAGTTGAGTCATGGCAATTGACTTCTTTTCTTTTTTTGGTTTGAACCATTTCGCTGCTAATCCTGTAGTTTCAGTCTGAGTCTTTGATGTGTTAATTTCAATTTAGCACAATGTTAAGTTTACTTCTCACTGACTGTTTTTTAACATGCATAACTGATGTAGTTCCAACTTACTATTTTAGGGAAGTTTAACTTTCTATTCATATGTGAAAGGCTTAAACCTCTTAGTGGGTATCTTATACTAGCATCTGGAACTTCCTTAAAAAGCTTTGCAAGCAAAACTGCTTATTTTTATTTTCATACTCTACTCCTCATTTCAAGATGTCTGATGTCCCAACCAGCATCTTCAACAACATAATCTATATTATTTTGCTAACTTGTTAAGGAAATTGTAGATTTTAGTTGCTATACATAAAAATGTGCATTTGAACACACCTTTTTGTATGATTGTTGTTTTTTTTCCAAACTCAATTTAGGTGGGTTATGAATGAAAGGTTTGTGAAAGCATTCATAAGTCAGGAACTAGTAATCCTCCCCACTTATAAAGAAATAACTATGAAATGCAGAAGTTCATCATGAAAAATTGGTGAACCATAAGGCAAAATATTGCACCTTTCCAGAGATTGAAGGCCAAACCCAACACATGAAAATCACTTAACTAGCAGCCATGTAATTAAAAATTGGCTTGCACCCTGAGATTCATCAGAGAAAACATAAGGGAATATTTGGATGTAAAATTAAAGAAATATTCTGATTGATTTTGCACAGGAAGAATAATCTCTCTTGTAATCTCATTTAAAGACAAATTTTCTACATAAAATATTGCTTTTGTTTTGCTTTGCTTTTGGCTGTTCTATCTTCATATATTGGTCCATTCTCACATTCCTCATAGCTTTGCATATATCTCACTTCTCTCAGGGAAGTATTAACAGGAGAGCTGGCTTCCATAAAGAAGAAAAATAGCACTAAAGTTTTCTGATATTTTTGCAATGTTGGACAAGATTTATTTACACATCTATAAGCAGAAAATAATCAGAATAACATGTATCTATATCCTGTGCAGCAAATTTCCTGCCACACATCACCCTTTCCCCACCCCTAATTTCCCACATCTGCTTCTAACAATGTATCCTTAGAAATACCTCAAAAACACAATTCATTATATTATAATAATATCATATTTCATATGAAACTTGTGTGTATGTGGAAGCTGGAAAAAGAAAGTAATAAGTGAAGCAGTGAAGAAAGCAAGAAAGCAACAAACCTGCAGTGATGTGGAACATTAATTTCTCCACCTGGTGGATTGTAGACCAAACTGCATGTCATACTCCAACTGAGGGTAATATTAGCTAGAGAGCTACAACTGTGTTCTCAGCAAAGTGTGGAGGGAGGAATTGTTTACAGATGAACATGGTAAAAGTTTTCACCAGGACATTGCCACAATGGAAAAACAATACAAAGGCAACTGGAATCATCAATGCTGACTGACAATTGTTTGACACTGCAGTGAGACTAATTACAAATGAAAATCACCAGCAAAACACTTTTAGTTCAGCTGAACTCATGCAGCATGTCAGAAACAAGCATTTATTTATTATTTATTATTTATTAATTCGACTTATATGCCGCCCCCTCTCCGAAAGGACTCGGGGCGGCTTACAAAATAAAATCACACAACAATAAGTTAGATAAAACCAAATTAAACAATCAAGCCGAATTAACACTAAAATCGCAGCATTAAAACTCTAAAAAACCACCCCACCCCAGGGTCACAGCCCGGGTTGATTAAACAACCAGGTCTTCAGGTCGCAACGGAAAGTGCGGAGGTCAGGGGCCAGGCGGAGCCCCAGGGGAAGTTGATTCCAGAGGTCCGGGGCCGCAACAGAGTAGGCCCGTCGTCGGGGGACCGCCAGCCGGCACTGTCCGGCTGACGGGACCCCAAGGAGCCCCTGTCTGTGAGATCGTACAGGGCGGTTAGTGTTCGATGTCGACAACAGTCGCTCCCTTAAATAATAGGGACCCATGTCATGAAGGACTTTGTATGTTAAAGTTAGAACCTTGAACCTCACTAGGAGTGCAACCGCAACCAATGCAGGCGTGCAGGAGGGCGACATGGGAGAACTGGGGAACTCCCATCACCACCCGCGCCGCCGCATTTTGCACCAGCTGCAATCTCCGGATGGTGTGCAAGGGCAGTCCTAGATAGAGAGCGTTGCAGTAGTCGAGTCGCGAAGTAACAAGGGCATGAGTGACCGTACGCAGGGCATCGCGGTCCAGAAACGGGCGAAGCTGGCGAACCAGCCAGACCTTTAAATATGTCATAGCCATTAAAAGTTAAAAGTTCATATTTCTCAAACATGATTCAGTCATTCTGAAAGTATATTTGTGTTCAGTTTGAAGGGGTCTATCTTAATCATTTTCAGAAAGCAAAACTTTTGAAAATAGACATCACACACATAGTACTGTCAAAGGCAGATTCTTCCAATTGTAACACATAATTGTGGAAGTCAGAACCATTGAAGCAAAATTGAATTCTGTTGCTGGAGAAAAGTGGTTAAAATCGTTAAGAATATCTTGGACTGCAATATTTGCTTTGAGCAGTAAAACCAGACTGCTCACTGAAAGCACCAATGAAGCTAAAACTTAAATACTGTGGACACATAATGTGAAATGGCCCATTTAAGCCAGTGAGTCCAACCCCCGGCTCAGTTCAGGAATTCATATTAAAGCACTCTGGATAAATGGCTATGTACTCTCTGCTTGAACACATCCAATGTAGGAAGTCCATCATCTGACCCAGTAATTGGATCCAATGGTAGGAATTTTTTTCCTAACATTTGATTGAGATGTGTAAACTAAACCAAATATATATCTTGTACTCTGGAACAATAGAGAACAAGTCTTCATCATTTCTGTGTGTCTTCTTTTCAAGGATTTGAAGAGTGCTGCCACATTCAATCTTCTTTTCTGAAGACGAAGCATATCCAGGTCTTTCAATCTTTTTTTCAACAACCTTGTTGAAAACTAGTTTTCTGATCATCCTTATTGCCCTTCCCTAAATCTGTTTACTATGTTCACATTAATTCACTACATTTACAGGAAATTTTGTTTAATGATGGTTGGTCATTTAGCCTAATATAGTTTGACAACATTATGTTTTGCTTCTGAGACTGTAATCTCTCAGCTTTATTTTCCCCCCTCATGTAGAAAATAATTGGTTGAATATCATAGTTTTGGCTTGGCAAGTCAGATTTTACAGATCTAGTTTAGATAAATCCAGTCTTTTTCTATCAAAGTTCATTATGTATTTTCATGGAATCAAAACCATGTAATTAGCCAGTATCTGAACCACCACTACCACTAGTTAAAACACTGTTTTCCTTGCATTGAATCTCTCTTTACTGTGTGCCATAGTACAGGGGTAGCCAACCTTTTGGACTTCAGGGACCACCAAACTCATAATTTTAAATCCCAGGGACCACTAACTGGTTCTGTGGGCATGGCCTAATTTATGGGTGTGGCTTGGTGGTCATGTGAATGGCTGGGCATGGCTTGTAGGTAAATATTATAAATATTTATATAAATATTGATTTTTATTAAAAAAACAGCAACTTTTACCCAAAATCAGGCAAAGCAGGCAGGCAGATTGAGTTGCTCAGTCTCTCAAATTTGCTTGCTGTGAGTCTGCACTGAATAATAGAACCTTCAGTCCTAAGGGAGATTCGGCTGTGCTTAAAAGCAGAGCCGAAGATCTAAAGACTAGCTAGAAAGCAAGAAATCCATTTCCTGCTTCCTAGATAATCTAAATCTCCCAGCACAGCAGAACAGATGATGGTCGGAAAAAGGAAAAATAGCAATTTAGCAGGTAAATTTGCCGGGTAAGGAGTGAGTGGGTGGGAGGGGTTCCTGCGGGCCATATGGGCAGTGCAGCCTTGGGTTTCTGTGCAGCCTAGATTAATTGCTTTGGGGGGTGCTCTGAGGGTGAGATTTCTCTGCGGCCCACCAAAATTTTCTCACCATTCACCAGTGGGCCACCAGTTGGTGACCGCTGCACTAGACCATTCCACTATGTTTGTTTCAAAAAATACATTCTTCTTTGCTGTCCTTTTTAATGAAGTAATAAAGTGGTGCTTTTCAAAAGTGGGGATTTGCCTTTAATTTTATATTGTTATTTATATTCTCAGCAATTAAGAACAGCTATATAGTAAATGGAGAAAAATCCATAATATAAAATTAAAAATTGTGCAGTGAAAGCAAATATAACAATAATAAACCAATAATATTATCTCCTCTATAGATTTTCCAAAACAATTTAGTTTTCAAAAACTTACAGAAATGTGATAGTATAACATACTGTAATGTTAGGATTAAATTTGCAGTTAAAATGTTTAGATAAAGGTTTCAAAAAAGCATACTTTCTTAGGTCCTTACATTCTGGACACATCTGCTTACCGAATTTCTCATACATCTGTCTTCTTGCACCTTTTTTTCATTTCATGTTCTGCTTTATACGTCATCATTCCATTTTTTGTCAAATTAAGCTTGGAACTACACTGCAGTCTAGAAATTTGGAGGTAGAATTTTCAAAAACTGGAATTTCCAATGTGTTCTAGTTAGTCTTACTGTTAGGTCTATTAGTACAGTGCTTATAAGGGTCTCCAGAAAGCCAAATCCCTTGTCTTCTGCAAACAACTGATTGCTGAAAGCGCAGTCCTTCGTCTGCTGTATTTTAAAGTTCATACTAGCTATTTAATTTTTTAAAAATAGCTATTAAAATAGATAATTGTCTCCATTATTCACAGTATTTTGAAGTATCATCTTCCAGTTTAATGGAGAGTTTTTATATGGGATATCATGGTACGTTATATGAACATAGCGTAATTTATGGAGAAAAATAATCATGTAACAAATATACTGTACTTCTAGAAGAGCATTAAATTGTTACAAAAAAATGCTGATGGCACTGTTCCTAATCAATTTAACAGCCGGACTATCATTTAAGATATAATCAACAGACATTTTAAATGTTACTAGGCATATCATAGACATGTGCCTAAGTCACATCAGCATTTGCTTTAAAGCAATAGCTAAGGCCAAAACTTACTTCACTGCATCAGTTGGTATAATCTTCCAGAGAAAGATATGATAGCTTTAGGTGGTACTGTTATCTGCTGATCTATATTGTGATAGAATTTCTGACCCCTCTCCTATTCTACTTCTGCTTCCAGGTATTGCTGTCAATTCCTTCCAAAATAATGGGTAACAAAACCTAACAAAACGGTGTCAGAATAAGACTTCTACACAAGTTAAAATTACTCAACTCACTCATGAGTTTTAAAATAAAATATTTTAGATTAAAATAAATGTCATAGGATCACACTACCAAAAAGATGTTCCCAAGTTAGGTCCTTAGGTGCAAATGTAAAAGCCCCAAAGAAGAGGTCAGTTGTGGGAGAGAAATATGGCATGGGAAATGAGAAATTGTGGAAATATTCCTGCCAAGTGAATCAGTTGTGTTCATATGCAGAACAACTAATGAAAAGGCAGCCATGTGAGGGCGAGTTTCTTGGTGAAATAGCAAAGATTTTTTCTTCGATTCTTAACAATTTATCACCTCAGCATTTAATATTTTCCCCTTGAAAAAACAAAATTAGAGAGAAATAATGGGTTTTAAATGTATATATAGTCGTCTAAATTTCAATACAAATTTGAACAAAAAATTGCTCTCATTAAAATTGGGAAATTATATTGTTTGGCAAACTTTAAATCTGAGCAAATTAATATAAAGTGATACATACGTACATTAATATAATCAATTCTTTAAGTGTATGTTTGAAATTGCCAGAGACAATGCAAAAAAGAAATGTCCGCAGCAATCAGCAGAAATATGCATATAAAGCCATCAGAATACTGCTTTCTGTGAGGTCAGTCAAGAAACTTATTGAAATGAAACAACTTTATTTAAACAAAAGAAAGGCAACCTTAGATATAAGATGCATGTCAGGGCTCCAGCAGTTTCCCTCATTTAAATCATGAGTCTTGAGCCGAACTTCCAAAACTTAAAGATTTATTAGGAGTAAACATGCTGGCACTGCCTGGGTGTAGCCCAAGGGTGGGATTCTACCAGTTCAGGCAGGTTCGGGAGAACCAGGTGTTAATTTTACATCCAGTTTGGCAAACGGGTAGTTCTGAAGAACAGCTGGCCCTGCCCACCCCTCCCCTCTCCTTCCAGGAGTACCCACGAGGCCCATCTGGCTCTCAGGTAAGTGTAGGATAGCCTCCTGGGAGCAAAAACAGCACATGAGGGCTGGTGCCACCCTCCCACCCTGCTTTTGCTCCTAGGAGGCTGCAGGGAGGCTTGCTAGCCCCCATTCTGGGCCTAGGAGACCTTCCTGCAGCCTCCTGGGAGCATCCAGCCAGTATGCCTGGATTCAGTGTTTAGCCAAAAGAACATTTTGAGCTAATACAGTATTGATTACTGCGTTGGGAATGTTCTAGGTAAACAAAACTATGCAGTCTCCTAAAACTGTTGGAGCCAATCTTCTTTCTTTATTCCATATCCTCCTCTTCAAAACAAGTAAGTTGCTCTGCTTTTTCATGCCAGGCATTTTTTCTTGACTTGGTCTTCATAAAAATAGCTTTGGAATTGAAGCCATGTGTGTTAAAACAAAATTATTTCTGTTTAAATACAAGTATGCAAAAAGTTTCAAGATTAATCCAAGATGTTTAATGGCTTTAAATATCTGGGTGTTGTACTAAGGTTTAAGTCAGAGGTCTTCAAATTTGGCAACTTTAAGACTTGTGGACTTCAACTCCCAGAATTCTCCAGCCAGCTATGCTTAAAGTCTTAAAGTTGCCAAGTTTGGGGACCCCTGGTTTAAGTAGAAAGAAGTTCCAGCTGAAAATATACCATGAATAGCATAGAGATGCATGGGAGCTCTCTTTTCTTTTCTTTTTTCTTTCTTTCCTTTCTTTCTTTTCTTTCTTTCTCTTAAAAGAAAGAAGAAAAAGAAAGAGGGAGGGATGGGAGAAAGAAAGGGAGGGAAGGGAGAAAGAGGGAAGGGAAAGGAATGTGAATGAGATATGGATGGATGAATGGGCAGATGGATGGATAGAAGGAGGGAGGGAGGGAGGTGGGGAAAGAAAAAGGAGAGGAAGGAAGGACCACAAACCCTGGCACCAGATGCAGCTTCAGAGAATGCTTTGAAACAGCACAGCGAACAAGGGCTGGAAGATCATCTAGTCCAACCCTGCTCCAAGAGCATTGTTAAAGTAAGTTTCTATCTTTTGACCCACCCAGTCACGTGACCACCAAGCCACGCCCAGCAAGTCATCTGACCAAGCCATGCCCAGCCAGTCACATGACCACCAAGCCACACCCACAAATTAGGCCATGCCCACAGAACCAGTTGTTAAGAAATTTGAATCCCACACCTGGTGTAGTCAACTCTGAGATGCATCATTCATTGTCACCCTTGACCCTGATTTTCCCCCATAATATGTATCGTAATTCATATGTATCATAATTCATATTCTCCAACAGGACATATCCATAGCCAAGAGTCATCAATCAAACTCTCCAGTTAGAATTTTGCATGGCAGAAACTTCGGTCGCCTAGAACCTATCTTTGAAAACATTTATGGAACAAGGTGCCCACTGCTCCCTCTCCCTTTCTATTGGCAACTCTAAAAAGACCATAGAAATATTTTATGAGTTGAACTTCTTTCCCTGAAAAAAAAAAGTCAGAAAGTCTTAAAATAAACAGAAAATCAGATACATGGTCTGGCTTTTTTACCTTGTCAACTAAGATTATCAAAACTATTGAAGGCAGTTATTTTCCCTAAAAGGAGTTGTGGCTGTGGGTATACAGCTACAGATAGTGTTTGACTTTTGACCACAATTGAGACCAGAATTTCTGTTGCTAAGCAAGGCAATTGTTGTGAATCATGCACAATTTTATGAACTTTTTGCCATGGTTGTTAAGCAAATCATCGTAGTTATTAAAAGAACATGTGGTCATTATGCAATTCTGGCTTCACCCATTGAATGTCTTGTCAAAAGCTGGCTGGGAATGTTGCAAATGAAGATCACATGACCACGGGTCACTGCAGTGGTCATAAAATACATGCTGATTGCAAAGCACCTGAATTTTGATCACGACTATGAGGATGCAGTGATGATCGTGTGAGGAGCAGTTTTAAGTCATTTTTTTCAGTGCCATTGTAACTTTGAAAGGTCACTAAATGAATGGTTGCAAGTCAAGTAGTCCGCATTTATTGATTGCCTTGGACAGCTGTTACAATAAAAAATCCCCACATTTCTTACTTTCACAGCACATCTCCCTCAGTTCATTGTTTGCCATTTGTCAGCTAGCACCCATTTTCCTAAGTCTGACCTGGGTTTTTTTTTCTCCATATGTTCTCCCCTAACCCTGCAGGGTGTCCAAGCAAGCTATCTCCTTCTGATCTGCTTTTGTCCACAAGACATTATGTCCCTAAAAAGTGTGATCTGAAAGTTAACAAGCCCCACTTTGTGACCTCATTTGATTAAATCTCTCTGCCAACTCATGCTGTTGCCTGACACTGACAAGACCCTAATCAGTTTCACACAAGTCTTTTCTTTGCTTCCTAAGCAGCTTGCATCTCACAACCCAGACCATGCTAGACCAACAGCTGGCGCGAGTGCATTCCTTTCCACATGTATTCCCTGCTGTGTGTCTGCTTGTTCTCTTATAATCCATTTTTCACCTATGAATGTAAAGACAAACATTAGTTCTCTTCTTGCTAATGCCAGGGTTATTCCAATGCCAGGGTAAACTTTCCAAAGAATGGGTACTGAGAAGAAAGAAATATAAGATTTTTAATGAATTCCATAAACCACCTTCACCATTTGGGCTCATCCAAATATATGGGGTCATTATAATGTTAGGTGATGTAATGCAAAGAAAAGCTGAAGTAAAATCATAAGCTCAGTTGTAGTCATGTGATATTCAGTTAACAACTGCACTGATTAACAGCCAAGTTGCCAGGACCAATTATACTTGTTAAACAAGGACTATCTGTATATATACTTAGAAATCAGAAACTATGTTTAAAAAAGGAATATAAAAAATTGACACTATGTATTATAAATTAAGTACCTACTATATAAGGCATTACATCACATTTATAAAATTAATTCTCTACTGGGAATGGCAACCTTTCTGTCACACCCTATTCCAAGGGAAGTACATTATGCTGAGGATGAATCACTTTAGCCCATTTTATTCCATGTATGTTGCCACAGACAATAGTTTTAAGAGATTTTAGCTGAAATGAATTTTTATGTTTGCTAGAGAGATAGTAATAGATATCATTAGGGTAACCTGCTTTCACAAGTTTTATGGTCTAATAAATCCTATTGAATTGTGTTGTTATTCACCGGCAATTGAGTTTTGGGGGGGAAATTATGCAAATAATCATTCAAAGTAGTATATTAATCCGTTGACAATCTCTTGAGGATTGGCTAATCTGACTGTCAATGCTCCTATCCTTGTGGATTCAGGGAAGATGCTTTGGGGGTTGAAAGATGTTGGTGTACATGTTTGTGAATGTAGAAATAGGATCAAGTCCAGGGCGAAGCCAGAAACAGCTGGGACAGGAGAAGGGGTTCAAATTCCACTTGACTTCTTGGTGGCAGATAGAGCTTTGCAAAGTAGCCAAAATGAAGCCTTCTTGTTGCTTTGCAACCGGGGTCTTCAACCCCAGGCTGCGGCCCACTACTGGGCTGTGGCCTATTCTCAACCAGGCCGCAGACCAGTGCACAGACATGCGTGTGCAGCTTGATTCTCAGCAGTGGCGGCCTGGCATGCACATAGCTCCACTTTCAGTTGAGATCCGTGTACATGTGCACCGGCCAGCCACTTGTGCGGCCCGATTCCCTTCTCTCTCCACAGCTGGGCCGCCAAACTGCAAAGGTTGGGGATCACTGCTTTAGAAGACCTAGCCAATCTGGCTGATAAGTGGCAAAAGAAGCATTCCTAATTGTTTTCTTACTTTGATGCTGGCCTAAGAAATTTGTGCGTTTGCATCTATGCACAAATGTATGCAGATTTGACTATAATCTGTTACTTTGAAGAATTCAATTTTGCTCCTCTGCAATGTCAGGTTGGTACAAAATAAAGCAAAAGTCATCTATGATTTGATGGTGGATGAGAAAGTTTATTAGATTTTTCTAACAGATATATTCAGGGAAATAGTGTGATTATGATTCATAAAAAGAGTTTATCAGGGTGCTTGTGAGAGACCTGGTTCATACTGAGGTTGTACAGCTGGAGATAGATTTGGGATTTTGTTTTTCTATCAGCTCTACACTTGTGTAATAGAATACCTGATTGAGCTAACAGCTCTCCTGGCCTTGAGGTTAGTGCTGGAGACCTCTAGGGTTATGATGTTCATGGAATGTTAATATCCACTTTGGAATTGGTTTGTTTGAGGTATGGCAATGCACATCTTTGCAGTTGGGAACAGGGCCAACATAAAACATTATCTTATCAATAACTTTGTTTTTATCAGAGAAGTATTCCATAAGTGGGAAAACATCAGGTTTTCCTGTTGTTATGATTGAATCACCTCTGCAGGAAGATTGGTCTAATTAGGATGGCCTGGGTTTTGCATCAAATTGGATTCTATGAAAACTAGGAAGTGTTTGGGACCGAATTCACTAGAGATTTATTAATGCCATGGTTGGTACCTGGAAGAGGAACCTCAGTAAAGCTGTTAACACAATTTGTACCAAGAACTCTCCCTGAATCACTTCAAAACTTGTCCTATGGTACGGGGCCATCTGATTTTTAATTTCTTGATTCCAATAAAGGAAACTATTTGTAGCTCTGGCTTGAAATGAGGGGTCTTTGTTGCTCTCTGAGCTTGGTTGTTTTCTTGCAGATATTTCATTACCCAAATTAGGTAATGATTTCTTGATTTTTTAAAAAAATTGTAAGATATTTAAGATACTATAAGATACTATGATATTTATTGTTATAACAAGTTAAATGAATTTTAAAATAAGATTTTTTAAATTATGGTGTTCGAACATTGTATTCAGAGCAATTAAAAATGTGGATATGTGGAGAACAAATGCTTTTACTGGAATGTTGGAAACAGCATTAGCAATAATTTAACATTTCAATTTTTAAAAAATAATAATCTGAAATGCCAACATTATACAACATTGTAACTGCCAAATATGTTCAAAGAGGAAAGTTTTAAGCATGTTCTAGCCCACATCTCTTATGAGAATGGTCAGGAGTTCCAGACCTCCTTTATTCGCATTTCTCCCCAAACTATTTGCCATAAAAATTCCCTGCATGCATAGAGGCTCTTCAACAATTGAGGATCCTGATTTTCCAGAGTCCCAGTTTAAACAAACAGCCTCAGACAATATAGGTTATTTCTGTAAACATTCACCTTTCTAATAGCTCACAAAACACTGCTGGACCAGTGGTCCAAAAAGGATGATTAGATGATACTAGAATAATTTCCCCATTTTCCTCGCTCCAGTGCAGCTACTTGCTTACTTCTGAATATAAGAAACCTTCCCTCCTACCTCCAATTCACAAGTAGGGATCTACCAAAAAATTTTTAAATGTTTTTATACTACTTTTTATTAAAAGAATGAAAAAATAAAGCTCTGCTTTTGTAAATACAGTACACTTTTAGTATTTTAGCAATTATTCATCATAACACCCATCCCCAGTCAATAATCTACAAATTATTCTTCAATGTAGCATTTTAGAACCTACCCATTTCATCACATTATTCTGCTGAAATTTTGTCATACTCTTTGTTTGACACTATGATAATCAAATTTCATTAATGACATTTTAAATTGTTATTAATGCAGTTCTTCTGTTTTTACTTTTTTTAAAGTTGTTCTAAACACATGGGGCATTTTACAGCAGCCACTTTTTATAAGGATCTATCTTGTCAAATCATATACATGGAATTATCTAATGTGATAAACAATTTTATTAGAAACCTGTTTCCAGAACAATTTTAACTGTACAATAACTTGACAAAGCAAAATGCCAGAAGAGGGAAAAAAGGATGGAAATTATTGAATTACAACCAAGAAATTCACTGTGAAGTTCTCAACAAAGGCAAAGTTGTGAGCAAAACTCTGTGAGTGATTTTGTGGAGTTAGATATACATTTAGAGCATAAACAAACAATGTGAAGAGAAATCAATGTGGAGAAGCAACATCAACATGAACATTAAGCATCACTGTTGTTATGAACTTTTTGGTTGAGGTAGTATTTTTAATATGCTATGGATTCAGAAGGGTAATAAAGGTAATGTAAAAAAAACAGGTGTAAGTCCCTCCCCCCATAATATGAAGTTTCACAAACAATAGTAAGAGCACGTATATATTGCAATTTTATTTCTTCTGCTCAAACAAAACAACGTTAGCATTTAAGAAATTTTAAAATGACACAATATGGTAAAAATAGCAGAGAATTAACTGAGAAACTCAAAAAGAAGTAAAACTAAATGCATGAAATTGTAACATTCATTAATGTTTCATCTTCAGTTTTGATTGACACTTGATGCTTGCAAACCTTTTAAACAATGAACTTTTTTCATGACAACTCTGAAGAGATTTCAGCACCAGCACTAAGATTTGTACATTCAGTTTGTATTCAATTGACTTATTAGCCATTTGTGTATGATAGGACAGGTTTATCACAGATCAGATCACAGTGTTGAGAAAGCATCGCCTTCCTGGAATTAAAAGTGATCCCCTAAACCATATTCAGCTTAAGGCATCTACTTACAAAAGCACAGGAACCATCATTACATTTTCAAAGAAGAATTATTAAAAGAATCTAATAACCTGTAGCTAATTTTACTTACAGGATTATCTGGCAATGGCATAACTGTCACTATTACAGCCTGATTTAACAGTTTAACTAAACTGAGATTCCTGTAATGGATCAGTTCAGGATCATGTTAACTATGCATGTTGAAAGACAAGGTCTCAGTTTCATTTTTTCTTTTTCCCTTTACACAGAACTCATTAATTTTAGACCAAGGCACAAAACGTTTAGTGCATTCACCAGTTTCATTCACAATCTAGTAACTTAATGTTCTTACCTTTGGACCACTTACATGTTTAAGATTCTGCGAGCCCATCTTTGAATTTTCTTTACAAACAAAATCAAACATGATTTCTGACAGGAATAAGCATTTTAGCTTATACTGCTTAAACATACATTACTTTCGAAAGATGAAAATGCCTCCTCTTAATTTCAAGCAATTTTTGCTTTGAGATTTAAATGCCTTCAATTAAAGAATATGGAAAAAATAATTTAAAGCCATGGCCACTGATTACATGTTATAAGTCATATTTCTGTTTTATACAAAGAGGGAAAACAAGACTGTCTGAAAACAGCCAAAATGGGCTGTTTATTTGCTTTGGTGTCCAATACTCAGGGGGGATATGCTAGTTAAAGCTTTCTTGTGAACTAAACTGGATGTTAACTAAGTAAATTAAGAAAGCAAGTAATTAAACTCAAACATTATTTTGAAATCAGCATAGGTCATAAAATCAGTATTCCACTATTGCAACATGAAGAATTTAAGATGTAATCAGGAATACATATGTTTTTTCCAAATCACAAAACATATTACACACAAAAGTTTAAAAAATTGTAATGCAAATGTATAAATGGGGAAGGAGATAAAACTGGATATGTGATTTTTCTTCCCTCTAAAACTAGATTGCTACATCAATTCTTAAGACTTTCCATTTTTTCTTTTTTTTTCTTTTTTTCCACATGTCAATATTTAATTGTGAAATAAAATCCAATGCATGGTGACAAAAATAGGAGCAACCCAAAAAATACCAGTAGAGTAATACTTTCCCCCCGAATCCCGTTTCTTCTCACTTTACTGACAGTGATCATTTACAAATTCAGGTTAAAACAAACTTTGTTAAGGTCAGTGATGGAGAAGGGTACAAAAATAACATGATTTATTTATTTTAGGATCATACCAAAACTTAATTCAATCAACAAATGTAGGTAGCCAATGTGAAAATAATATGATATTACTTTTCATTGCCTGTTTTAAAAATTTCTTCTAAGTATTATCCTGATGCTTAATGCTTAACTTTATATCAAGCTGAAAAAAGAAGCAAAAAGCAGGGTTTTAAGAACTGCTACTGAAACATTACTAAGTTTGAAATACAAATGAAATGATACAAAAAGTATTAAGTACCTGGTTCTATTTAACATGTTTACTGATAAATCACATTTTCCTTATTATTACACATGCATGCAATATAAGGAAAAATAGTGCAGCAATTAATACAAATTGTTTAAATAAAAAAGTTGCCCCAATTCCCAACCCAACACCTCCCCAAGTTTTGCCTGGGCATTAACTAGGCCTTATTGTAAAAAGGCTATTTAATATTTCTGGCATGCAAGAATGGTTTAAATTAAAAGCCAACTCTGTGGTTATTTATGTTACAAAAATGTCTGCATGCATAAATCTTAAAAGCTCAAAAACCTATGGTAAGTCTATAACAATCTAACAATTTACATTTGATCATATTGGTTTGTATTCAGGAGAAGTCTCAGATTTGGTAAAGCATATCATTTTAGGAAGGCATCTATATCTTTATAATCTGGGCAGCATTTGCATTTTTCTTTAAAAAACTTCATGAAGGCTAATCAGAGAGGCTTGCTTATCCTAAGAATCCAATATTCAATATACCATGATGTTCTGGATCTCTCATTCATCAACACTGGTTTTACAGTATCTATGCTATGAATTGAAGTCATACTTTGTTTTTAATCAAGGAAATATCTAATGTGATAGGAAGACTACCTGAGATACAGTTGTATGTCAATCTCACTTGCTAAATTCTCTACTAAGAAAACCACTCTGAAAAGCCTCCTTAAGTTTTTCTCCTTTTTAAAAACTTAATACACTGTAAATATGCAGCTTCAATATTGATATGAAACGTTTCAATGCACCTGCCTAACAGGCTTATGATTTTCTGCATAAATCATTGCCACAATTTAAGACTATTTTCCATCTTGTTGAAAGTCAGAAAACAGCAGCAAAAGGAAATAGTGTATCATCATATTGTTGTCTGAAAGTTCAGAATCTTGTTTTCTCCTTCTTTCAAGAATACTTTTCCATTATGTTCCAGCAGCTCACAAAATGTAGCTGATTTTGTGCAAGACCAGTGGTCCAAACAGCTTAGTCCTAATCTTTCTACACTGTATTCGACTTGTTCAGTTCTTGTCGAATTGCTGATTTGAGCAATGGGAGGGGAAAAAAAACAGTCTGTTAACTGATGAAGAAAAATGTAAAAAAACTTGTTTATTAAAATATTAAAGCTGAGAGAGCACCCCAATATTACAGTATTATTGTGTTTGATTCACAATATTTACATGTTTGATTTATCAAGTAAATAGAAAATTAAGCAGGAAAATTGTAGAACACTGTATTTGGACAAACAGCTATGTTCAAACTGAAATTTGATGAAAACTGAGAGACAAAAACATAGAAACAATTTTTCAAGATGCATAGTAAAGTGAACTGAGTAGAAGAGGCATGCAAACATGAAAGGTAAATTTGAAAACATATTTATGCTTATGTTTCCTAAGAATAATTATGACTATATATGGGAGAAAGATTTTAGGGAATCTATTTATTTGCTACTACTATTCATAGGTATCAGTGATGGAAATCCAACTGATTCCTGTTGTTGCTTCTGCTTGCCTCAGTGTGGCTGCAATATAGTGAAATATAAAATGATCAATTAAAAGGCTCATTTGAGGGGAAATGATGTCTGTAAAATCCAAGTTATGTAAGTGATGAAAATGTACATAATATATATCTTTTGGATAATCTACACACATTTTATATAAATTACCGTACAACCGTATTGCCTGATTTACCAAAAATGGCATTTTCCTATTATTTCAGAATGAAGTCCAAACTTAATATTCTATCAATTACATATTTTATCGATTACATCCAGAAGCAAAAATTGAGGTGTTTTTGTACTGCATCTCTTTTCTATATTTCTATAGTTTGTGGTGGGGGGATCAAATAATGACTTGTTTCTCCCTGAATTTTCTTTTAATTTTTATGGTATTATTTACTTTTATCTATAATAAATTGTACTTAAAATTGTTTATATATAACATGAGTCACTTCATGTGAGATTAATGATCATATAAATTTGACAAAATAGATGCTTGCAGTATATTAATGAGTTTTCATTATATATATTCTTGTAAGCTATACCTTGGGAGGAGATGGTTTCAAAAATCAGCTAAGAAATGAAGTCATTAAATTAAATAAAATGACAGATATGAAGCTTGAGGAGTTCCTATTGGAACTGAAAAATCATAAGCTGACCCATTCAATAAAAACTGAAATTATGATAGTAAAAGACTGGGAAGGGAAAATGGAATGTTTAAACTTCTAATGCATCCTAAAATTGCATAGTAACTCCCTTCCCCAAATAATCACAAATTTATAAACTTACCATCAATTAATTCTTCTTTTAGTTTTGTTAATTCCTTCCTCATTTCCTCTAAAATATCCTGTGATAATAGAACAAGGTTTTTATTTTTTCCAAAGACATTCCAAATTGCCAAAAATGGTGTCTGTTCTCTGATGTAAACTAAATTAATTAACATTTATTGAAATTAAAAATTCAAGAGTCTGGGTAAAACATTCTCTTTAGTTTTTTTTACAAATGATTTATATGCCTACAAATTTGTATGTTCGCACGCCCAAATTGAACAAATGTTGATATCTACCGTGTTTCTCCAACAATACACCCCCCCCAATAAGAAGGCCCAGCACTGCTTTGTGTGCATTCATTAAGCCCTGCCCCCCAAATTTGGGCCTATTTAACACGAGGTGAAGAGACATGGGGGGAAAGGGGGGGAAACTTGCCGAACTCATCCCACGCGCAGCCTCACTTAGCCTAGGAATCCAGCCTTAAGTCCTTCTCCTTGTCCCAGGAACACATCTGCTACTATTTATTTTTTTGGAGGAAAATCTCAATGCCAAAGTCTCCCAACTCCTTGGCGCGTTTTAGTCTGCCAATGCTCCACAGCCCTGTTTCTCCTCCAGATCACCAGCCCACTTTCCCAGGCAAGGGCGCCACAAAACACGCTGCTTCGGTCTGTCGGCCCCTAGGCTCTTGTGCAGGAAAGATGGACCGTACTAAGAGGCGGATGCCTCTGCTTTCCCATCTGCGCAAAGGGAACCAGCTCCCCCTCCCCGGGGGGCAAGGGCGTGGGAGCTGACCTTAAAATGGATTCCATCCGCGTCCCCTCGGGCAGCCAGAGCAGGGCTTGGCAGAGACGCTTCCGGCAGGATCACAGAGGAGCAAGCAGCCCAGCCTGCTGGTAGCGCACCAGCCTTTGACCAATGCTCCGCTCTGGGCACAAGCGGGCGCAGCGGCAGCCCAGCCCGCCCCTCTTGGGGACTGCAAGCTCACTTGCCCCACTCGGCCTGACTTCCAGCGCCACCACCAGCCACTCTTACCTTATACGGCGGCTGCACCTCCTCCTGCTGGCTGCACCTTGCAGGCCTAAAGCGCAGTCCGGTGGCACCCAAGCAGGGGCTACACACTTTTGCCCCGGTGCCCAGCGGAGCCAGAATCTGCTGCCCGCCACGCAAACCCCAATGAGCAGCCTCACTTGCACTCAGGGGAAGAGGAGCTGGCGGAGCGCCGGCCATGGCGGGAGCACCGGAAAGGCGACCCGCTTGCCTTTGTCTCTCATGCAGTGGCAGGAAGCCGGGCATTTACGGGGCTGGGAGCCTCTAAGCGACCCACGAGTCTTCACCCCTCCCTGCCCTTCTTGAGCAGGGCAGGTTAAGAAAGCAGCCTCCTGAGTAACAGTTCCGAGCGCTGCAGCTTGATCCAAGCTCGAGCGTGTCCATATGGCACACCGAATTCAGCACTTAATGGAGCTCTGCAGGTTCGCCAATATGCTGGACTGAGAACTACCCGCACAGACTGAGCTGGCACGATGCACAGGGTAGAAAGCGGTTGGCTGCGTGGGTGTCGCAGGAACAAAGCCATTCATTGATAAGGGTGTAAACACATGCACGCACACACACCACCATCACACCATACGCACAGTAACCTACCACACCACATACCCTAGTTTGCAAATATGGCCCTTGATTTTCAGGGCTAGGCGAGGTGCGTAGGTGAAAAATTAAGGCACCCTCGAAAAGACGGCCTAGCCGTTTTTTCAGGGGTCAAAAAAATAATAAGGCCCAGCCTTATTTTCTGAGAAACACGGTAGTTAAAACATTTTAAAAGCCTTGATGTTGGGGGCAGTGTTTCTGTAGATCTTATGATAAAATATTTTAGGAGTACATAATTCACATTCTTGTGCATTCCCTGATAATTGTAATATTTTCATTGTTTAATCACAAGCATTGCTGATTCAATACAGAAATAAAATACTTAATTAAAAAGTTGACAATAAGCCATATTAAGCTAAGAAATTTTATTCTAGCAAAAAATTTCTACCTGTTTCAATCTGTCATAGTCTAGTCCTTCAGACTGTACTCCATTAGTATTTGGTTGCCCAGAAGATGCAGATTTTGGTCTAAAAACAAAAACAGTATTCAAATTGACTGCATTCAACAAAATATGACATTTCCACACTGCTTATCATCACTGCAGTTTTTCCAAACAATCAAACAGTTTCTTAATGCATATTTGAAATTGAACATGCTAACCAGGGATTATAGGGATTGATGTACAAAATAACTGGAGGGCTAAAGGTTAACTTTCCCAGTTGCAACTAAAATAAGCTGTAAAATTGATTATGTCATAAAAATTAAAATAAAAATATGTCTGAAAAAAAATCTACAACATTTGACTCAATCTTCAAGAAGGGCTTCATTCCAAAATTCCCAGCTATGTTTTCAATAGCTGGTTTCCAAGAAAACCAAGAACATTTTTCTTTCCATACCTTACCACAAGGGATGTTTTCTATGATTTATAAAAACGTAAATGACAAAACAGCAAAGATACTTTATTCCTTCTCTTGCCTTTATGGTTTTAAATATACAAGTTTCTAATTAAATCTAACTTAAAATTCTTCTATTCCAGCCATTTGTGGGTAATATAAATGGTTTTTAAAATAAGTGATAAATACCTTGAGATAATAGGTGATTTGCTTCCATTCATTGTATTTGTTCTTTCCCAAGGCTTTCTTGTTAATTCTGCAGGAAATAAAATGTCTAAATTTTAGGCTTATATGTACTGGATAACTCTGAAAGAATTATCATGCTTAAAGAGAATAGTGTTTTGTACTACTTTGAATAACTCACTGCTTGGCAGAACTAAAATGTAGGCCAAACAAAAAACACTTTGCTTTCTGAGCTTTGAACAAAGCAAAATCCAGATGAACAAGAAGGGCAAGACTAGTATGTGTCTTCCCATTTCCTCTATCAACTGCCCCCCATTATGGCATATCCCAATAGTCTACTGGCCCCCACTTGCCCAGCAACTAATCTTTTTATCCTCTCTTCAATTGCTTAATCCAGTGTCCCAGAACCGTGTACTCTTATCAATCTGTCTTCTACCCCATCTACTGTAATGACTCTGGGCAGCTAAGAACAAGTAAGAATACCATACAAAATAAAAACAAAAATAAATATGAACGGAAAATAACTTCATGTCAACATAGTACAACAGACTTGCAGGGCCGACACATTGTGCAACAAGGTCACATAGGGTAATAAGATTGAGTCTGGGTTAGGGACTTCTGTCCTCACTGTGAGTTGTGTTGGGGGAGTGCACGAAGGGAGGCTCAGCCAATCTCATTGTACTCATGTTGTACTCCGACAATAAAGTTAATTAATAAATATATAAATCTGATAATGACTACCAAGATAGTCAATTAAAAGCAACCATGAGCTCCCAACCTAATTCCTATGCCTAGACACTCTTTTGGAAAAAGTTTTTGGAAAACCATCAGGCTAAGGCAAATCTAAACTTCGTGGGGAGGGTGTCCATAGGGAAAGCACAGGGTCTGAAAATTCCTGCTTTCTGGGTTTGCATGATGAGATTTTTCCAGGGAAGGAATTTGCAAGTGTGTTTCTAATGAGATGGATAAAAACATTTGGACAGAGGCAGCCCTGCAAATAGCCTTGCCCCATCCATACCACAGGAAGCTTTATAGCTTGAATTGCACTTGGAAGCATTCTAAGAGCCAGGAGAATGTCCCTTGTTTCTTCCCATTCTTCTCTAACCATTTCTCTTCAGATAAAACCATCCTCCTCCTTTATTCCATTCCTCTTCCTTTTAACCCTTTTCTGTTCCCCACATACATTTCTGCTCAGGTCAAAAAGCCTTGTTATATGCATTGATTTAATCAAGTCTTTTTATTCATTAAATGGTCCATGCAGGTTTCATAGCTTGGGGCCAGCCTATTTGAAGGATCACCCTCCCCTAATCCACCAGATGACTAGGTCCACTAGATGAGAAGGCAGAATATGTTGCTGGTCCCATCTATTAGTGATGTACATTTGGTGGGACCATGGAAAAGGATCTTTTTGCTGGTTGCCCCTTCTCTATGGAATATCATTCCCCCCGAGATATAATTGGCCCCCAACATATTTCTTTTTCTGATGAAAGGCCCTGATTGTACTGAATGGGTTTGCTGCCAGTAATGGAGATGCGCTCCCATAGGCAGGGCCTCCTTGGGGTGCCGTTGGCCAGACAGTGTCGGCTGGTGACCCCTAGGGGTAGGGCCTTCTCTGTGGGACCACCCACTCTATGGAATCAACTGCCCCTGGAGCTTCGGGTGGCCCCTGACCTCCGATCCTTCCGCCGTGGCCTAAAAACATTGCTTTTTCAACTCGCCGACCTGGACTGATGGAGGGGATGGGACTTTAGCAATAGTTTTATGAATTTTTACTGGTTTAGTGGGATTTTGTATTTAATAGTTTTTTAATTTTTCTATTATATTCTTTTATTATTGTAAGCCGCCCCGAGTCCTTCGGGAGATAGGGCGGCATAGAAATCTCATTAAAATTACACACACACACACACACATATATTTAGATGAACCATTTTAAAAATAAGCAAAAATCTCTCCTCAACTTCAAAAATATCACAATTTATGTCACATATTTCAATACTATACAAAAGAAAGTTGTCACCTATGCAAACTCATGTTACACAATTTATACAGCTTACCAGGTGTGCTTGTTGAAGGAGGCTTGGGAGCTAAAGGCTCTGGTTCTTCCTGTTCAATGGGACAAAAAATAAAATATTTTACAAATCTGCTTAAATTTATGACTCAAGGAAAAAGACTCATAATTTGAGAACCAACATGAAAATCATAATTCTAAAATCTCAAGCTCTATTAAATTTGAAATATAGAAGCCATATTTTAATTACATAGATTTAATTGCAGAGTGTCATATAATTTGTCAGAGTATTTTCAACTTACATTTTTTTCTTCTTTTGTTTCTGTTTCTGATGACCCCTTCTCAGCAATTCTTCTCCTTCAGGTAAGAATGAAAGAGTATTTAGTTACCATCTGCCAATATCTGACTCTCTTATTTGCCTGTTCTAACATAAATACTGATAAGAAAAGTGGTAAAAGAACAAGTCTTGGTGATATCACAAGACTTGGTGCGATATCACTTTTAGTTCTGTGAAAATTTAGCTGGGTCCCAGTTTTGTGTAGGGGTTAAAGGCACTAGGAGGCAGTGTGTTCTAATCCTGTGTTATGCAAACCAGCTGGATTACTTTGGGCTAGTCATCTCAGCCCTAGGAAGAACACAATAACTATTTTTTAAAAAATATTACACTAACTTCTCCAGATAGTCATCAAGAATCATGAGTTCATTCAAAGGTGCATACATTAAAAACACTATAGTTAAATTCTTACCTTCTTGCAAGTAGAGCACTCATTTCTTCCATTAATCCACTTCCTCCAAGTGGTAGTGGCCCATTTCCACGACTAGTATCTGTTTTGGGTGAAGCAGAATTTGTTCCTCCACTTGGAACAGGAGAATCTTCATTCTATAAGTGATATGCAGAAAAGCAATGATGACAGTAGCATTATTATTATTAAGAACATATAGTTGACACATCACATTTCAAAATAGCCCAGAAACATTTTTTTAAAATTAATTAATCTGTATTTGGCTGTGGAAAAACACACAGCTGTCATTGTATTGTATCTGAACATTACATATTATACTTCATATGGAGGGTTTTATAAACATTTCTTGCCATTATTGTGAAAATCTGAAACTTTAAACTGATTTTAAAAACTAGAATTTGAATTGTACTTACCCGTGATACTTTTCTGAGTTTGGCTCCAGCAAGAGCAGCAGCCAGTCCCGTTAAAGGTCGATAATCTTCATACATCATTCCCATGGAAAAGCTAGGAGCAGGGAGAGGAGGAGCAGGAGGTGGAAGAGGCACCTGAGTAGGAAGGGGAGGTGGTGGTGGTGGAGGTGGCCCTAAAGATGGAAGAGGTGGAGGAGGTGGTGGTCCAGGGGGAGGTGGGACTGCTGATGGGGACTGAACAGGACCAGATGGAAGTGGGGGAGGAGGAGGAGGTGCAGGTGGTCCTTGTGTAACACCTGGTGAAAAATACATACACACATACAGAAACCAAATACAGGAATTGAGATACCAAGTAAAATTTTAAAAAACTAATTCTCTATTACTTCAAATGAAAAGACTTTATATATCCTAACGTGGCTTTCATTGGAAACCAGTCAATGTCATTTCAGAAAAACATCCAGCCACGCTAATTCATATGCTTCAACTAACATTTTGTTTGGGAAAGCGTTCAAAATTTCTTCAATAAAATAATGATGAAAATAATGTTATGTCAAGTGTAACAGTGGAAAAGCTTTTATTTTTAAACTGAATTACAGCAGTATCATTTGTGCCTTCTTTGTATACCTAAAAAGGTACATTCTCCATTCCTCCAATTCTATCACTTAAACTTGTTTTAAATACAAAATACCAGAACGTAATATTTACATTTCCATTCATATTTCATGCTTTTGGTCCATCCCCCCCGAAGTATTAATAAAACATATATTAGTGTGTTAGAACATTTCAATCTGTTGATGGAATGATTATTTTCCCCAGCAGCATCAATGAAATCAAAAATATTCTATAATTGGGATATAGTTTTACCTGGAAATATACATTCATCACACAGGTGTCAAACTCAATCGTGTCATGTGACGTATCGTGATGCATCACAATGGTTTTTGCCTAAACTTGAATTATGACTTATTTGGAAAAAAGAGATCCCTTAGATGTTTATCTCAAAAAATAACCCCACATAATGATATTTACCCGATAGGAATATGATCTTGAATTTTAGCTATTTCTCAAAATAATAATAATAATTAAATGGAAGAAAAATTAAGCACCTGCAAACATTTTAGATACTTCACCGTTTTCTTATTTTATTAGTTGCCAACCTGAAAGGCAAGAAATCCTGAAGATTTATTTTCACCAACGAATTTGTATATGTGACATTTGTGTACACACACACACACGTGCGCAGAATCTGTACTTCCTCTCCAAAATAAAAAAAGAATCCATATTAAGGATTATTTATTTATTTGTTGAAAAAACTCCCCATTTGTTAAATTAACTGATTCTCCATCCCACACAATTTCAGAAACACTGACATAAACTAAATAATTTATCTGAAGAAAGCTATGGTTTATAAGTATTAGACTATGTATGTTCACCCTGTGGTAAATCCCATAAAGTTTAATAGTGCTTACTCAGAAGTAAGTATGCATGAGTTGCTATTATGCTGAAAAAAGATGTTTTACCTAGTCTACTCTATTTAGCAGTAGTGGGGAAGAGATTCATTGTGTATTAGGAATGATGTTTGAAGATAAATGCCTGTAATGGGGAGTCTTTCTCTATGTGGAAGTTCTCTTCATGATTTGATAATTCTGTTTTTTTTTAAATCAGGATATGAACTCATGGCAGGCAGTCTTTCCATTACAGGCACTCTATATAGCGACTAGGGTCTTCATATCTGTTCCTTCTCGAAGAGTTTTCTCTATTGCAATATTTACTGTAAATGTAAGATAACTCTTTCATTTCAATCCCATTTGGAGGAGAAAAAACCCCCTCATCTTCCTTTCGGGTAAATATGATAGAAGAACAATTAATTTATCACAAAACTGGTTTATAAAAACCACATTAGTTAGATTCCTAAGAATTTTCAGCTAAATAGGTTAAATAAGAGGAGCTTAAAGTTTTCCATATATACAAATGACATGAATGAACCGTCTGTCTGCCTGTCTGTCTGTCTATCTACCTACCTACCTACTTACCTATCTCCATTTCTAATCCACCCTATTCCCTACTGATAATGGAATATCAATGGAAAAGCTCTCAAAATAAACAACAAAGTAAATCTAAATATTTTAAGGAATATTAAAATACAAAAACCTCAATTCACTGTCATAATTTTTCATTTAATCAAGTCTTACGTTTACTTTCAGTAAGTCCCTTCCCCACAAATAACAGTTTAGAAACTATTTCAAAAAGTAAGCAAACCATTCTTCTGAAGTGTTTTTCCAAAGACACTGATAAATTTAACATATTGCTAAACTTTGGTTGGATATATGAAGATTAGGAGAGCTTTAAAAGTGTTAGTTCTTCAGGATAAATCAAGTTTGGGATGCAAATTAGTTTGAGTGCATTTTTAATTAGTTAATTAGTATCAACATCAGAAACCTTACCCTGCTGAGACGTAGGTTCAGCCGGCTGAGAGGCTGTCTGCAAGACTGGCTCAGAAGCAGAAGAGTCTCCCAGCACAGAGTTTAGAGAGTTCTCAACAAAGGCAGGGGGAGCTGCAGAGGGAGAAGGGAGAACACTAGGCTTGGATGAGGGAGCTGAGGCATTAGGGGAGGTTGGAGAAGAAGCTTGAAGTCCAGAGACTGAGAGAGATTGAAAGGAAGATGGTGGTAGTGGTGCTGGACCTGAGGTAGATGGTGAAGAAACTGAATAATTTGCCAATTCCGGAAGACCATTAGGTGCAGTAGGGGACATCTGAGATAACTGAACAGAAACAGGAATTGGGAGAACAGGCTTGGGACCGGTGGCTTTGCCTGGAGGGCTACTAATCATTACAGGAGGTGAAGGAGGAAGGGGTGCAAAACTAGAAGCTGACCAAGTAGTTGACTTGGTAGTTGAAGGCAAAGAAGGAGGGGGGTTTACAGGTGAAGGTGGTTGAGAATTTTTATTTACTGGACGAGGAACCGTAGCATAATGGGGAAGAACAGGGTGGAAGGCAGAGCCCAAAGATGTAGCAAAACGTGATGCAGAGTGCCTTAGTGGTGGTGTAGGGGGAGAGGAAACTGACTGTGCAGAAGTCACTATAGCATAGTCCGGAGTAGAGTCTGACATTGCTTTAGCATATGAAGGAGGTGGTGCTGAAGGAGGCTGGCAACTGGCATATTCAGGAAGTGAAGGATTATACAGGGAGTTGTCAAAAGATGGAGCTGGACAGAAGATAGCATCAGCAAAGGCAGGATAAAGAGAGAGAAAAAGGGAGCTAATGAAGCAACAAAACCAGCATTCAAACGATATTTACAATGCAGACTATAGTTAGTACCAGAGGATTAGGCACAAGTAAACTACTGTTAGGAGAGTTTATACAATATCATTTTTAATTCATTTTTGACATTCATATTTGCATCAATATCTAAAATTACAAATTTTCATTACAAAAGAAGCTGCCCTACAGAATATGCTTTCAAACCATAATCATAAAAATTAGCTGGTTGGAATTAATTGTAGTGATTTCCTTCATTTATTTATTTACATAGCTGCCTTATTCAGCACATGACTCAGGGTGATGCACATCAATAATAATGAATAAATAACAACCACATAATAAAATGAACTATTAAAAACATAAAAAAACCAACAACATACAAACACATAAATGCCAGGAAAAAAAAGTGATCCTATGGAAAATACCAGTCCTGGACACTAAGTTGGGTGGAGTGACCATGAAGGCACTGCAATGGTGAAAACTGTGAAGATTGATGGTAAATTGTACTCATTCAGTACCATTCCAACTCTGAAGAGTTGCTGAATGAGTAGCCAGTAAACAAGGACTGCTGGCACATTTCCTGGATCCAGCCATATGAGTTTGCCTAAGCATAAAATGTAATGATGTACCCCAAGAAGGGAAAGTTGGAAACAGATCAGAAATTGCCCAGCATGGTCAGATTTCAAGACTAGCTTTTTGACAAGAGGGTAAACATTCTTAAACACAGGGTGGCACCTCTCCCTCTATCTCAAAAAAGTATTCACCACCACTTGGACACAGCCACATTCTATCTCCCAGGAGTCTTAAGTAAACATAAATTATATGGATTTAAAATACAAGTGAATGCACTCATAGCTCCAAATACACCATTCATTTTTTCAAGCTTAACAGGATTAAATTCTTCCCATTTAACCACGTCAGTTCATGTCTCAGCCAACTGCATAGACCCTGCACAATCAGAATCCAAATCCATGCAGCACTAAGCAATTTTATTTGAAAAATTCCATGAGAAATCCTGCCAGGTTGTCAACCTTTCCAGGTAAATCTAACAGAATAAAAACAACTAGATGAACTAATTCTACTTTTTAAAGACTACATTAACAGAATCTTTTAAATCTGTTGCCACTTTTAACTACCTGACCAATGAGTGGGCCCTTCCTAAATTTCTATCTCTGACCATTAAACCAATGCTCCTGCCTCTCTTCTCTCTTCCCCTCATTCCCAAGGTCATCCACACATTCCATTACACTGGTACACTGGTCATCAGCAAGAATCTTAAATAGGGCTATTGGATGGCAATCTATGGGTGCAGATTAAGATTAAGAGTAGCAAAATATCTCTGTTTTCCTGCTTACTGTTTTGTACCACAGTGTACAATAGTGCTTAACAAAGGCTCTTACCTATGTATGGTCAGAATAATTATTTTTCTTCTAGCATTGTTTTAGAAGTCTACTTTTCCATTTTATTTCATGGAATGCTTCTGAAAATCAGATGGCTTCCACAAATTTAGAGAGGCCACCAAGGCACAATCCAGTCTAAGGCACACTCATTCTAAGTAGTGACTAAGGCCTTAGTTAAACAATATATCAGATACTCAGGAATACTGTCTTGTGCCCTCTTAATCCTAACTAGGTCCATCAGATATCCAAACTGAACCAAATGTATAAACCCCACCTCCTTATGGTGAAAGTAGGTAGCAAAAATTCCAAAGCAATCAAAGAGTCATTTGTTCGTAACAAAAGACAAGCACAAACTGTTCAACTTCAGATCATGTTGCCATTGAATTGACATTAAAACAAATCCAGAATGCATCAGTCATTAATGAACTGAACAGTATACGGTTGCTATGGTGGTCATGAAGTCTTGAGCCACTCCAGTGGCAAAGAATGGCAGAATGAAGTTCCCCAGAACCACAGGCCTGCCACATTCTACCACCAGCCCAACAATTGAATAGAGCAGCTCAGACAAGGTTATTGTAGAGATGCAGAAATTATATCTATTCTCCCCCGAGCTGCTCTGAGCATCCAGAAGTGGGAGGTGCTCGGTCTCTCGCGAAGCAGGCTGGGCTAAATTCTTACTGGGATGCTCCTCCTCCTGGAACTCCACCCCAACGCCCCAGTTTTTGCTCAGCCTCGTAGCAGGGTAGTTGGTTTTGGCCGGAGCAGAAAGCTTTTCTTCAATTTGCACTTTTAGTGTTCCCTCTTCTTGCCTCTTAGTTCGTTCATCCCGACGGCTTTAAATAACATCTAACCGTCGGGGATCTCTAGGCAGGGAGCCAACACAGCGCTCTGAGGCGGCTGCCTCGGGGGCTTACCTCTCCGATCACTCGCCGGCTGGGAGCGATCGCAACAGCGTTCTATCCTCCGCTGCACCCGGAGCTCGTAGGCTCACTCGGCCGGCCTTATCTCAATCTACAGGAAGGGGTAATTATTCGCTGCTCCCTCCCGCCGCCTCCTTTCGTTCCAACTGAGCATAATCAGCGATTGAGGCTGACTTTCCAAATACCTCAGCGTGCCGGGGCGGTTTCCCTTTTTGGGGGCCGTGCACGCATAACTCTCAGGCGGCCACAAGGCGGCGGTGCCATTTTGGAAGGGCCGCGTGGCGCATTTCTTCTCCAGGCCCTTTAGCGCATCACAGCCCCGCAAGGTTTCCCTTTTTGGGGACTGGGGACACCATCCACCCCCTCCTTCTTATTCTTCTCCTCCTTATCTACCCTTAGGCTTCCCTTAGGCTTCCCTTTTTGGGGGCTTGGGTCATCGGGTCTTCACTGGTATAGGCTTCCCTTTTGGGGGGCTCGTGTCAGGCCACATTACTCAGTAGGATTATTCTGACTACTGTTGGCAGGCCTTCACAGGCTTCTTATAACCCAAGATTCTGGGTTTTCACTGTGCTGCAGGCCTCTCATATCCCAGATTAGTCAAGCTATATAGCAATAGTAACAATAATACTTAATAATAATAATAATAATAATAATAATAATAATCATCATCATCCTAGAAATATTAGATTAGGCACCCCTTCAGCACAGGTCATTAAGTGAGCCAACCACCGTCGCTCTGTCAAACACCTCCATACGAGATGGCCAGTGGTCAGAGGTCTCGGCTCGTTATACCAACCTCTGATAGATCCTCACGGGCAGCTGAGAAGGACGCCCACAGGCGTCACCAGGCCCTGGAGAAACTGGTGCAAAAGCGCACCAGGGAGTCCGAGCAAGCTCCCCCTCCCCGTCTTACTGCCTCCACCCGTTCTCCAAGCCCCCCTCTCACCGCTCTGGATCTCTCCATCCAAGCCAGAGGGAGCCTGCCTAGATCCATCCATCAGGAGGCTCCAGTGTCCGACCTGACACCGCGTAGGTCCCCTGAGGCAACATTCACACCCACAGCGGCGGGCCTACGTTCAGATGCTGACCTCCCAGATGAGATACCAGCCAAAATGAGATCATGGATGGAGCTGGCAATAAGGAAAGGCATTGCCTCGGGCGTGCAGCAATCTCTTCATACCAACCAACCTTCCATTGCACCAGATTGCATGTCCCTATCGGGCCACTCCGTGAGTATTGTGGAATAGCATTATCACCGTGTATCCCCCCCAAAGGGAGTTTTCTAACCCTTGCATCCCACCACAGGGTATACAGGAGATGGGGGATCAAGGTGACTGGATGGATCAAGAAGCCAGGTCACTTCACAATCTTGACCAGGACCTGTCTGAAGCAGACCCCCTGGAGAGGGGGATGTCCGACGATGAAGGAATTACTCCTGACCATCCAGTTTTTACGGGGCTCTTCAAGCCACCCTTATTCAAATCCCTTTTGTTTAAGGTGAAGAACACCGCTCGCCTTGCCAACCTCCTCCCACAATTCAGTCAACCGGTCACAGCAAGAACCAGATGACCTAATCTTCCATCAACCTGCCACTGAAGCTGAAGTTATTCCCGTTCCCCATATGTTCACCGACCTGGTCGACAAACAATGGGCCCTATCGCTTCTTATCCCCGACTGGCAATGCACAAAGGTTCTATAACCTTGCCCCCGAGTTTTCTAGCTCATTAAACACCCCTGAGGTAGATGACCCCACAGCTGCCCTGGTATCTTCTTCAGTCATCCAGGGGGAGGAGGAGGAAGCTCTGAAACCAGAGGAAAGGAGGGCTGAAATGGCCTTGCGCAGAGCACGCTTCTGACGCGTGGCCATTAGGGCGGCCACGGCGCCTTTCTTTATGAGGTCCTCCCTCAGGTGGCTTGCCATCTGAGAGACATAATACCAGCCCAATACCCGCGCATCAAGATATCGCCAAGATAATTGCGGCTGCCAAGTTTTCGGCAGACGCAACTTTCAACGCCATGAAGTTTTCCTCTCGTGCCATAGCTTCCCAAGTCTGTGCCAGATGCCTATTGTGGCTCCATTGGCAGGCAGATGCGAGGCACAAATGGAAGCTTGCCTCTGCACCTATATCCAGGGAGAAGCTATTTGGCAAGGCCCTTGATCCTCTCCTTATTGAAACAAAATCGGATCCTCCCCTCTCTGTTTAGGAGGTCAGACTCTCGACCTTCACAGCCATTTCAGAGGGCCCCTCTCGTCCCTCTTACCCAGGACACTACTATTCAAGATTCCATCGGACTCCAATATAGAGTCAGGGGCAACAGTCGAACTCTTCCGACTTTGCCAGCGAAGCAGACAAGGGGCAGAACAGGAGACAGTTCAGGGAGCTAGTGGCAGGAACTTCCATCATTCTAAATGATGAGTGGGACCTAACACCCATAGGGGGCATTAAGGTTCTTTTTGACCAGTGGGATTCCTCCACCTCCGATGCCTGGGTGAGGAATACCATCAGGTTCGGTTTGGCTCTTGAGTTCCTCTCCAGCCCACCCCACTTTCATGAAATGTCCCTTCTCTAGACCCCACCTAAGAGAGCTCTCATGCAATCTGCCACTTCCCATTGGAGATTCGGGCCATCCAAACGGTACCCTTAGATCAACAGGGTCAGGGATTTTATTCCCATCTCTTCGTGGTCCCAAGAGTTCGGGGCTGGAGGGCTTATTCTGATCTGAAACGCCTCAACCAGTTTCTGTTATATCGTACGTTCAAGATGACCACATTACAATCGATCTTACTTACATCTATTGATCTTACAGAAGATTTGCATATACCACCTTCCCATTACAAATTTCTTAGGTTTTGTTATAATAACATACATTACAAGTACATCGCCCTTCCTTTCGAACTGGCCTCTGCTCCCAGGACCTTTACAAAGGTCCTGGCGGTGCTGGCCGCTTTTCTCAGAAGCAGACCCGTTAGGCTTCATTGTTATTTGGATGACATTTTGATTTTATCGTCATCCATTCAGCAGTCTAAGGCAGATTCCCTTATCACCATTACCACTCTTCAGAGTCATGGGTTTTCTATAAATTGGGACAAGAGTTACTTGACTCCCACAACTAGACTAATTCATCTAGGGGCGGTTCTTGATACCACAGAGGGCATGGTTTTTCTTTCACCCGACAGGCAGGAAAGTATTAGGAAACTGGTACAGGAAATCAGTACCCTTCGAAGGGTTCCCCTTGTATTGCTATCGCAATTATTGGGGAAGAAGATCTCTTGTATATCCATAGTTCCTTGGGCCCGCCTGCATGCCAGGGATCTGCAGTGGTTCCTACTGCCATACCAGCTGTTGGGGAGGGACAATTCCAGGGCCCGAGTTATGGTACCACCCAGCATACTTAGATCTTTTCGCTGGTGGACTGCTGCAACAATCAAAAGGGGTTGTCCTTTCAGGGATCCTCCAAGAGAGACCATCACGACAGACACCAGCCTGTATGGATGGGGGGCTCATTATCTTCACCACACGGCTCAGGGACAATGGACCATTCCAGAGCGTGCACAAGACATCAATTGGTTGGAACTGCGGGCCGTTCACCTCGCCCTGCGCAGTTTTGTTTCAACACTGCGCTCCAACCACGTGTTGGTGCTCACGGACAATATCACCATCAAGGCCCACTTGAACAAACAAGGGGGCACACACTCCAAATGCCTAATGCGAGAGGCAGAGAAATTGCTTCGGTGGGCCGAGAACAACTTCCTCTCAGTCAAAGCTGAGCACATTTCGGGCATCACCAATGTGCGAGCGGACTGGCTCAGCAGGGCCACGCTTGACCAAGCAGAATGGCATCTGCACCCCTCATTGTTTCAGAAAGCAGTCCAGAAATTTGGCCTCCCTGTAATCGACCTATTTGCCTCTCCCCTCAACACACAATTACTGTGCTTCATTTCCCAGTACCCATCCCAAGGAGCGGAGAATGTCAATGCTCTCCGTTGCCCTTGGCCCTCAGGGATCCTATATGCCTTCCCTCCTCTTCCAGTACTTCCCAGGCTGATTCAACAGGTTCTGGAAGAATGGGCGGAGATCTTGGTGGTGGCCCCCCCTATTGGCCCGAAGGCCATGGTTTGCGGACCTGAGGAGCTTATCCATCCAAGAACCTTGGAGAATTCCATCGTCCATGATATCTCTCTCTCAGGGCCCGGTCCTTCACCCAGACCCACAATGGTTCAGTCTAGCCATTTGGAGGTTGAGCCGGAAAGTCTGAGGTCAGAGGACATTTCCGCCAGAGTAATTGATACTATACAAGCAGCTAGGCGACCATCAACTGTGCGCATATATAATGCCACTTGGAACACCTTCTGCAAATGGTGCACGAAATCAGGGGTTGTTCCCACCTCTCCATCGGTAGCACAGCTGCTGGACTTCCTGCAGGAGGCACTAGATAAGGGACTGTCCCCTAACACTTTACGCCGTCAAGTGGCGGCCCTGGCTTCAGTTATATCCTTTGGTGATTTTCATTCAGTTTCTCAACACCCTCGGATTCGCAGTTTTCTGCAAGGTGCCACCAATTTACGTCCACCAGTGGTCCACCGGTACCCAACCTGGGACCTGAACAAAGTTCTGTCGGCACTTTCCAAGGCTCCCTTTGAACCCTTGAGAACCATCAGTCTACAATTCCTGATGTATAAGATAGTATTTTTGGTCGCGATTACCTCGGCGAGGAGAATATCAGAATTGGCAGCCTTATCAATTCACAAGGACCTCTGTGTGTTCCACGCAGACAGGGTAGTTCTCAGGCCTGATCCTACGTTTGTACTTAAAAGTCAATTCTGCCTTCCACAGGGCTCAGGAACTGGTCCTTCCCAATTTCTGTTCTAACCCGATTCATCATCTGGAATGGCAATGGCATCACCTCGATGTGCGCCGAGCATTGCACATATACATACAACGCACGGCGTCCTTCCGGAAGACGGAGGTCCTTTTTGTTTCCTTTCTCCCTAGGTCCAAGGGTCACAAAGTGTCTTCTTCCACGATTGGTCGTTGGCTCAGGGCCTCAACAGCAAGATCTTATGAAGTTCATCACTGCCCACTCGACACGTAGTGCGGCAACATCGGCTGCCTGGGCCACTCAGGCCTCGATAGACGAGATCTGCAGGGCGGCCACCTGGTCCTCTCCTTCGCCCTTCATATGTAACTATAAGGTGGATGTGTTTGCCTCTGCTGAGGCTTCATTTGGCAGACGGGTCTTACAGCAGGTACATAGGGACTGAGAGTAGATTTGGGGCCAGACGGCATCCCTCCCTGAGGACAACTCCAGCTTTGGTATGTCCCACTTCTGGATGCTCGGAGCAGCTCTGGGGAGAAAGGGCATTAGTACTTACCTGATACGCCCATTCTCCATGAGCTGCGAAGAGCATCCAGCCCCACCCCTTTTTCCATCTGGGGGGGGTTTGCTCCAGCCAAACGTTTTTTTTTGTAGAGTAGGTGAAGCATAGGCAGGTTTGCCACTTCGACTTTGCCAAAACTGGGGCGTTGGGGTGGAGTTCCAGGAGGAGGAGCGTCCCAGTAAGAATTTAGCCCAGCCTGCTTCGTGAGAGACCGAGCACTTCCCACTTCTGGATGCTCTTCACAGCTCATGGAGAATGGGCGTATCAGGTAAGTACCAACGCCCTTTTCCTAACCTCACAAATAAGATCTTTAACTCTAAACACTTATGTAGGGGACAGTGCCTCTGAAAGCAATAAAATTCTCCTGGACAGCAGCCATTCTTTCATCCTTGTCCTTGAATTAAAGCTGATGCTTGCATCCTAGGGAGATGTTTATAAAACAGGATGACTTCTATGATTCCTCAAGTTTCTGTAATTCAAACCAGATTGGCCCTCTCCTTCAAAATAAAATATTGAATTAGAGCCTTATTATTAGTCAATCTGATATTAAACAGCAGTAGACTGAGACCAGGACCATCAAGAATCTAATGACCAGGTCTTGGGATTCATAACATGGAGCTAGAAAACAGAAATGGTACAAGACACCAAGGGTGCTTTCTCCATGAGAAGCCCACTGCCAGTCTCCTACCACATTTCAACAATCATTCTAGATCAGACATTAATACTTTTGGAGGTTAGTGATCTTAATGGTTTTTACAGAGAAGGAGGGTATAATTTTACTATACAAATAATATAACCTTGTCTACCAGGGCTTTGATTTAGTTTAAAGAAGGAACATGCAGGAGCAGCTGCACCTTTTTGCAGCCACAACTATTTTCAGAACTTTCAGGACTGCACAATGGCAGCAAAACCACACAATTACAGTAGCCATATGAACCTGGAAAAATATTGTTCTTTTTCAATTTATCTTAGAAAAAATATGAGTTTATGTTCCAAAACAACTTTTCTGAATCAAAGTAATGCAACTGTACTGCAAGAGTGCTAGAATATTTGCAACCCTTTTTGAATTTTTCATATTTCTGATAAATTCAAGCTAAACATGACCATTTCTCTATATTTTAAGTGTGGAGAAACAGTCACATTTGATTCACATTTAGCTCACATTTTGAGATAGAGAGAATTCAATTGAACAAATCAGTCAAAGATATTATACCTGTTCACTGATTTATTAAGGAAAATGGCCCGAAGCTATACATTTGTATGCGGTAAAAGTATGTGAACCTCTAAATTATCAGTTCATTTGAAGGAGAAATTAGAGTCAGATGATTCATTTAATTGGATAATAATCAGATTGAACAACTGTGTGCATGGCAGGGTTGTAAGGAGAAAGTCACTCCTCTCCAAAAAGAACATTGCTGCCACCTACACTTTGCAAAAGACTACATGGATAAGTCAGAAGGCTTCTGGAAGAATGTTCTGTCTATGAATGAGACTAAAATAGAACTTTTGAGCTTCAATGAAAAATGTTGTTTGCCAAAAGTAAACACAGAACACAGTATTCCAACCCCGGAATCCTATCTCATCTGTGAAACATGGTATGGTAGTATCATGATTTGGAACTGCTTTTGCCTCTAAAGTAGGATGGCTTGCCATCATCAATGGAACTATGAATTCTGAATTGTACCAGAAAATTCTAGAGGAAAATGTCAGGGTATCAGTCTGTAAATTGAAGCTCAAGGGAAAGTGGGTCATGCAGCAAGACAACAACTTAAAATATGCAAGTCCTATGACCAAAAAATGGTTAAAGCATATGAAAATTAATGGTTTAGAATGCCAAGTCAAAGTCCTGATCTTAATCCTATAGAAATATGAAAGGAGCTAAAGCAGGCACTTTATATAATGAAACCCACCAACTCCTCCCTGAGATGAAGCTGTTCTGTAAGTAGAAACGGGCTAAAATTCCTCCAAGCCAATGTGCAGGGCTAATCAACAATTATCAGAAACATTTAGTTGCATTTATTTATTGCTGCCCAAAGGAAGCATATCAGTTTCTGAAAGTAAAGGCTCACATCCTTTTGCCACACACAAATATTTAGCTTTGGATAATTTTCCTCAATAAATAAATGAGCAAGTATAATGTTTTGACTGATCTGTTTAACTGGGTTCTCTTTACCTAGTTTTAGCAGTTTTGTGGAAAACAGATTGCGCTTTATGCAAAAACATTGAAAATTCAAAAAGATTCACAAACTTTTAAGCCTCACCATACCTATTTAGAAGTAAATCCCACTGACTCCAGTGGAACTTTCTCTCAGATATCTACAAAAAATAAAGGCTCCTTTAGGATAATGTCACTTCCTACTAAATATATAAACATGTTCATCTGATTTGCTTGGTAACAACACAACACAAATGATTTACTACTGCCTTCTTCCAAGACAAGACTTTCCAATCTGGTCTAAAGTTCTGCTCTTCCCGCTGCTAATAAGCTTTTAGCCTCCTTAGCTTTTTAAAATCAGACAAGGTTGGCTAGGGGCTGCCCACTACTATAAACCATTCCAAATTGCTGCTAAAAGCACAGATTTTCTTTAAAGAAAGTAGATATCACATTTCAAATGATCTATGACAAGCATAAAAAATGAAAGCATTCTTCCTGAAATGAGTACCTAAAATAACCCTACTGAGACAGGAAATACAGTAGGGCAAAGGAACTGCTGTAAAATTCAACATGTAAAATAGCTGTAGTAGGTCTGCTTGTCAGGATTAAGAAGGCTTTTTAGATTAAAAGGCAGGATGTATATTTTTTAGCTGAAATATCTTATTGTTTTAAGCAGTTGATATTTCTGAATAATGAGTAATAAGTGTGGGAAGGGAAGCTAGAAAAATATTGTAAGCTAATAATAGCCATTTGCAAAGTTGCACAAATTAATGGTGTTTTACTACAAAAAGGGTTCTACAAAGCTATAAAGCACTATTACTACATGTTTAGATTCATGGTCTATAGCAGCCGTGGGCAAACTACGGCCCGGGGGCCGGATCCGGCCCATTCAGCTGTTCTATCCGGCCTGCGGAGCCGAAAGAGCAGAGGGTTCTCTTGCTCTCCCAGAAGGCTACGTGAAGTAATCTAACTTTGAATTTATATTAGTTCACACAAACACTCCATCCATGCTTTTGTTCCGGCCCTCCGGTCCAGTTTAAGAACCCATTGTGGCCCTCGAGTCAAAAAGTTTGCCCACCCCTGGTCTATAGTATGATGAGAATGCATTACTTAATCTTTAGGTTTACTATCATGTGAAAAAATAAATATATCCTACCGAATGTTTCAATGTATTTTAATATACAGATCTTTGATCATTTCAACAATATTGATAAAGGAGATATAAGATAACAAATGTCATGCACAAATTACACTTTATATAATTTACCCCATTGCTTTTTTTTTAAATTCATATTTATATCCAGCCCTTCTCTGGAGACTCAGGGCGGCTTACAATTTTTGGGATACAACCCAATGCGCTCAGCAATAGCCTTCCTTCCATTGTATATGCCTGCTTATTACTAAGCGGCAGTTTTACAAAGTCAGCTTATTGCCCCCAACAATCTTGGGTCCTCAGTTTACCTACCCCGAGAGGATGGAAGGCTGAGTCAACCTTGAGCCTGGTGGGATTCGAGCCTGCAATAATTACAGGCAGCTGGAACTAAGTGCTAGGCGTTTAACAGCCTGCACCACCAAGGCCCTAATTTAAATAAACATGTACTTTTTTAATGAAAAAAGTAAATATTCCCTCACAAACATACATGTATCCCTATCTCACAGAGCTAAAATTAGAATCAGGTGCACCAGGATCAGGTACAAATTATTAGAAAATCATTAGAGAGGATCTAGGCAAACATAGAATCATAAAGCTGGAAGGGATCTTGGAGATTTTTTAGTCCAAACCCTGTTCAAGACCCCCTTATACCGGGGTGTCAAACTCAATTTCATTGAGGGCCGCATCAGAGTTGTGTTTGACCTTGGCGGGCCAGGGAGGCATGCCAGAGGATCATGCCCAGGGGTCATGCCCAACTCAATGTCACTCATTGAGGCTCCATTTGCAGCCATGACAGCCCTCCTGGGCTGTATTTTCGGCTGTGTTTCCTACAGCCCCCCTGCCAGTGAAAATGGTGTTTGGGAGGGCTGTGCATGGCCTCTCCGAGCTCCCTTTTTGCTGGCAGAGGCACCGCGGGCCGGTCCTTTACTGTTTTCAGGATGGGCCCGCGGGCTAGATCTAAGCAACCTGTGGGTTGGATCCGGCCCTCAGGTCTTGAGTTTGACACCCCTGCCTTATAACATCCCAGTTGCCAGACTATCTTTGAAAACCTGCAGTGATGGAGCACCCAGAGTTTCAGGAGGCAAGCTGAATCAATTGTTATGTCAGAAAATTTCTTTTTACTTCTAGGTTGGATCACTCTTTAACAAGTTTCTATCCAATATTTGTTGTTTGCTATTTGTTGCTTTGGAGAATAAGTCAAGCCCTTTTCTTTGTGACAGCCTCTCAAGTACTGGGAGGCAATTATATTTCCCCCAAGTCCTTCTCTTCAATGGGCTAGACATACAGTACCTAGCTCCCGCAATCATTCATCCTATGATTTAGACTCCAGACCTTTTATCATCTCTGTTGCTTTTCTCTGCACACTTTCTAGGGTCTCAGCATCTTTTTTGTATCATGGTGGCCAGAACTGTATGCAGTATTTCAATTGTGGCCTCACAAGTACAGTATAAAATGGTATTATCACTTCTTGTGATCTTGATGTTATCCCTCTACTGATGCAGCTCAGGACTGAATTGGCTTTTTTAGCAGCTGTGGCACATTGCTGGCTCATACTAAATCTAGACACCTAGATCTCTCTCACAGTTACTACAGTTGAGTCAAATACACCTATTTTGTACCTATGCATTTGGGTTTTTTCCTGCCTAAGTGCACGACCTTACTTTTCTCACCACAGAATTATATCTTGTTGGACAGGGCCCAATGCTCAAGTCTGTCAAGCTCCCTCTGAATCCTGAATTTATCTTCCAAAGTGTTAGCAATTCTCCCCAGCTTGGTGTCATATGCAAATTTAATGAATTCTTCTTTTATCCCCTTGTCTATATCATTTATGAAGATGTTCAAGAGTAGTGGGCTAAGACAGAATCTTGAGATAACCCACTGCATGCTTCCATCCATGTAGATGTAGTTCCATTAAGTACTATATGCTGGAGAAATCTGTCTTATTTAAACCTCAGAAGTTTAGTTTATTTGCTCTTTGATGCAGAAGTGCACAATATCACCATATCTAGAGTGAAAGAGCTCATAATTTCATCATGTGACCTATGAATCTCAACACACCTTATGTGAAAGTACATGCATCTACCATTAGAAAGAAGGGACAAAAATTACCTCTACAAGAGAGGTGTGCCAGGAGGAAACTTTTGCCATCTAGAAAGCATATCAAGGCAAAACTACAGTTTGCTCACGAACTCGTAGGCAAAGAACATGAAACAATGTGCTGTGATAGATGAGGTAAAGATTAGCCACACTACCAAAAGACATGTTTAGCAAAACCCAAATATAGCATTTCACCAGAATGTTATGATTTGGGTCTGCTTTGCTGTTTCAGCACCTGAGCAGCATGGAATCCACTATGAATCCTTCATTATAACAGAAGGTGCTTGAGGATAACGTGAGAACAACTGAAAGTGGTTCGAGATGAAAATGGTCCTAAATATTCCAGTAAGTCCACCAAGGAATGGCAGGGAAAAAGGACAAAGAAATAGAGGGTTCTCCCATTAAGACGCTATGGTATACATGCAAGAAACATCACACAGTTGAAAAAAAAATTCTGCATGGAGGAGTGGAAAAACATTTCTCCCAGTCAATGTCAGAGACTGATAGTTATAAGAAATGCCCACTTGAAGTTTTTTTTTCTGCCAGAGAAGCAATACCAATTGTTAGAACCAAGAGTTTACAGTACTTAACTTTTTCCACAGAATTAAATGATGTACCTCTCAATTTTTGTTCAATAAATTATTGCAAAGTCAATTATTCAGTTTTTTTGTTCAATTATACCACCCTTATCTTTATATACTGTTTGAATGAAAATAACATTGATATATTCACATATATTAAAAAAGAAAAAAATTAGATGGGGTGTACTTAGTTCTTCACATGAAGAACTAATTCATGGTAAGTGGAAAACTCTGATTCTGTTTAAGATTTATGGCAGTTTAACTATCAAAGTGAGTAAACAGTCATTCAAACATTAAATTGTTTTATTTTAGCTGTAGCTTTTAATTAGTTTTCACAAACTGTATTGGAAAATATAGTATGGCCAGGTTAAGACTAAATAACAATAGTTAGCTCCTAGAAACTATTCTTATCATTCTAAAATATGGATTAGATTTTGCACCACATAAATCCCTGAGCCATTCAACTTCAAAAAAAAAAAATTCACACACACATATACATCTGTTGAAAACTGAAAATAGTTTTACACTGCAGATTTCTACAATAATTTTTGAAACAGAAAGCTTTGAAAAAATGCAATCTGCATAATTCAATTTTCTGGTCACATAAAACATGTAATAATCAACTATGCACTGACAATATTACCTAAATCCATGTAATACTTAATCTAAAATATTATCTATATAGCTGGCAAAAGAGTTAAGAAAAAAATCTTCATGTGATCAGCCTATTAACGTTATTAAATTCTCATGCTACTCATGCAATTACAGACAACTAGCTGTTAAAAGTTATCTTTTGTTATCAAATTAGTGAATAAAACAGCCAGAGAATATAGCTACTAAATACATAGCGTATTTTTCGCTCCATACGACACACTCCCCCCCAAAAAAAGTGGGTGAAAATGTCTGTGCGTCTTATGGAGCAAAAAATATGGGCCATGGAGGTGGAGTCCTTTTACAGTGTTGAACACTGCCTCTTCTGTCTTTATCATTGCCCGTTTTCCTCCTCTAAACCTAGGTGCATCTTATGGTCAGGTGTGTCTTATTGTATGAAAAATATGGTAATATGTATAGTTTCAGCTTAGTTTATAATTCATATTGCCTCATATATGCTATGCTTCCCCTGTACATCCAGTTGATTTGAAAATAACTTCAATCCTATGTTTCTCATCTAGGCCCTGAAACCACATTGCTCAGACTCAAAGCTGAAAATGGCTACCTTGTTATTGGGCATGATACAGGAGGCTAAAACTAAGAGAAAAGGAACAGAAAAGCATAAACAAAGAGACAAGAACAAGAAGCCAATAACATAAAGCACTTGAAATGAAAAAGCAAGAGATCTTAAATTCTGGCAATAGGATTAGTGCTAGTAATAGGACTACTGAATAGCAAAAGCAAGGACTTATAGACTCTTTTGAAGGACAAGGTACAGATATTTTGGAACGAAGTGCATATTTACATTCTAGTCTCACTGGAATTGTATCAGCACAGCAACCATGACGTTGTCCAAGTGTTATATTTTCTTTTTTTCATAAGATTTTTCTAATTGCATGCCTCTGATTGTATAATATATACAAAATGAAGCCAGAAAATTTGTGTTTATATTGATGAGCATTATTGTTTGCAAAATTGACTATTTATAAGAAATAAAATTTGGAGAACACTGAAATCTGACACAATGCAAATACTTATAATTTTAATTCCCCTAAAGCAAAATAACAGCTCATTGTCATTAATTATCCTAATTCATTCTAAAGTACAGAATCTATAGTTTTTGTGCAGAAAATGTGAGAGTGGCTTATTAAGTGAAAAGACTACCTGCTTACTAATTTAACATTAAGCAAGCATTTTTTGAGATATGACAATCCCTCCACATACTTTACATTAAAGCTCAATATGAATATAGTCACATTGACACACTTTAAATTTCAAAAGCAGAATACATTGTCTGAATATAACTGCTTTTGTTAATTAGGCAACTTACAAGTAATTGGGAAATAAGTTTAATCTTTGTCAAGCCAAGCTAATCAGAAATCTGTATTTTAAAAATTTTGAAATTCTTACCAGCACTTGACAGTTTCCTCTCTCGTTCCCATTCCAGCTGCTCTCTTTCTAGTTGGTCTTGCCGCTCCCTTTCCTGTTTTTCCCATTCCAATCTCTCCCGCTCTTGTCTTTCCCGTTCTTGCCTCTCTCTCTCTAGGTGCTCTTGCCATTCTCGTTCTCGTCTTTCTCTCTCCTGACGTTCCCTCTCCAGTTGCTCCTGTTCTAATCGTTCTCGTTCCAGTCTTTCCTTTTCTAGCCTCTCTCGTTCTAGCCTCTCTCGCTCTAGTCTGTCTCGTTCCAGCCTTTCACGTTCCATTCTGTCCCGTTCCAGCCTCTCCCTTTCCAACTCCTTTTGTCGTTGTTGTTCTTGCAATTGCCTAAAATAAAGAAAATAAGAAGAGTTAAATGAAGTATTTAAATCAGAATAAAAGAAACTTGGTCGTTAGTTTTTAAATACACAGGATGTTATGGTAAAAGATTTGGTCTTATATACCACAGTGTTACTTAATTTACTGTTTAGCTTGTTTTTTGATCCAGAATTTATTAGTTAATGTAAATAGTATTCTGCTATTTCCATAATATCTATGGACAGATGTTTGTCTGCACAATTCTGTTGAAATTTTCACTAATCATATGTGGAATACTCAAACTGCTCAGGAGGATAATGGAACTTCTGCAAGTAGAACAAAATTCCAATCTAAACAGACCTGTTTTAAGGCTGGTACTATGTACTATGTTCCATCTTAGAGAATTTATTTTTAAAAACCCACAGAAATGCCTACCCACAGAGTCCAAATGACATGGCAGAATGGACATACTTAAATCTTAATTCCATATGCTCACCATAAACATGTAAACACAGGTTTTAAAAGGACACACTTTTTTCCATGTTTTAAATGTTTTTTATTAGTTTATCAGATTATAAAACACAAAGAAAAATGAAAATAATGAGGAACTAAAGGGAAGAGGAGAGAGTGTAGGGTGGGATAGGGAAAAAAAGGCATGGACATCCAACTCTTTTTATCACAGTGTAAGATAATAACATTACAGACTCAACTTCAAAGGTCTCAAGTCTCAAAAATGGTGAAGATATCCAAAAATGGTGAAGATATCCACAGTAACAGGCTGTGGCTAAAAAAGAGCTTTTTAGCTTAATAAAGATAATAATCTCATAAAACAATTAAGAAATGAAAGGCACAACTTATTGTCCGTTTGAAAAATGGCTGTTTTTTCAACAGTGAAGTAATTGCAACTCCACCCACAGCTGAATGTTTCACCGGCTGTTCTGAAGCACAGCTACTGAGGCTTCCTGAAGACCACTGCTACACGGAGAATCTTGTGAGGTGATTGTAGGACTCTCCTTAACTCAGCAAAAATATATAAATAAAAGGAACATGGTTCCCTTGTTAGTAGTTGAAAAAGCTTCAATCCAGAGGGAAATCCCCCATGACTGGACAGTCAGCCGTGTTCATTGGAAGTCCCAGAAGGACATTCTTAATAGAACAGTAGAATAGCTTAAAGGAAAACAGAGCTGAAGCATATTGTATTTTACAAATTTAATAGTTAAGACAAAACATGAGAAATGCAAAATTCTAAATTATGCCACAGTCCAAGTGATGTTGTATTTGTACTGGTTTCCCCCCCCCACATTGTTTGGGTTTTTCTTTTTTATTTTTAAAAGTTGTTAATATTTTATAACTATCCAGAAAGACAGTTGCTTTGAAGTATACTAGGCAATAACTAATGATATCAATGATAATGACTTGCTTTCAAGAGTTCTAAATAACAAAGAATCCAGTCAAAAGTATGTGTCATGGTCAGACTACAGGGAAAATAATGTTTTTTCTCTCTCTCTTTCAAGTTAAACAGCAAATGTGAAAATTACTTGGCTTTCATTTAAAGTGTTTATAGATTGTAAGACAATAATTTAAGCTTCTTGGAATGAAAAAAATAAATAACTACTTCATGGAAAGTTAGCAAAAGATGTAAACAAAGCTTCGAATGTTAGTGCTATATATCAGTGGTGTCAAACTCAATTTCATTGAGGGTCGAATCAGGGTTGTGTTTGACTTCATGGGGTGTGGTGGGCCTGGCCAGGGTGGGCCTGGCCAGGGTAGATGTGGCTAGCTCAATGTAACTCGTGTCAGGGGCACCTGTGGTGGCCAAGTGCTAAGGCAGGACTTCCCTCAGACACTCCTTCACTCTCATTATAATATATATATCCTTCCTTTCTTCCTGCCTTCCCTTTTCTTCTTTTTCCTTCCCTCTTCATTCTCCCTTCATCTCCCTTCCCCACTTTCCTTATTTTTCCTTCCTTGCTCTCTTCCCATCTTCCCTTCTTTTTCTTTGTCTTTCCTCTTTCCCTTTCTCCTTTCCTGTCCCTTCTTGCATGCTCAAATGCAAAATGGGAAACATTTCTCCTTTTGTTTTGTTTTGATAGTCCTCTGCCCACAAAACTGGAGCTTAAGGAGCCGCATGTAGCCCCCTCGTGCCCCTTTTTTGGCTGTGACAGTCTCCTGCACCCCTCTGCCAGCAAAAATGGGGCCTGTTTTCGCTGGCAGGGTGCTGCAGGAGGCTGTCATGGTTGAAAACAGAGCCCAGGAGGGCCGCGCATGGCCAAGCTCCATTTTTGCTGGCAGAGGCACCGCAGGCTGGTCCTTTGCTATTTCCAGGGCAGCCATGCGGGCCAGATCTAAGCACCCTGCAGGCCTTGAGTTTGATACCCCTGCTATACATCATACCTTGGAACCAAATACTTTTAGATCTGGTAACTTGTGCTATATATATTCAAGTACTGAATATTCCTTAAAGCAAATATATTGGGAACATGAGAAAAACTAGTTAACTGCTGACTTTGTTTTGAAACAGATGAAACTGTAATGTAATGCCTAGCATAAGACATTCTGCAAGGATGATAAACGCATTAATTCTCAATGTTCAGAGCTTTACTTAGACTTATAGTATATTCAACAACTGTAGAGATATCTATGGAGTAGATGTATTTAAAAAAAACTTGCAAATCTTCCAAAGATTTTAGAACACATTTGAAGGATTTAGTCATATCTTCTAGCTCTGTAGGAAATATTTTATACTTTTGAAATAATAAAAACCCCAAATGCTACTGGGCCAGAAGGGAGTTCAAGTAGCAAAAAAGAGAAAGAGAGTCTCCTATTTTGTTAACATTGATATCCTGAAACTTTAGATAAAGAGATTCTGCTTTTATGTTATAATAAGGCTTACTTAGTGGTCATTGTAAAAAAGGAAAAAGGATCCTTTGAATTGTGCAAGTTATGAGATTCAAGGTATTAGCGATCATATATAAAGTCCTACATGGCTTGGGTCCAGGGTACTTGCGGGAATGTCTCTGCCAGCGTCGACTTCCAATTGCCCTGTATGCTCCCACAGGCAGGGCCTCCTGGGGGTGCCATCGGCCAGACATTGTCGGCTGGTGGCGCCCAGGGGTAGGGCCTTCTCTGTGGGAGCACCCACCCTGTGGAATCAACTCCCCTTGGAGCTCTGGCTGGCCCGACCTCCGTTCCTTTCGCCATGACTTGGTTGTTTCAACAGGCCAGCCTGGACTGGATGGGGTGGGGTGGGGTTTTATCTATTTTAGTTTTTAATTGGGTTTTAATTTTTATTGGGCCAATTCAATTGGTTTAATTGTATTTTAATATTTGTATTCTTATTTCTTATTGTAAGCCACTCTGAGTCCCTCGGGAGAGAGGGCGGCCTATAAGTCCAATAAATAAATAAATAAATAAATAAATAAATAAATAAATAAATAAATAAATAAATAAATTAGATATTGTTAAATTGTAAGATTTCGACAAATTTTAAAGAAGGTATAGCCTTCAAAAATTCATCCAGGACAATCTGGTTTAATGAAAAAATGTCAAGCCTCTGATAACATTAGATACTGGTAACTGTGTACAAAGAATTGTATTTTGAAAATAATGAAATAGCCTATTGGCTCTGAAGGAATTTCATATGGTGTTCTGTCAACAAGCAATTGTTCTTTCTGCAGATTCAGAAACAATCAATATCAAATATTTACCCATCTTAAAGTTTAATAACTTACATATACATATGTGCGCGCGCACACACACACACACACACAATTACTTCAGTCACTGGGATTCCCTGTAGATAGATAACTTCATTTTGACCTATCATCCATTTCAAATAGAGAGATATAAGATCTAGCTGTAGAGAACATATTTAAGTATAAATAAAATAATTCAGCATTATACTCTATTAAAGGACAGCCAGTTTGATGTAGTGGTTAAGGCAGACTAGAAAGAGGAGACCCTACATTCTAGTCCTGCTTTAGGCAAAAAGCCAGCTGGTGATTTTGGGCTAATCATTCTCTCTCAGTCCTAGGAAGCCTTTATGAAAAAAACTCAACAGCAGAATGTTATTATAAAAAATGCTAAAGTTTCTGATTTATATACAATCCTATGCAAATATGTCAGACATAACAAAATGCCAACATGGTAAAACATCACCCGATAATTTTTCTTAAAGTAATAACCTTTGTTTATTTTCAGTGAACAATAATATTAATTCAGTTAAACTGACTATAAGCTTTTATAAAAAAACTCAACAGCAGAATGCTATTATAAATAATGCTAAAGTTTCTGGTTTATATACAACTCTATGCAAATATGTCAGACATAACAAAATGCCAACATGATGAAACAGTTATCACCCCAATAATTTTTCTTAAAGTAACAACCTATATTTTCAGTGAACAATAATATTAATTCGTGGATGTTTAATACTAATTCAATTTAAATACAATTGATTACTTACAGCAGAAGCCAATCAACATTTGATCCATTATGTTTCTGAATGTTAAAAAGATGCCTATACACTTTCATATTCTGTAGTCTAAATAGTTATTTTTTTACTGTTCCCCTCTTTATATGTATTGGCATATTGTAATAAGTTTATTTTTAGGTATTAACTAAACAAGCTATTAGCTGATGTAGCAATGGATTTACCTTTATGACTCTATACCACTTCTAACGATGATACTATATTAACATCATGAATCATTCAATGAACTAATATTCTATTTAAAAACAAACATTATGCCATCCATTCTAACAAATGTAAGTGAATACTAATAATTATATTCATACAGAATGTATTGACCAATGTTCTCAACCTGTTTTTCACCAATTGTTTTTCTTCTGTAACACTCCCCCCTCCCTTCCAATCCATGTGCCTTTACTGGGGAAAAGAATACTATTTACACACACTACTTATAATAAATAGACTTTGTTTTAATTTACAATAATTTTAATAATGCAGTTTGTAATATACGATTATATACAACACATTATTTTTAACTTATTAGACAATTAATGTGACCCTTGGACTTAGTGAACAGATGCAAGGGTTGTTGTTGTTGTTGTTTTTGGTCAGCTTCCATTGCATTAAGTGATAAGTGAAGATCCCCTCTATTCGCTACATCCAGGCAGTTGTACATATGTATTAACAAATAAATGATGTAATTGAAATCTGATCCTTTCAAATACAATTTATAATTGCAACTGGCACCAGGATTGCTGTTGCTAAGTGATGTGGTTGTGAACTGTGACATCACATAATGCAATCCAGTCCCATTGCTGTTGCAACCTAAGATGCACAGGTTGTTAGGTATGAAGTAGTAGGAGTCCTAGGTAAAGAGCACATAGATACCACAATGGGGTAGGAAGCCATGACACAATCTGTGAAAATCTTGGGGACAGAGGTTCTGTGGTAAGGCAAAAACTGCACAAGCTCAGGAAGGCTGGAGAAGGCACTGGGTGCAGGAATACGTGTGAATATCAGATGGCTCAGGAAGGAGGACACAAAGAAGGCACAGGGTGGGATCTAAGAAAAATCACTGCAGCCAACTTGCCAGGGGACAACTAGCCACGGGACAATTCAACATTGTATTAATTGTTTCATTGAGGTACTTTTATTATTGGTGATGTTTCCATCAAAATTATTTTAACTCTTGTATTTTTTGGATTGATTTTCTTTACTTTATTATTATTGGCCATGGTTCCATCAATATTAATTTCTTGAATTGTCCCATGGCGAGTTATCCCATTCCGAGGGATATTACCATTGTCACACTGGGGCTGTAACACCACTGCAGATTCACTGAATTTCACACAGAATTTCATACAATTTTTATTTAAAAATACTTGTGAAGGGAGGTATTTTCAGAAACATTTGCTTTATTATTAAATTATTTACTTTTTTCATAAATGACCATTAATGTCCAATTAGAGAAGGCCATGACAAAGATTCTGGAGAACAAAAATTGTTAAATTTCTATAAAAACATTTAACTATCACCATAATTATTATAATAGTTGTATCTTTTTTAAAATTGACTAACCTTCTCTGGCTTTCCAAATCTTCTTGTGCTGGGCCATTTTGCACTTGTGGGGGAATTTGTGCATTTTGTCGAGGCAACGTTGGACCTGAGGAAAATTAAGTTATATTTTATTATAATATCATTTATAAAGATGATTCCTTTTTTGGGAAAAAAAGTTCCATCAAGTTTTGACTTTCTACTATGTTATTTCTGATAATTTTTAAATAAAACCATATTCAGCTCATCAAATTTAGTATCACTATAAAACTGTCTTGTATCTTTGGGCAAGCCAAGTTTGAAGTCAAGTATTTGCCTAAATAAAATGCTGATAGAGGGGAGAAGAAGGTATGATTGCCAGAAGAATCAATAATGATTTCTAAAGGCTGGTAAGGATACACTGTTTTTATTAGTATCACAAAACGAATAAAAGCCTGTACCCCTCCCCTTTATTAAAGGATGAACTCCAGTTCTAAGTTTCATTCAAGGAAAAATACCACAATAAGCCAAGACACACAGATTTACATTTTAAGTTATATACATTAAATGGTCAAATTTGCTGACCATTGTTTAAGAATCTAATTGGATGATACAGAAAATGGAATAACATATTTCATGTAATCTGTTTAAAGTAAACAAATCACAATGCGTGTCATGACCATGCCACAGTCAAGATGGAAACTAAACAGAAATTGCCTCCAGAGATGCTAGTTATTCAGAACTTCCTAGAGCTAATAGCATAAAAATAATTTAGATGCCTTCACTGCAATAACTAGCCTGATCCTAATCAATTGTACTGAATTCAGAACATTTTCAATGAATCACTGAATGCAGGGTTTCTATATTTTAACAGACAGCCATGGAAGAAAAGAAACACTTTAATGCTGTATTTTAAACAATGATTTCTACCACATAAGAAGCCTCTTTTTAAACTGTATGAAACCTTTACAAGGGTCAAATATTTTTTAACAAGGTGTTCTTTGTTTCACGAGACTGTAATAAACTTACAAATTTGAAAATATAGAATGTTGAATAAAACCATCTGTTTTTCTCCAAACAATGGAACCATCTCATTACCTCATCCACTAGACTTGCAGGATTTTGATGATTTGAAATTTGAAGGCTGCTTCATGTTCCAGTTCACATGGACTTCAGCCGACATGTAAGTTAGGGCAGTTTGAGACTCCCCCAACATTACTGAACTTCAAACCATCAGCAGTTGTAGCTGCTGCAATTAGTGATATAAGATACTAGAAATTATAGTGGTTTGCTATAGAAATTATAGTGGTCTGCCTGATCTATTATCTCAGTCCCTTCACAATTTTGAAATTTTCTGTTAATTTCAAACTGTTTGGTAAATGTGTAATATTGTTAGTATTTTCTTCTTAGTTCACGGTTCTTTAAGAAGAAGATAATGATCCAAAATCATGCCAACAGAAAAAACTCTACTCCTGCTTCGCTGAATTGCTGAAGAAAGAAAACAATAAGAACCTGTAGCTGCAACTAAGCAAGCTGAATCTGTATCTAAGTTAAAATTCCCAGTCTCCAAGGAACTTCAAAAAGCTATTTTAACTCTAGATTTCTCTGAAGATTCAGAGACCCCAGAGAATCCATCTACTTTGGATGTGCTTGCAATTTTGAAACTGCTTTCTCATGATTTGAAGCAATTAAAAATTTATGTAGATGCTCTTAATATGTCTTTTGAGACATAGTTTCTTCCTCTAAGATAAGAATGTGCTGGAGCTTCAAGAAACAGAAACTGGCTCTCATGAATACTGATTAAATCAACCTGAATTTGCTGATAAGTAGTACATGAAAGTTTTTGATGGGCTGCAGAAAAGAAATAAAGCTACCCAGAATGAATTATCATATTTATTGGTTTCTGAAGCAAAACTAATGTATAGTTTTAATGTTCTTTATGACACCAAATCAAATCAGTCTTTAATATTTGTGGAGTCTAGGTGGGCCATATCTGCATATGTAATATTATTTTTAAACTATAATTGTCTCCAATAAGGAAAGCGTAAAAAGGAGAAAGTAATAATGGTGAAATCCTTGGGTTTATTTCTTATGGAACTGCACATAGAATATGGTACATAGAGTACAGGATACATCTCATTCTCCAGTGTGCTGAGCAGAGAATCCAAAGAATGGGTGAACTCTGCCTTTCTGCCCAGAGACTGAGTCCTTTAAACTTTTAACCATGCCTCTCTTTCCCCAGTTTCGACTCAGTCTTTGCTCAAGAGAGATGTGTTTTACAGAGCAAAAGGCAGAGTTAAAAAATTATTTGGATTCTCTCAGGAAGATTGAGTTTAAAACAAATTAAAGCAAATAGAAATATATAAATGATATATAAATGAATAGTAATTTTACCGGAATCTTGTGAATTTAACACTTCTAAGGCATGCATCATGGCACTTGCAAAGACATTGGCATCTTCTTTGCTGCCAAAGTTGAGACCATATACTTGTCTAGCATCCCGCCACTGATGAAAAGTCTGTGTTGCTTGATTGTATTTTAATCCTTTTGGAATGGCACAATTGATTACCACCTAAACAAGCAATGGAAAAGTTAAGCCCTAAATGGGTTTATTATGATGCGCACAGTTTTACTTTGTTACAAAATAATTAAATGGATTTAGTTTTATAGTTGAAAACTCTAAAATAATGCAATGATACATAGTATACAATCTTCCAAATAATTGATAAACATGAATATTTAACTATAATTACATAAACATGATGAAATAAATCATAAAAGACAAAGTCCATATGCTGAAGATAATAGAAAAAGCCTGGATCTACATAAGGAGCTGAAAGGATCTTAAGCATATATTTTCTTTGGATTTATTCATGGTGGAACTACCATAAATGATGGTCCCAGGCCATTTATATCTGATTTCTAAAAGCATGCCAGATTAATAACATATAAAAGCATACTTTAGCATACAAAAATCTGAGTTAAATTCCAAAATAATGTATAAAAATGCTTGTAGGTAACCTATGTCAAAAGTAGGTCGTGCATGTGTTAACTGATTGTTCAGGATATTATCTGTACATGTATGCTCTGGGTATGCCTGCTCATAAGTACAGCTTTCATTTCCCACATCCATTTTCCTTACACAGTAGGTCAGAAAAAAAGACTATCTGGAGATTGATGGGCTGTATCAATAAAAGAACAGCACTAAAAATTATAAATAATGTAACTGTTAAACTGTTTAGTAAAAGAAACATTAGCTGTGTTCATTATAGAAATCAATTGGATTAGTTAGCAACAAATCCAAATAAAATTTGTAATAGGTACTTCCTATCTATCATCATCATCATCATTCATCATCATCATCATCATCATCATCATATTGGGGTCTGCTTAAAAGTTTTGAATCTCTTCACACCAGTAACCTTTAAGCTTTAGAAAAGGCAAAGAATAAGGCACATTATTGCTGATACATATTGAATAAATCAGAAAGCTAAAGAATATAAAAAATAAGTCAATATATGCTTCACATATTATAGAAATACATCTGACTTGGTTAACCATGTTAAGTTGTGCAATGCCCCTAGGAAAAATGGAAATCCCATGAGGCAAGACCTATAGACAGGTCAGGAAGCAACAGTCCAGATGGAACACGGCAAAACATAGGTCCAGGTCAATAAAAATATGAAACAAAGCTGTGTACTCTCCCTTTATTTATTCAAGCTACATGCTAAATAAATACTGAGAAAGGCTGGATTGGTTGAGTGTGGTTTTAAAACTGCAAGTAGAAACATTAATAATCTTAGAGTGATTACATTACTCTGATAGTTGAAAATGCAAACTATCTGCAAGCTGTAGCGTGAAAGTGCAGACTTCAAATTGACAATAATGATAAAAGTTGTCAACTATTAACACTAAAGAAACCAGCAATTAAGAAATACATCATAAACGAGGCTTCCCCCAAGATGGCATGCTGAGCAGCAGGGTGCTTTTTTCCCCTCTCCTGCCAACAAACAGCTGCATATACTGCCAAAGCTATATGGTGGACAAACAGGAGCAGCTAGGAATGATCTAAGACAGTGGTTCCCAAAGTGGGCAGTATAGTGGGATGACTCAGGAGGGCACTGAGAGGCAAGGGGGGCGGTAGAGGAATGCTGGAGGTGGACCCCTCGCAGGGCACAATTCAGGGATGGGATTCTACCAGTTCATTACCATTCCTGGTAGTTCGGAGAACTGATAAAATGGGCCCCTGGCTGGTCCCACTCCTCTCCGCCCATTCCTCCATTCCCTGCACAGTCAGTCCTTATTGCGCATGTGCGACACTGCATGCATGTGCAACAATCGCTGACAGCCACAGCGACACATTGGAGAAGTGGAGCAAGCAGAGCCAGAGGTCGGTAATTTTCACTGCAAAAAGCCTCCAGATGCTGCATCTTTTTTTGGTGAGGCTGGAGTCCAGTCACACCCAAAAAAACACACGGCGGCTGGAGGTTTTTTTGCAGCGAAAATTACCGACCTCCAGCTTTGCTCTGCTTCTCCAACGCGCCACCGCCGTCACGTTCTAGGGGGCAGCCATGCAGGCTCACCCCATTGACAGCTGCATCACTCCACTTGGACTTGCTTGGGCAAGTCCCTCTGGTGCAGCAGGCTCAATGGGGTGGACCTGAGGGGCCAGCGCCTAGAATGCGGCCGCAGTGGCGCGTTGGGAGAAGCAGAGCAAAGCCGGAGGTTGGTAATTTTCGCTGCAAAAAACCTCCAGACACCGCATTGTTTTTTTCGGTGAGGCTGCAGTCCAGCCGCACCGAAATAAACATGCGGTGGCTGCAGACATTCATGACAAGGGCAACATGGGCTGTTGGGGAGCCCAGCGACAACAATGGCTCAGCCCTGGCTTGCCTTCCCTGGCAGCCAGCAGTGGGAGGAAGGTAAAGTCATGGCTGTGGGACGACAAAGGAGGCGGTCCTGGGGGATGAAATGGGGAGATTAAGGGCTGGGGCCTCTGAAAGAGGAAACAGGGTGATGCAGGATTAGCCCAGGCCTTCGACAGATTAGGCCATGCCTGCCTGGGCAGAAAATAGGTAGATAGGTTAGGGAAGGGACAGAGAAAGTGGGAAAAAGAGAGAGGGAAAGAGAGAGAGAAAAAAGAGAAGGGGGAAGAGAGAGAAAGAGGGAAAGAGAGAAAAAGAGAGAAGGAACAGACAAGAAAGTAAAGAAAGAAAAGGAGAGAGAAAGAAGAGAAAGGAAGAAAAGGGATAGACAAAGAAAGGGGGGATGGAAGGAAGGGACAGAAAGAAAGAGAGAGAGAGAGAGAGAGAGAGAGAGAAAGAAAGGAAGGAAGGAAGGAAGGAGGGAGGGAGGGAGGAGGAGGAAGGAAGGAAGGAAGGAAGGAAGGAAGGAAGGAAGGAAGGAAGGAAGGAGAAAGTGAATGAGTTATCTAGTCCAACCACTTGCTCCAGCAGGGTTAGAAGGGAGTGTGAGTGTGTGTGTGTGTGTGCGTGCGCGCATGGCTGTCAAAACTCCCAAAACAGGTCAAGTAGCTCTGGGGAGGTCAGTCATAAATTAGAACACTTGCCTAGCAACCGGCCATTAAGCGAAGACCACTTGTATTTGGTTTGCCAGTCACACTCACATGACACCCTCATTTTAAAGTTTGCCTTTCAGTTTTTTGATTTAGAACTCTTTTGAATTGAGGGCTAGTTGTTATCCTAGGACCCCTTGCTGGACTTTAACATAAACCTTTTTTCATTTATTTTTTTACTGTTTATTTCAGACTTTTAAATCATTTTCACTTTTGCTATAAGGAAGTCAATTGAGAGAGGACCCATCCCTGGGCAGTGAAAGTTGTTCGCTTTAATTTATATTTATACTGCATTTTTACTATAAGGATTCTGTATTTTACTAGTTTTTTTTTTAGAACTCTGGTCTTTTTTTTTTTAACTTCTGATGAATGAGAAATCTGCTATTTTTCTAACTACTTTTTATTGTGGGAAATTTTATCTCAATTTTTCTGTGGTCATTCTGTTATGGTACATTTACTTCTCTTGTCCTTGAGAATGAAAGGTTTATGCTTTTATCATGAATCTCAACTTCTAAAGAGTTTTGGACTATATTATTGTGGAGGTACTTATAATAGAGAGGTCTGGGGGATGGGGAATTGAGAAGCAATTGTTGGAAAAGATACCAATCAAAATCTTAAGGGAAAATTTTATTATTAAGAAGCAAACGAAGATATTTGATACTGGATGGATCAGAGATAAGGATTTTGATTTGTGGTAGATAAGAAGCCACTGTAGACTCTCTATAAGTTAAATACAATAACAGATTGTTAATAGAGAGTTTTGAAGTTTGACTTTGCTGTTAGTTTACCTGTTAACATCATTTTTAATATACAGTAGATGGCTGACTGGTCAAATTGGTTGTAAACAGACTTGTAGAAGTTTATAAATTGTGGGCCTGCTTCACAAGAGAGGAAATTATTATTGCTGCAAGATACTTATCGGCATTCAGCTGGACAATATAGGTAAAAAAGTCTTTGTCTTTTTTCTTTTCTAATGCACATTTTAATGTTTTGTTTAGCTTTGTTTTGTTTTGTAAGATTTTTTCCCTTTTACTTGGGAGTTTGTATTCTAACTTTCTGAATAAAATAAAACATTTCTGGGGGTGGGGGGGAATACATCATAAAGTTGCACTGGCAAGTACAAAGAAAGCCTTGGAAATAATATCCAGATGACATGGTGGGGGTCTATACCTACAAAGACCAAGATCATATCAATAATGGTTTTCCTTGTGCCAGTGTGCCACACTCTATGGGAACAAATACTGAACTTTGAAGAAACAGGATAATAGAAAGATTCATGCTTTTGAACTTTGGTGTTGGGGAAAATCTATACAATGGACAGCAAAACAAACTAATTATTGCACTCAAAATAGAAATAAGATATGGAAGATGTAAAAAACAAGGTTAAGGCAGATCACTCTGAAAAAGTTCTATGTCATTCCAAAAAATCAAATTCCAATTTGATAGCACATTTTAAAAATATTAATCTGATAAAACAAATGCAGTGATTTTTTTTTCATTTTAACACAGTGCCTTGAAAAATTCCATTTTTTCTATGTCAACTGAAACTCTGTGAACTTCTATTCTTTTTGGGCTTTAGAAGTATCTTTTTGTAGGTATTGGTATAGAAAAGAAAAGTTAAGGAATACCTAACATTTTATATCATGAAAGTCAAATATTTATTTATTTTAAACATTTGTATAGCTGCTCATCTTAAAACCAAACTTTGGATGGCTTGCAATCAATAAAAACAATATATGCAATCATAAAAGCAAAGACCAGATAATAAAACCAAAAATAGAAAAAAATGGTGCCACAACCATACTTCCCTAATGCACTCTGCAACATTCTCATCCAAATTTGACTTTACTCTGTCCCAAAACAATCAGGTCTTAAGTGCTCTCTGGAAATATTAAAAGGGCGGGGGCATGTCAGGTCTCAAGAGGCAGGATGTTCTAAAGGGTAGGGCCCAGGCCCACTTCCAACAACCTGCAAGTGGCAATGTTTAAGGGAAGGGATCTGGAGCATGCCTACCCTCTCCACTCTGGCAGGATGGACAGATACCCTCAGATAATCTGGTCTCATGCCATGAAGTACTTTTAAGGTAACAAACAGCACCTTGAATTGCACCTGGAAGAAACTTGGAGCAAGCGCACAACAGGGATATAATATGGGCAAACCAAAGGGCACCAACACTGCATGCATCACTGCATTCTGGACCAGTTGTAACTTCCAGGTGGTCTTCATGAGCAGCCCCATATAGAGCACATTGCAGCAACAGTAACAGCAACATTTGCGCTAGGGCAGGGATGTCAAACATGCAGCATCACATCGGCATATGACATATTGTGACTCTCCTCCATTTTAGTAAAGGGCATGGGCATGGCCAACACATGACACATCCGGTCCTCAGGCCACGGGTTTGACATCTCTGCTCTAGTGGTATATTGTGCTAGTAAACTAGATAAGCTGAAAGGAAATAATAGAAGAGTTAATCATAATTAATCTGGAGGCCAATATGCTAAACAAAGAGAAAAACTTAAGCTAAGTAGCAGATAGATCAACATGAGAATAGACAGTAAGAGCCAGTCATCTAGATCAGGAGTCCCCAACCCCCAGTCCATGGACTGGCGCCGGGCGACAGCATGCCAGAAACTGGGCAATGCAAACAAATGAAGCCCCATCTGCGGGATTCAGGCAGCACATGAAACCACACCCCCTCCGGTCCACAGAAAAACCTCTTTCCACAGAACCAGTCCCTGGTGTCGAAAAGGTTGGGGGCCACTGATCTAGATAAGGAAATAAAATGATACCAAGGAAGCAGAGGAATAGACAGAAATGACAAATAGTAAAACAAAAGATAGATAAATGGATCCATTACTATGGATTCATTACTATAAAGCAGCAAAAGATCAATGATAGGTACCGTAGGTATATTAATGTATCATCCTGCAAGTCTATGGATATGGCATTTTGCAAGAAGAAAAGAATATAGTTAATACTATCCTAAAATGAGAGGTAGGATGGTAATGGCAGGTTCATTACTATATTTTAAAATATTAGAAAAGAAGAAAAGAAGTCTGGTGTAACTTTGAAAATGCCTTAGAAATGTCAGGGTGATTTAGAGTGGGGTTAGCCCAGAAGTCAGCATGATAACTCTGCAAAATAAACAGCAGAAGCCAACAGCCCACATTTTTTTAATTTGGAAAAAAAAATCCAGACTGTCCATGAGCTGATAATATGAGGGAATATCAAGTTCAGAAACATCATTTGAAGCTTTAAGCTGGGGGCTACAACTCTACTGTACTGGCGGCATAGATAATATATACATAACAATGACTAGAGACAATTCCTGGGCATGAGTACATATATTCTATGCTCAGAACCAAAGCCAGATCTATGAGGTGAAATGTGCAATGGGGGAAATTGGTATACCTGAGAAAACAGTGAAGAGAGGAGCCTCCCCAAATGGAACTCTCTCTCTTAGAATACTATTGTACAGAGCCCAGAGCAATTAACTATCTGTGACAGGTACAGGCCTTCAGCTCCTTGTTTACAGACCCTCTACAGCAGGGGTGTCAAACTCAATTTCACTGAGAGCCATATCAGGGCTGTGGTTGACCTCAGGGGGCCGGGCAGGTGTGGCTGACTGGGTGGGTGTGGTCAAGTAGGTGGGTGTGTCCAGCTTGACGCCACTCCCCAAACTGCTGGCATGTTTTCTCTTTACACCGGGTAGACCAGGCCTAAGCTACCCTGGCCTGATCTTTCCTCTTTGCATTGGTAGACCAGGACAGCCAATTATTAATCTGACATAGCAAATATAACTATATAAACTATTATAATATTAATTTTCAGAGTCTCTGATTCCCCATGAAATAAACACAAAACTAAAATTGTACCACAGTAGCACTACAATTCTGGAAGCACATTCTGGAAGTATTCTCTTACTTATGGAGGCAGGAATATTTTCAGTAAGGTCTACAGTAATGAAATAATCCTGGGAGCATAAACAAATTATCAAAACTATTTTATTAATGAGACAATGCAAAGTCTTTAAACAAAACCATTTGATTTTTTTAATCAAAAGGAATATTCCTAAGTAGAAGATGGAGACCAAAAAATATCTTGGATAAATCAGTAGGTGAATACTGGTCACAACCAAGCCTACAATATTCCTTATATTCTACTTTTCCACCATTCAGCCACTCACCATTACTTCAGTTAATATTATCTGCTTTCAGAGAAAGACCAATATAACAAACTTTAATTAGTTTCATAGTTAATAATATTTAGAAAACCTTAATATATGTCTGAATAATACAGTAAACTTCCCTTTTATTAGTTTTATACTTGCATTGGTTTTAATCAACTAAAAAGACAATGTTTATTTGTAAAAAAGATTATTAAATAACTCACCTGATGATCCTGAATCTTCCTGCCAACTACTCTGAATGTATTGTTGCCTGTATGATGATATATATGAACTCTGCTAAATCCAGTAGACCCACCAGCTGGTACCCATTTCTTATTGGCATCATCATAGACCATTACAGCAGCTCGTGCTTGGCAGATGCTTTGCTCACTATTAAGGCAAAGAAAAATAAATGGGTAGAAAAGAGTATAAGCACAATTCTGAAATGTTTTTCATGAAAATAGCATCCTATGACAAAGACTTTATTGCACATTCAGTTCAGCTCATCAAACTCAATTCTATAATTTCTTTTTTTATTGAAAAGAACTTATATCATACTTGATTAAATTTTGGGTCAAATGATATTAATAATCATTCTTTTTTTGATACTTATATTTTTCTTAGAGAAGAAACTTTTAAATAAACTCTTTGTTCCTGAATATCTATTCTTCATGTTAATCCTATTTGACCATTACCTAGCCCACATAGGAATAACTAGTAATAAGGTTCACAGCATTAATAGAAAATAATTATAAAGGCCATGATAATTACTAGCCTTTAAAAAAGAATAGCTTTAATCATAAAAAAGACTGGTAAGAAAACAAACCAGAGACTAAAAGTTAGCCACTATGGTGGTTTCTTTACTCAAATCCTTATTTTTTTTCTTTTCCACTGTCTCAGTTGATATTTATTTCTCTTCATTTTTCAGCAAACATTGGGGACAAAGGAGTATGTTATATTTTCCTCTTTTCTTCTGTATTTATGTGAACATATCATATCAGCTTCAACTTTGGCCATTAACTTCTTTGGTCCAAAATGTGCAACATATTTAGCAACTGAAGATAATAGGTAAGGCTGAATATAGTACAACCAGCACACATGCTTGCTTAATCAATTCAATAATTTTCCATACATGCCAATAAGGGACAAATGAAGTCACAACTTTGAAACACTATAGGATTAGTGGACAACCCTGCACCAGTTAAACCTATTAAATGCTTCAGCAGACAAGCCAAGAAGATGTCATTTAATCAAAATAAGAAATTCAAATAGATGTATCAAGGCTTGCATCTAAAATCAAAGGCTGCAATTATATTTTTTCAGGAACTATCCCTAAAATCTATATAAAGTCATTTTTTCTGAACATCATACTCAAACTTTTTCTCTAGTCAGATATTTTATTTCAACAAATCTGCCATTTGGTAAAGCGCTAGGATACGTTTACGTTATATTAGAAAATCCATGACCTTTTAGAGATATTTTCTTACTTAACACCTGCAGACTCCCCCACACGTCCTGCCCCTTGGTGCCTTTTGCACACCTCCACACAACCTCCCCAATGCAGAAACTGCACTGGCATCCACTGCAGGTTGGAAAGAGTACACAGGTGTGCATGAGGATCTGCAGGGGAGGACATGCAGCGGTGTAGTGCAGGTTAAGAAAAGTGCACAGGGACAGCAAGAGGTGCTAAGTGGGTCAAGAAAAGGCAATGGGGGTGGTGACACAGATCAGGAAGAGTGCATGGCGGTGTATGAGTGGCCAGTGCATGGGAGCACAGAAGGGCTAAAAAGGTTGCATGGGTTGGGGAAACTTATCCAAGCAACTTGTAACCTTTCCTGCTGCTTCTCCATTGTTGACACTCCTTGCCAGCTTCCAAAAATCAAACACTTTGTGGGAGGCACCTTGGTTCAAAAATTCTTGCCCTATGATACACCATTTAGTTTACAATTAAAGGTTACAAAACAGACACAAGAGTTTTAGTAGTATGTAGGTCAATATTTATTTATTTATTTATTTAACTTAAATATAACTCCAGAAACAGATTTTCATGAATTTAAGATAGGGTAAGCAAAATGTTGACTCAAATCTAGAAAATTAATAACACTGTACTAAGCCAAGAAACTATATCACATCCGTCTGTATTTTTAATACAAAGCACCCATTCAAGTTCTATCCTACAAGGAAAGCTTACTACTATGACTTTGAAGCATAATAAATTATGAACCAGAAACATTAGAAACAACGTCTACTTATTTCTGCCTCAAAGAAACTTCAAGGACATCTGTTGTGAGTGAGACAAACTAGCTTATGGTATTTGACACAAAGTTTCCCACCTGTTATTTGCTTAGCTTTTTTTGGCTCTAACAGTTTTGACTTCCAGATCAATAAAAATGTCCAATGTAGAAAGCCTTTTAAAAAACCTTCCTATAGAAAGGCTCATATATTTTGTGGTCTTTAAAAGTCCATATCCCCATACATTTCTGTGGTCAGGCTGCTGAACTCATTTCTTTAAATAATTTTAATTGTTTAAATTAAAACAAATTAACCATAAACCATCAGTTCAATGCAGCACCATTTGGGCAATATGATTTTACCTGTCCTCAAATGCCTTTTAGAGTTCTCCAAAAATAAAAAAGGGGTAGTTTGTGCATCCAGAGTAAGCTATGCCATATAAAGGAGACATTGCTGAGAAGGTTCTAGCCCAGAGTCATTTAAGATAGCATTTCTTTACTGGTAGAATCCTCAACAAAATCTCTCTCCCAGATCTTACTGGAAGGACAAACTCAACTATGCGTAGGCACTTAAATTATTTCTGTACTTGATTAACAAAGTTGAATCTACCCATCCATGATAAGCAGTATCTTAATTGTACTTGGAAACTAGCTGGCAGCCAGTGGAGCTTCAGTAGTAGTGATATTACAAGAGGAAACAGACTGCTGCATATTGCACTTAACTTTTCAGACTATTTCAAGGGCAGCACCCTAAACAATCCAGCAGCAAGGGAATGGGTGACAACAATTAAAGCCACCCAATACAGGAAAGGCTGAATCTAGTATAGATGTGATTATGCAAAAGTTTTCACTGCAATAGAAGACAATGTCTATCAACCTGTATTTCTACAAATTCCTAACCTTTCCAATCCAGGGTCTGCTCTCACCAAAGTCAAATAAGGAGAGGTTTCTGCAGAAGTAGTATTCTGGATGGAATGATAGTCTAATATCACTACGTATGACATTTCATGAAACCAACACCAGCCCATCCACACTGCTCAGAGTCTTCCTGGATTAGAGTGGCATAAAAACTCCAGTAAAAACTTTTATCCAATTCACCACCAACTTTTCCAGTCCAATTAACTCACCACCTCTAATTAGCTCACCACCTTCAATTCTGTATTTTTTTCTTTCCAACAAACAAATCTACTTCCTCAGGCAGATACCACTGTACGCTAATCTCCCTTCTAATTCACTGCTCAGTTCTTGCCTCAATTCTAGGAAACAGGGACCCTCCACTTAATTCCCCCATTAACACTTTGCTGGATGTGTTTTCTGAAGGAGCCAAGCAGCTGCTTGTTGACAGTCACACATGCCAGATTCTATGGTCTCCTAACAAATGTTTTTGAATACCTTCAGTATTTAACAGCTGCTGTATAAATTGCCAGCAGTGATAGCAGCAGCAGTTCCCATACAGCCTCACCCATGAGTCTGAAGTTGAACCTCCTCTTCAGTACTGTCAGCAACTTTCTTTTATTTTTTTCCTAACACCATCCCTTCATTGCTCTGCACAGGCAGTGATGCGCTGGTTTCTACTGATTTCTTTAGCCCACTCATCCCATTTATGCTTTCTCACTGTTTTCTTTCTGTATCAATCACATATAAAAAATGTCCATTCTTTTGTCTGTATCTCTCTCTCATCTCACATCTCACAATTTCTCTGCTGCATGCTACCTTTCTTCCTTCTGTTTGAATTTCCCTTCCCCATTCTTTCTTCTTTTCCATTTCCAGTTTTCTTTCCACATTCCACTATTTTCTGCACATATTCTTGTGCTTCACTATCTTTATCTTTTCCACATTTAGAACTGTCCATTTAATTCCTTCAAAAATTCCTGACCTCCAGCTCAATTCAAATCTTCCTCAGTGAACTTGAATTCTACATTCTCTGTCCAAGATCATAGAGAATGGTTTGCAAAATTGTTACACACAGAGAGATTCATTCTATCATTTCCATTCATTAAAAATGAAAGAATTTTGATTTTTTCCAGTATTTCATAGGTAAAGTTAAGAAACAATGGCAAGGCAATACAACAATAATATAATAAAAATAATGAACTGAATAAAGAAAGAGGAAGAGAGAAAGACCCATATAACAAGTCCTAGCTCAAAATATTAATTAAATTCAATTTGAGCACTCGCACCCCCTAACTCAAACTGACTCTGGGCATCTCACAATAATATATATTATATAAATTACTACTAGCAATGTTGGCAATTTATTATACGGCAGGTGCTCAATATATAGCAAGCTCGGCTCTTTTAACGCATTACTAAATGTAGACCACATACAAACAAAATGCTATTTAAGAACATTTCAAAGATAGAGAATAAATGTCTGGAATTCACTAAACATCTTAACATCTAAAGACTTAATTTATTTCTTCCCTCAAGCTCAACAGAGCCAAAGTTCTTCATAAAACTTTCAAAAAATGGTCCACCCTAGCCCAAGGCCTGAGAGTCAGATTTTAAAGACTTGTTTAAATAGGGTCCAACTAAGAGCCACATAAAACTGGGAGAATATCATTCCAGAGGGCTTATACACCAACAGAGGCCCATTTATGGGGTCCCATCAACTTATGCCGTATAATTGATGGGATCTGAAACAAATGAAGTTTACCCAATTGTATGGTAGAGGTAGAAATGATGGAAGACAGAGGGCCTAACGATAATGAGTACACTAATAACTAGTGCAACTCCACAAAACAGAGGTATTACATGGATGTACTGTGGCTGACACACCCATAACTGCCCCTGCCACTGCATTCTGCTGCAGCTTATGAGCCGAATTCAAGAACAGTGCCACATAGAGTGCATTGCAATGGTCCAAATGCAAGGTAACCACAGTATGAGTGACTGTCCTGGGATTTTTTATAATTCAAGTATGGGATTCAACAATGTTTTTCCCCCAAATTATTTGTTTTCCCCAAAATTATTGATAGGAAAATCACAGTAGGTCCTTGAACATTATTACTATCTTCATCCTTTGGTATGTATGTATGTATGTATGTATGTATGTATGTATGCATGCATGCATGCATGCATGCATACATACATACATACATACATACGCAGGTCTTGCCGTGTTCAGGTCTTTTCCTGTGTAAGATTGAGAGCATCTTGGCAACTTTTTGACGAGGTCCCATTCACCATCTTCAAGCTGGTGCTTTCGGCTTTGTGCTTGTGCGAGCAAACTATGATTGGAGCTGCCGTTTCTCTATAAATACTGGTGGGGAGGTGTGGTGTGCTGGCTCTGTTGTAAGCGGGTTGGTTGGCTGTGTTGTTACTTCTTGATTGGTTGATGGAGTTGATGTTTGCAGATTGGTTGGCTTTTTCGTAAGACCCTGTATGGCTGAGGTACCAGCTGTGTGTCTCTCAGTCTTTTGTGTTGTAACGACCTGGGTAAATGGGCTGTGTGATGACCTTCTGAGTTCTATTGTTGTGACATCCTGGGTCTTGTGCTGTAATCTCCTGGGTCGTTGGCTGTGTTGTAACATCCTGAGGTTTTGTGGTGTAACCTCCAGAGTTCCATGATGTGATATCCTGAGCGGATGGCTGTGATGTAACGTTCCGGGCTTTGGTTTGGCTCCGAGTTTGAGGTCTGGCTATGTGCTCATGGCATGTGTCAGTTTGCTTAGTTTGGGGGTCAGAGGGTGTAGCAGCTGGTGATGCAGCCGTGGTCTGGTTTCTGGACAGTGGTTGTCTTTCGTCTATGGGATGGGTTTGGGTTTGAATCTGGTGAGGGAAATTGGTGGTGGCAGCATGTGTTGTTTTGGGTCTGGTGTTGGTTTTCGTGGCTGGGACTCATTTGTTGATTAGGGCTAGTTTCCAGATGTCTGGTAGGCAGGAGGTATCGTCCCGTTTATTCATGTTATGGGGGTGTTTCTCTATTTTGATGGCTTCCCTAATTATTCTCTTGTTGAAGTGTTCAGTATTGGGCATTAATTTGGTTCCCTCAAAATCAATTTCATGTCCTGTGGCTTTAAGGTGCTGGAAAAGAGAGGAAGTATTTTCTTCTTTTCTGACTGCGTTCTTGTGTTCTGTGATGCGTGCATTTATTCTCCTGTTGGTTTGTCCAATGTATGTGGCTGGGCAAGTTTTGCATGGTATTTCATAAATTCCTTGGTTTTCTAGCTGGATCTTGTCCTTGGGGTTCCTTAAGATGTTAAGATGTTGTGATGGAATGGTGCCTTGGACTAACATGATTCAACCACACTATGAACGATGCCATCTGACATTGACTGGGAATCGTGCCAATTGTAGCAAAAATGCAGGAAGGAAGATTTAGATCAGGGATGTCAAACTCACATCATCAGGGTGGCATCACATGACATATTGGAACTTTTCTCCCCTTCATTAAACCAGGCATGGACGTGACCAATGCGTGACACATCCGGCCCATGAGCTGGGAGTTTGACAGCCCTGATTTAAATGGTACAGACACATTGTACACAGTGAAGAAGAATTGGTGGCAAGGACAACCATGCATCTGGATCATGATGGCCAGCAACCACATGGCCAATCCAAGAAAAGTTGCATGGATAGCATCAAGGAGGACTTGAAACATAAAGGTGTTGCCCCTGAAGATGCCCTGGATCAATCCAAATCGAGACAGTTTTGCCAACAAATGGACCCTGTCATAGTGCAGGAATAATGCTAGGAAGAAGAAAACTATACAATATTACTTATTTTATCTGCCTTTCAGAAATTCTGCTGTACCCAATTTCAAATAAACAAGTTTTCAAAATTATTTATCTTGTCACAACTGTACAACACATGGATTTTTTTCTCTTATAACCACCACATATTCATTCTCACTCTCATTCTCATTCTCATCCTCCCTCCCTCCCTCTCTCGTGTCCTCCAAATGTTCTGGATAATTGTTTTAATTTCTTACCAATAGCCACAATAATAAGATTTATGGAAATTGCACTCAAAACATCTGGAGGACAATAATTTGCCCACCCTTGACTTAAAAGGGATTTAAGGGGAAAAAGTAGTTCTGTGAAGCCTTGAAGTCTGCCTTCTCTTTTCTTTAAGTATAGCCTTTTTTATATTAATTGGCACTTCAAGATCCAAGGCATATTTCAGAATGAAACACAAAATAATTATGTGGTAGCATAAAATTATAGATTATGCAATATTGTAATATTTATATTTTGTAATATTGAAATTTTATTTTAAACCGTTTCAGAATATGCAAAATTACTTTAAGAAAACTAAAACATTTTAAGCTAAGCAAATTTCATTATTTCTTAAAACTATAGTCAAAACTTTTCCTCAGATTTTTTTTCTGAATATTTTACATTTTCATTCCAGTCTGTAATAAGAAAAAAATAGTAGCATACACGAAAAACATGTTTTAAATCAATTCTTGAAATGTCATATCCCAAAATGGCACCGTCTGTTTCTTTTCTATTGTACAATTTTATTTAGCTCCTCAGGCACATATCTTTATATGTGAAACTAATGCAGTACACTAGCAATATTTTTATACCCAAAATAAAGGTAACCAAATTTTTAAACACCAGCCAAGCATATTGTTTTGTAACAATGCCTGAATGCTGATGTCACTGCCAAACTACAATCTAGCTATCAAAAATGTGTTCTCAATATTTTTAGCCTGCACCCTAAACCATAACCGAAACCTCATTTCAATAGTAATTTCTAATTATATTTAGCAGTGAAGAAATGGTTAATAATATGCACATCAAATTTGGATTTAGCAACAAAAGACAGATATTGCATTTAAACACTATGCATTTTACAAATGAACTGAATTAAAATTCAAACTCTGTCATGCTGATCTGAAGAGTAATAATTTCATTATTTTAGAAGTTGTTATCTGTGCTGTTAAGCAGATCTTGCTCATGTAACTAAGATATCTGAGAGCTGATTAGAGATGATTAAATTTAACCCCTGCAAAAATTCACACTGGGGAAGACTCCTGGAAAGAACTTCAGAATTTATTAGGTAATCAAAATACTGAACTATAATGGCAAGCAATTTTTTTCTGAAACAAGGTTAGCAATTACTGCTTAATGTCTTCTACAAAATATGCTTACAAGCCAGACATAAATCAAAATTAGGTACTGTTTGTTTTTAAATATTTTTAAATTTCTGTTTTATAGAGTGACAATCAAAATCTGTATTAAAGGCAAATAAGCTGACACTTTACAGAAATTCCGGAATCTCACCAGTTCTATCTTCATGTCCAGTAATTTCAAATTTGAGAAACAACGAAATCTTGATCTGATAAGTTCTGCAGCTGTGCTCAGGGGATAGTAATGAGGATCATTGGTTGATCTATCTTAACTGTACCAGTAATAAAACTACATATCTACAATTATACTTAAAGGTTTGTGAATCCATTTGAATTTTAAATATTTCTGCATAAAAATGACCTAAAACATAAACTGTTTCCCCCCCCAAGTCCAAAATTTCATAAAGATAATCCAATTATACAAATGAGTCAAAAACATTTGGGCTCAAGACTGATTCAGCCTTCCATCCTTCTAAGGTCAGTAAAATGAGGATCCAGACTGTTGGGGGCAATATGTTGACATTGTAAGCTGGCCAGAGAGTGCTATGAACCACTATGGGGTGTTTTATAAGTCTAAGTGCTGTTGCTAATATACTTATTTATTTATTGATGAAATGATACAAAGTTACATACCAGTTTGTGGCAAAAGTATGTGAAATTTTTGCTTTCAGTAGCTAATGTGACCTTGGGCAGCAATAACTGCAAATAAAATTTCCAAATCTGTTAGTAAGTTCTGCACTACAGAGGAATATGTTAAGTCATACATCAAAAGCAAATGGTCTGCTCTATGGACTATGGAATACAAAATGGCAGATGCCAGTCATCTGAGTCAGTTTCAACTTATTTCATGGCAAACAGAGATTCTTTAGGGAAAAAATGGAGTACCAATAAATTTGGCTACACCTTTCTCAGCTAGAATTTCATTTTTTTTATAAAAAGTTTTTTTATTTTTATAACAACAACAAAAACAAACAAATAAAACCTTTCTGTTCAACAGTGTGTCCGTTGGGTACATATTTCTTTGTGCACATAATAACATTATCATACATATTTTACTTATATTTGTTTATAATCGTTCTAATCAGTATTTTATATCACATGTATCACTTATTATATTATCCTTAACATTGTAATTATTGACTTTCAATGATATATTTCACATTCATTTTCTTACTCTAACTCATTTGTTTATCAGTAATGATATATTATACTGTGCTTACATATTTCAATTTCTTACTCTTCTATCCAGCCATTCATAAAATTCCAAATTTTATAATAATCTTTTTCTTCTTGTTCTCTAATTGCCATTGTCAATCTACTCATTTCTGCACATTCCATTATTTTCTTAATTATTTCCTCATCCATCGGAATTTTCTCATTTTTCCAATTTTGTGCAAATACAATCCTAGCTGCTAATACATTGATAATCAAATACGTTAACTCTTTGTTGTAACCCTCAGGCAAAATTCCCAATAAAAATGTCTCTGGTTTTAAGTTAAGGCTGTTTTATCATTTTCTCCAGCCACATGTGTATTCTAGTCCAATACTTTTTGGCTTCTGTGCATGTCCACCACATATGGTAGTATGATCCTGGTGACTTCTGACATTTCCAGCACTTTGCCGGCTTATCTTTAAACATCTTGGCAATTCTCGTTGGGAGTAGATGCCACCTGTAAAACATCTTATACAAATTCTCTTTATAGGCCGTTGACATAGTTAATTTAGTTTCTAGACCATAATATCTGCCATTTATCCAAGTCTATTCCATATCCAAAGTTTTTCCCTCATGCAATCATTGATTCTTTTACTTGTTCTTCCTCTAATTTTACTCCTAATAAATAACCATATAATTTTTGGATCAACTTCTCTTCAGTGCCTGTTAGGATTTTATCCAATTCAGTCAATTCCTTATAAAACCCAGCCATCTTAATGTCTTTTTCATACCTTGTATTTGCAAATACAAATACCAATTTACATTTATCCCTTGTAACTCTAATTCTTGCTTTGTTTTGAGTTTACCCTTTTCATTTAAAATTTCTTCACATCTAATAATGTGTTCCTTTTTAAAAAGCTGTGGATATGTAAAAGCTTCTAATGTTGATAACCAGACTGGTATTTTCATATAATGATAGTCTCTTATTTTTTCCCATACTATTTTTTCCCATACTGACACTCCCTAATATAGTGTCACCTAAAATATCCATGTACCTTACTTTCTTTGTACCATAAAAATGCATGCCACCCCGATTGTAAATCATGCCCTTCTAGTGTTAATAATCTGGCATTTTTCAATACAATCCATTCCTTCATCCACATCAATATTATTGCCTGATAATATAGTTCCCAACTGGGTAATCCAAAAACCCCTCTCACTCTTGCGTCCTGCAGTTTTATCTTAATTCTTGTCTTTTTCCCCCTGCCAGATAAATTTCAACATCATTTTATTTAAATCGTCAAAGTATTTTTTCAATCTTATTGGAATCGTCTGGAATAAGTATAATGTTTTTGGCAATATATTCATTTTAATTGTCATTATTCTACCTATTAAAGATAGTTGTAAGTTTTTCCATGTTTCCAAGTCTATCACAATCTGTTGTAGTAATCTCTCATAATTATCTTCAAGTGTCCTGCATCTAGCTGTCATTTGTATCCCTAAATATTTCACTTTTTTGTAATTTGAATATTTAATTTGTCCATTAATCTTTTCTTTTGTTTTTCTGTCATATTTTTCGCCAAGATTTTTGTTTTTTCTTTGTTTATTTTCAAACCTGCTACTTCGCCAAACTCCTGTATTTCTCTAATCAACTTAGGGCCTGTTTCCAATGGTTCTTCCAATATAAAGACCAAATCATCTGCGAAAGTTTGTAATTTATACTCTTCCTTTTTTATTTTCATTCCCTTTATTTCTTCATTTTTCCTAATATTTCTATTCAAAACTTCCAAAGTCTGTACAAACAATAATGGGGATAGCGGACAGCCTTGTCTGGTTCCTTTTTGAATGTTAAAGTTTTCTGTCAGTTCTCTGTTTATCATTACTCTTGCTGCTTGCTTGTTATATATCGCCTTTAATGCTTTAGTGAACCTGTCTCCAAAACCCATCTCCTCCAGTTGCATCAACATAAACTGCCAATTCACATTATCGAACGCTTTCTGTGCATCTAAAAACACTAATGCCATTTGATTCTCTGAGTGGGTTTCATAGTATTCCAGAGTATTCAATATTATCCTCATATTATTTTTTATTTGTCTCTTCGGCAGATATCCATTTTGATCTGAGTGTATAAAATAGTTTAAATATCTTTTTAGTCTTTCTGCCATTATTGAGGCAAATATTTTATAATCAGAATTTAGCAGGGATATTGGTCTATAATTTTTTATTTGTTGTGGGTCAGTATCTTCTTTTGGTACAAGTTTAACATATGCCTCTGTCCATGAGTCAGGTACTTTAGTTTTTGTCAAAACCTCATTCAATACTTCCAACATTGTAGTAGAGATTACTTTCTGTATTGTCTTATAAAATTCAGCTGGTAGCCCATGCAGGCTGGGGGCTTTTCCAATATTTTGTCTATTTATTACTTCTGTCAGTTCCATCATTGTTATTTTCTCATCTAACATGGTCTTCTCGGTAATTCTGCCTCTTCTAAATATTGCTGTACTTAGTTTTCTAGTATTGCCTCTTGATCATATAGTTTCTCATAGTATCTCTGTACTATTTTTTTCTTCTCTTCTTTTTCATAACATAGCATGCTATTTTCATCTATTAATTGTGGTATTCTTTTTTATTCTTTTTCTTTCTTCAGTTTATATGCTAGCCATCTACCTGGTTTATTTGCATTTTCAAAATAGTTCTGTTTAACCCCTCTAATCTTTTGCGCCTGTTCTTCTTTTTCCATTAGTCCAATTTTGTGTTTAATTATATCCATTTGATTTTTGATATTTTTGTGCTGTGGATATCTTTGTAAATCCTTCTCCAATTTTTTATGTTCTTGTTCTAAAGTTCATTGTGTTTGTCTCTTTTTAATATTCCTTCTTCTTGTATAGGTTATAATCACATATCTGGTATATGCTTTCATGGTGTCCCATACATTTTGTAATGAGGTTTCTCCTGATTTATTTTCTTTAAGGAAGAAAACCCAATTCTTTTTCCAGATTATTAATAAATTCTTTTTCTTTCAAAATCAAATTATTCAAAGTCCATCTTAATCTTTTCTTCTGTCCCTTCCATTTAATCCTTATTGGGTTGTGATCAGCCCAAATGTTTGTGTCAATATTTGCTTCCTGGATATTAGGTATTAAATCTGTTGACATCCAAATCATATCTATTCTTGACCATTTGAGTAAAATGTAAATTGTCTATTTTTGCTATTCAATTCTCTCCATATACCTTTAATACTCAGCTCCTCCATCATCTTAAAAAAAGATTTGGGTACTATTTTTCTTATTTGTTTTCTGTGTTTTATAGTCCAGTTCTGTGTTTACAATTGTGTTAAAGTCTCCAAAGATGTGTATCTTATCATATTCCAGTTCAATTATTTTATTGTGTAGCTTCTTATAAAATTGGTCTTGCTGATTATTGGGAGTATAGATTGCAATTAAAAGTATTTTTGAGTTATTATGTATTATTTCAACCATCAATGTTCTTCCTTCTTCACCTGTATAAATTTGCTTGGCTCTAATTGTATTCCTAATATATAAAACAACTCCTCTTTTATTTTGTTGTGCCAATGATGTAAGTATATTCCCAATTCTGGGACAATTCAACAAATGTACATGTTGTCTTTTCTCAGCTAGAATTTCTGTAATTCTGGTGGTTATATATTATGCCATCAAGGGAAGCTTTCACTATTGCTTATATTACCTTTCAAGACTTGTTATGTTGAAATATTAAAGACATACGTAATCTTAAGCACAAAGGTGCTTTTCAAAAGGCAACTGGACTTTCTTGTTTGTTTGTTTTCATTTCTCATCCAAAAGCTTCTTGAGTTCAATTCCCAGAACTGAAGATGCTTCTTGGATGAGAAGCGAAACATCTTCAAAGAAAAAAACCAAGTCCAGTAGCCTTTTGAAAAGCATGTTTGGGACAACCATGACTTGGATGATTGAGAATCTTTATAGATGTGTTAAGTGCATAAGTTTGTTCTAAAAACTATAGGACAATGTTGATTGGTTGTTCAGGGATTTGCATTTTATATGATGAAAAAAAATGGCTGGTATTGGTAGGGTAAGTTTATAATATATTCTGATAATGGTCCTTATCATGATAATGGTAGTTTGGGTTTAGATTTTATTTAATCAACCCATAAATAATTATGGTTCAAGAACATTTGGATGACATAATCAAATATGCTGCTGAACTTGTGGAACACCAGTAAAAGATGCTGCTGAGGAAACAATCAGAAAGAGTGGCTTAACAGGTTGAGAAAAAAACATAGGCTGGACCACCCAAATTATCAGATGGTTAAAAGGATGGAATGAAATCTGTACTTGTAGACTTGCATTATTCTGTTAATGAAGCTTTAGAATAAAGAAGAATTGCCCCTAGTTTACTGGAGTGAGCAGACAGATAATGAAGTTCTCTTGTTGTCTGTTCAAAAATATTTTTTTCATACTGTTATAAGTAGACCTATATGTCCTAGACCAAGAAAAATAGGGGTTTGTAGGGCATATAAGCATCAAAGCATTTCATAAATGTGTTTCAACATTGCTTACTGTTAATTTCACCATTTCATCATTGCTGGAAATTTTAATGTGATTTTTTGAAACAGGTAATAATATTTTTGCTAAAAGTGCATTTATAATCAAAATTGAAAAGAGATGCAAGCTTATATACAAGAATTTGATTTGAAGTTTGTTTGACAGTTGCTGTATGAGAATATTGAGGTGAGTCTTGAAAAAACATACAGACTAGCCATTACAAAAACATAAGTTTACCCCTGAAAGAATAGAAAAGAATAGAATTGAATTGAATTTTTTATTGGCCAAGTGTGGTTGGACACACAAGAAATTTGTCTTGGTGCAAATACTCTCAGTATACATAAAAGAAAAGATACATTCGTCAAGAATCATAAGGTACAACACTTAATGATAGTCATAGGGTACAATAAGCAATCAAATCATACTAGGAAACAGTCAATATAAATCATAAGGATACAAGCGACAAAGTTACAGTCATACAGTCACAAGTGGGAGAGGATGGGTGATAAGGAGTGATGAGAAGATTAACAGTAATAGTGCAGACTTTGTAATAGTGGAACAGTGTTGAGGGAATTATTTGTTTAGCAAAGTGATGGCTTTTGGGGAAAAACTGTTCTTGTGTCTAGTTGTTCTGGTGTGTAGTGCTCTATAGAGTCATTTTGAGGGAAGGAGTTGAAACAGTTTATGTCCGGAATGTGAGGGGTCTGTAAATATTTTCACAGCTCTCTTTTTGACTTGTGCAGTATACAGGTCCTCGATTGAAGGCAGGTTGGTAGTAATTATTTTTTCTGCAGTCCTAATTACTCTCTGGAGTCTGTGTCTGTTCTGTTGGGTTGCAGAACTAAACCAGACAGTTATAAAAAGAGGGAGTGAAGAAGAAATTCAAGGTTGGCCTTGATTCCCTTCGGTATAACGAGAGAGGGAAATGTTCAAGCTTTCAATGTTCTATAGTAATATCATGCATAGTTCCTGTGGTGTGTTTCCTTACCTGTTTTAAATTATTTTCTGATTTCTTCCTTAGTTGATGTTTTGGATTCAAGAATTATTCCTATTGAGATGTCATTAAATTTAAGCATTTATCAAATCTTGTGAGGCTGGCAAAATTAGAATATGAGAACCATTTGGATCTTCAAAATGGTATTTATGGCTATTTAACAGAATCTTAAATAAAGTAACTCTCCTACTTAACTTATATCTTCCCAAAGTGGGCAGTACTGCCCCCTGGGGGGCAGTGGAATGCCTTAGGGGGAGCTAAGCGGCAAGAAGGCTGGCAGGGGGCGCTAAGAGGTGGGGGGGCATTGAGGTGCCGGCCCCACAGACTCATCCCATTGACTGTTGCACCACTCCATAGCCAGTGCCTCGAATGCAGCACTGGTGGTAAATTACGTGCCACCGTGGCCGTGTTCGATGTGCCAGCTCCGCAGGCTCACCCCATTGAGCCCCTTGCAGCACTCCGGTGCAACAGTCAATGGGGTGAGCCTACGGTGCTGGCACCTCGAACGCCCCCTGCTGCCTCTTAGCGTTCCCAAGGGGGCTGGCAGAGGGGCGCTAAGAAGCGGCAGGGGGGCATTCGAGGCGCCGGCAGCGCAGGCTCACCCCATTGACTGTTGCACCACTCCAGAGCCGGAGCCTCAAATGTGGTGGCGGTGGCTTTGCTCTACTTTCCCAACATGCTGCCACATTTGAGGCGCCGGCTCCGGAGCGGTGCAACAGTCAATGGGGTGAACCTGTGGGGCCGGCACCTCGAATGCCCCCCTGCTGCCTCTTAACACCCCTCTGCCAGCCCCCTTGCGCTAAGAGGCGGCAGGGGGGCATTCGAGGTGCCGGCACCGCAGGCTCACCCCATTGACTGTTGCACCAGAACGGTGCAAGGGGCTCAATGGGGTCAGCCTGCGGAGCCAGTGCGTCAAACGTGGCCACAGCAGCACATTGGGAAAGTAGCTCTACTTTCCCAAAGTGCTGTTGCATTCTGTCTGTCTATCCATCCATCCATCCATCCAAAAGGTCTGTTTGTCTGTCTGTCTGTCTGCCTTCCTGCCTGCCACCTACCTGCCTGCCTGTCTTTCTGTCTACCTACCTATCTACCAATATAGATCTATCTACCTACCTACCTATCCATCCATCCAAAAGGTCTGTCTCTCTGTCTTCCTGCCTGCTTGCCTGCCTACCTACCTATCCATACATTCATCCAAAAGGTCTGCCTGCCTGCCTACCTACCTATCTACCAATATATCTATCTATCTACCTACCTACCTATCCACCTGTTTCTCTCTCTCTCTCCATCCATCCATGTTTGAAGCACTAGCCCCGCAGGCACATCGGGAAAGTAGAGCAAAGCCAGTCTGGGAGGGAGGGAGGGAGGGAGAGAGAGAGAGAAGGAGGGAGGGAGAGAGACACCTGATGCATCAGTTTGAAATGAGGCCTAGTTTAGATTGAGGCTCTTTTCCACATTGAAACATCTTTGCCAGCACACTGAAACATCTTTGGCTTCTATTAAAGGTTTTGTGGATGAAACATGGTCAAGACGACCAGAAAGCTCTCACATTTTGTTGAGGCTTTAAACAGGATCCACTGGACTAGATCTCCACCCTGAAAAATTACTTTTACCCAATGTATTACAGTGCCAATCCTGAAGAAGGCAAAACCAAAACGTACTGGTAAATTACAAGGAGAACAAACACACACACATTCCCTTCTAACCCTGCTGGAGCAGGTAATTGGACTAGGATACCTCATTATCTTTCTCCTCCCTCCCTCCTTTATTTTTTTTCTTTCTGTCCCTTCCTTTCATCCCCCCTTTCTTTGTCTGTCCCTTTTTCTTTCTTTCCTTCTCATTCTTTTCTTCCTTCTCTCTTTATCTCTCTCTTTCTTTTCTCTCTCTCTCTCTTTCCCTCTCTCAGGCCCACTGACTTGGTGCACCACTCCACTCAGATTTGCTTGGGCAAGTCCCTCCAGTGCAGCGGGTTCAATGGGGTGGACCTGCGGGGCCAGCACCTAGAACGTAGCAGTGGCGGCACATTTGAAAAGTAGAGCAAAGCCAGAGGTCAGTAATTTTTGCTGCAAAGAATCACAAAAGCTTCTGCGTTGTACACAAGAAAGGAGACACATGTCAACGCAATTCAGCAACATAAAATAAAGAAATACAAATTTAAAAAATCAACAAGAATCGGCAAAGCATCTCTTATTAGATTCTATTCACTACTAGAATCTAATCAGAGATGCTTTGCCGATTCTAGTTCAATGACCTGCTCCAGCAGGGTTGGAAGGGAGTGTGTATGTGTGTGCATGGGTCAAACAGGTCAAGTAGCTCTGGGGAGGCCAGTCATAAATTAGAACACATGCTAAACAACTGGCCATTAAGTGAGGACCACTTGTATTTGGTTTGCCAGTCACCTGGCCACGCCCACCCAGTCACGTGACCAAACCACACTACCCAGTCACGTGACCAGCAAGCACTCTCTCAAATTAGGCCACGCCCACAGAAATTTGAATCCCACCCCTGGGTGGGGGGCACCAAGGATGAGTTTGTAGCACCAAGGGGGCGTGGACTGAAAAAGTTTGGGAACCACTTTTCTAGAATAATTAAGGTGAAGTTGGTCTGAATCTCCCCCCCCCCCAATTCTTCCCTCCCTCCAGGGCAGAGATATTTCTTTTGTAACAGCTGTTTCATTTTCAGCTTTCCCAAACCCTATTAAGATATTCTACTATAGCATCCGAACATAAAAGTCTAAACTGCACTTTTCTGTTTAGATGGGAAAATCCAGTGTTTCATTCAAAATTATGTCAAGGTTAGTTGTCTGTCTGGTAGTTGAACCATGGCAGCTGGACTTTTTTGTTGATTCAATGTTTCACTGCTTATCCAAGTAGCTTCTTCAATCTGAGTGAATGGGTTAGGAGGACCCCATATATGTCCCCCAGCTAATCTGGATAGGCTTGTTAGGTGAGCAGGCAGATAGTCATTGGGATATAACTCCTTTACCCTAAAGGAGATGTTAAGTGTGGCACCCCTGAACTTATGAAGTGTCTTAATCTTCCTGGGGACTGATCAAAGAGCAACATAAAAAATGAAGACAGGATGTGTCTGAGGCTTCCACCTTTAAAGGAAGGATTTTCAACTTTCGCATAAATGGATTCTTCCACTCCTCTCTCAAACCATATATCTTCCCTGTTCAAAATGTGACCATTATTGCCCTCAAAGGAGTGTCTTTTTAAAAACCAAACCAAACCAAAGGTATACTGGTGATTCTGGTTCTGTGGTGTTGCCACTGCTGTACTGGGCCATCATCTTATCTAAAGGCTGCTTGGGTTATCCAATGTAGACCTCTCAACACTCCTCACGGCACTGGATTGCATACATCCCATTGCGCTACTTATGTTTTGGTGTCTGATTTTTATGGTGGACAAGCCTGTCTAAGTATGTTGATGGGTTTGAAGAACACAAACTATGGTAATGTTAATTCAAAAATATATTATTTTACTAACTCAATTTAATAATGCAATCTTCACAATTATATTTCACTTTTAAAAATAAAGAATTAACAAAGCAATAAAGAAAAATCATACTGTGTTTTGAGGAATTTAAATTTTAACCTGTGTTTTTAAACAGAAATTAATCTCTAAAAATTGCTATCTGATGTGAAAAAGAAAATATATATACACACAAAGGACAAAGAAAAAAAATTAGAAAAATAAAAGGGGAAGCATTATGAAATTTATATTGAATTGTGATTTAAAAGACAACTTTCATAAGATGATGTATTACTAGTATTTAACACCCGATAAATTATCAGTGAGGTGCAAAGATGTGCCAAATATATATCAGAAATGTAAGCAATCTGAAGGTACCTTTTATCATCTTTTATGGAAAAGTATTTGTTTACAAATATAGTAATAAAGTTAAAAATCGCTAACTGAAATAGTTCTAAATGAAGACTGTACATCCATGCAGCCACCAAGAGTCTATCTTGATTTGAGAGCCATTTAAATATTACTATTTTTAAAAAATATTTAAGACTTAATGGGAAAATCTATTATCAGCATTCAAATTAAATTTCCTTTTTCTGAAAACAGGAGAAAAGGGGGGTCTTCTCCTTCAGCTGCACTTCTTTTTTCAAAAGTAATATTAGATCACATTGTCCAGAATGTTTTATCCAAACTTTCCATAGATTGATATAAAGGCCTCCATTTTCACACAAGATGTCATGAAATTGTGGCTATTTTTAAACAAGAAGTAGATCAAATTCAAATCTATACTTTTTTATGGAAGCTCACTGCATGTCTTTGAATCAAACTGTATTTCAGAGCAATCTACTCATCTTATCTGGTTAACACTGTGGAAATAAAATCACGAGTAGGTGACATTCTCTTCAGATAGGCTTTTTTTTTGTTTCGAGTTAGTTTTCATAGACATTTTAATGATTTTTGATAGCTATTTTGTCTGTCCCATGTCAGAAAAGCAGAATATGAATTGTACCGGTAATAGTTAAATAAAACCATTTGTAACCACAGCAGCAACATTTATCATCTGCATGATCATGAACAGCTCTATGTGAGGAAAGACAGACTATGAATCAATATATTAATTTTGAATCGAAACCATTTTATCAATATATTGATTCATATTCTGGAAATATAGGACAGCAAGCTGTAAATACATTCAACATCAACTACGTTTTCCTGTTGCCTTTGGGCAACAAAGATGGTGGCAGCTCTATGTAGTTACATACGATGTAAAAATTGGAAAAGACCTTGGAGATCATCCAGTGTGCAAAGTGCAGGAAACCACTATTATAACATCAGAAAGAGATGGCCAACTCTCATTAATACTGCAGTGAAACTCCAAATGATCCCTATAGCCCAGGGGTGTCAAACTCAAGGCCCATGGACCAGAGTGTTTAATTCTGGCCGATGGGGCAGCCATGGAAATGGCGAAGAACTGCCCCTCGGTGCCTCTACCAGCAAAAACAGAGCTGGGGGGGGGCTGGCAGGCCCCCCTGGGTCCTGTTTTTGGCCTGGACGGCCTTCAGGAGGTCATCCAGGCAAACAATGGGGCCCAGGGGGGGCATGTGGTCCCCACTTTCATTGGCAGAGGGCTTCAGGAGGCCGTCCAGGGCAAAAATGGAACTGGCAGAGGGCTTCAGGAGGCTGTCCGGGCCGAGAATGAGGCTGGCAGAGGACTTCAGGAGGCCATCCAGGCTGAAAATGGGGGAGCAGCACACAACGCCCCCAGGTTTTTGCTGGCAGAGGGCTAGCAAAACAAAGTAAAAGCAAAACAAAACAGAAGGAGAAATATTTCCCCTTTTGTATTTCAGCATCCAAGAAGGGATAGGAAAAGAGAAAGAGAAAGAGGAAAGACAAAGAAAATGAAGGAAAGATGGGAACAGAACAAGGAAGGAAAAAGAAGGAAAGAGGGGAAGGAACAAGAAAAGGAGAATGAACAGGGAAGGAAAAAGAAAAGAAATGAAGGAAGGTCCTGCTTAGCACTTGTCCACCAGCAGGTGGCAAGGCTCTTCTAGAAGACAAGGGTTTGGTGCTCTCCCAGGTCTCGCCTTGCTCCATTGGAGACAATGGATGCACCCAACCCTGCCCGGGCCACCACAGGTGCCCCTGACAAGAGTGATGTCAAGCTGGTAACACCCACTTCGGCCAAGCCCATCCAGCCCTGAGGACAAACACAACCCTGATGCAGCACTCAATGAAATTGAGTTTGGCACCCCTGCCAGTGAAGAGTATTTTACTCTTGCTTTTGGATCCCCTCCCCAAACCATGTTTTTCAGAGGTCTTCAAGCTCAAAAATATTCTTGGGTTTCCTTGCATACGCTGTTTGAGATCTTTTCATAAATTTTCAGTAAAATAAAAGCTTGAGCCTGTTAAAGCCCTATTAAAACCTTTGTATTTTTTCCTATAAGTGTTTCATAGTTGATTTGGAGTTATGCTTCCAATCATAGGCTTATTTTCCTAAAATATCCAATGTCTTTTCAGCTTCAATTTTCTCTGCGACTGCTGGCCCTTTCCTTAAAGATCAATAATAATCTCTGCTTAAACTAAACAAGAACCTGGATTGATTTGCAAATAAGAAGTCACAAATGAACTGCAAAAAAGTTTAGTTGACAATGGACTACTTGTGGGCTTTCTGGTGGAAAAAAATGATGAACTGACTGTATGCCTCCAAAAGCAGAGATTATATTGAGGTTGAGAACACTGATCAGGCAGCTAGCCCGGTTCATCCAAGCTTCTCCAGATAAGAAGCCAAAAAATTGCCTACATCTCTTTTGGAAGGCAACTCCTTGCAATGACACCCGCAGGACCTGGACGGAACTTGCAGGTAACCCATGAAAAAAAAATACTGGGAGCCACAGAAGAAACATCAGGCTCACGACCTCAAGCAGGACTTTGCCCAAACTCCACTTTTTAAAGCACATTTGCTTTACAAATAATTTAAAGCTGTAGAGAAGCCAGCGGTTTCCAACCTTTCTGGAAAGGTGGAGGCAGAAGCAGGGATGGTTTTGCGCATGTGCGACTTTCATAAATGGAGCACTGCGCACGCACCACGCACTCATCCAGCACTTCTGTGGCCCAGTTTTTAATGGGCTGCCCTGTTAGGAACATGAGTCACGACCCTGCCTATCATATCATAGAAAAATAGACCTAATTATATTATAAAGCTACACTAGCTAACAAAACACAATAATTTACCATTTAGTTGTTCATATATTTAACCAAATTATTTGAATATGCAACATATAATATTGAAAATAATGCATAAAATCTTGAAATTATGAGTTCAGATTATTTTCTGATGATCAATTGTAAATTATAGTCCATCAAATTAGGCATCACATAAAGAATTTAAAATTCCTTATTTCCAGTTAGGTTTAGTTTCAGGTCTACAACTTCTGTGCTGTACTGGGAGTCCAACCAAAATTGAGACTGCTACTTTATTTTGCTTATTCCTTTAACAAGATCAGTTAAGAAAATCTATGACTCCCCATGAAAAGGTAGAACAAAGCAAGCCAAATTTAGCAATTGTTGCATAGAAATATCTAGTGCAGCAGTCAAAAAACTGTCTTATTGTCTTCCTTTCCTGTACCAAAGCATAAAAATATAGAACTTAACAATTTGTTCGCAACTGATATAAACGCCCTAAATGTCTCTATTCTTCATCCAAACTTGAAAAGTTTATTAGACAATCTAAATATTATCACTCTATAGTTTCAACACTGAAATAAAGTTTGCTTATATTAAATTCATCATAGGATGGTGGTATACTTACCATAGTTAATTTGTCAGAACTTGCTTGGTTCTGACATTACTACATCTGAACAAGCAAATTATGTTTTGCAACTACTTAGCAACAAGGTCTGCATACTAAACCTATGCCTTGGTTTTACGGGTGAGTAAAGCCAATTTCAATTTGATAAAGAATAGTTGCTTAATAGTATAGATTTATAGCTAGACAGCCACTTAATATGATTATTTCTAGAGAACATATGTCTATCTGTAATAATGCACAATTCCATATGCAACCTCTTGACCTGTCTCTAAACATGTCAGATAACTGATTTTTTTAAAATATGTATTAAGTTTTGTAAAAATACTGCGAGGAAATACTGCTAAAATAGATAGCTGAAGGCCACTTCTACCTATATATTTTACTAGCTCTATACCCGTGCTTCACTACGAAACTATGTGATTGAGCTTAGTTTTTGGGGAGGGAAATAAGGGGAAAAAATTGTGCCTCTGCCTACCAGCATCCATCGATATTCATCTGTCTGTGTGAGAGAATTGAGGCCTGTTTGGAAACTGAAGCAGCATTTGCTGGTGAGCAAGAAGGAGACAGCAAGAAGCTGTGGGCGTGGCTCAGCTCAACTGTTCTGTACTAAAGCTGGTTGCTGCTGTGAAACTGAAATTGAAACTCCTCTCCTCTACTTGTGTTTTGCATTTGGAACAGATTTCTTTTCTGGTGGGGAGTGGGAGTAGTGTGTTAAAATTCACACACTTGGCAAGTGACTCATATTTATGATAATTGCAGTGTCCCAGGATCATGTGATCACCTTTTGTGACCTTCCGATGAGCAGTCAATGCTTAACTTAGCTGTTGCTAATTTAACGACTGCAGTTTTTCACTTAACATTTGTGGCAAGAAAAGTCATAAAATGGGGTGAAACTCACTTAACAAATGCCTTACTTAACGACAGAAATTTTGGACTCAATTGTGGTCATAAGTCGAGGATTACCTGTACTTTTGCTTCTGAAAAAGAGGTGCGATTATCAAGAGGTAAAAAAAAATGCCAAGTGGCAGTGAACTTCTGTAATAAATGAACATTAAAGAGGATACCAAAAAATAACATATACAAAAATGACTATATCCAAAAGGCATATTCAACACATTTAATCAAATTTTGAACCAAATCATCTCAGAGATCATATTCCAAACATTTTCTTCATAATTATGCTTACATGTGAGCGTACTGACTTATCATTATTAAAACCTCTATTATTAGTACTGAAAAGGAAAGGGACAAAAATCTTGACTTTAATACTTTATTGGTTTCCCTACCATCTGGAAGGATATATTAAGCTGCCAACACAAAATTGTAAACAAAGAGGTAAACAATCTGTTTCAGGAAACTTATTAATATCTGTTACTACTTAATGTTTCAATTTATGAGATAACTAATCCCATAAAATGTTATTTGTTAGTTATCACCCTTAATCAGATTTCTACTCGGATGTTCCATTAAATTATATTACACTTGGACGAAAATGGATGAACAGATACAAAAACATGGAATTTGTTAAATATGACACTGTGTGGAAAGCAGTATATAAGTCTAAGTGCTATTGCTATTTTGACAGTTTGCTGAATTTAGAATAATCAATCTTTTTTCAAAGTAGAAACTAAAAGTATTTGTGCAATAAAACCATTAAGAGAAACTGAAATACTTATATTCAAAGGGCATGTTGATTTAGTTTATAGTTTTTACCTTGAGTGTATGGCTTGAAATTGGAATTTTTAAATTTACAAATATTTATATATTTACATGCATTGCTTCTGCTACTGCCTGTAATCCTTTATTTAAATATTAAATAAATCAAACTGATCATAGTAATCCTTGGTAAAATATAATTTAAATTTTTTAAATTTCCTTGCCAAATCTGGTATTTTCAAAATCTTCTAGAAAACAATTTCTATCATATTCAAGCAATAGCCATAACTGTTTTTCTTAAATGTTTCAAAAGAAACATAGAACAAAGTTAAACAACAGCCCATAAATATTCCAGTGATATATTTGTTTAACAGATCCTTTCCTTACTGGATGTAATAATCCCTGCAAAATAAGAATTGAGCAAACAAGTAGCCCATCAACTGAGTAGTGAGTACTTTATAGTCATCAAGAAATTTAAAGCTATTTAGTTAAAACTGATTACCCCACAAACTAAGCTATCTGAACTCTGAACTCAAAATTATGAATACAAATATATTTCTTGATAATTATATTCTACAGTGAAATTCTGTCAACTCCCCAGTGAAACAGATCTTAAAAAGCCAAATATTACTTAAGAAAGCGCTGCAGGATGACATCAAAAGGATACAACAGTGGAAGAAAAACTGCTTCCTATCTCTATCACTACTTGATAATGAGTTCTTGCTCAAATTTGATTGCATTTGAGAAGTGTTATCCTTCATTTGCATTCTATTTCTATCCCAAGAGAAAACATTTATGATTCACACATTAGTTTTAACAATGTTACCCCCCCCCCGCATTTATATGTACTTACTTCTACTTCTCTCATTACAAAATAAATTTAAGCAATGCTAGTTAACAAACCTGTTACAGAACAATACATTATTTTTGTAATTAAGGTACTGGTAAAATACTTTCTTTTTAAGAGTGTAAGTGTTTACATATTGAATAACTGCAGTGGCAATGTACACATTTATAGTGTTGCTTAAATTCAAAGTTTAATAAATACATATAAATTGTATCATATTCTATATACCATATTGCATTTTAACCACTGAGCCATGGTGGCACTGTGGTTAGAATGCAGTATTGCAGGCTAATTCTGCTGACTGCCAGGAGTTTGATTCTGACTGGTTGACTTAGCCTTCTATCCTTCCGAGGACAGTAAAATGAGGACCCAGATTGTTGGGGGTAATAAATGGATTCTGTAAGCCACCTAGAGAAGGCTGTAAAGCACTATAAAGCAATATATAAATCTAAGTGCTATTGCTATATTGAAAGTAGAATTCAAGATCAGTTATTAATACCTATATTCCAGTGTAAGCTTACATTTAAAATATACACACACCACTAGCCCTAACCCTAATAGCAATTCATATACTGTAAACTGCCTACTATAGTAAATATTTCAGATTATTTATAATCATTTCCTCTTTTCAACAACCATTCCTATTTCAAAGCCTTATCAAGAACAGCTACATACAACATAGATTGAAACAGTTTTGAAAGGCAGCAATAATTTTCCACAAGTCATTTTAAATAATTAACAATTATCTATATATAAATCCCTTGTTTATGCTATCTATCTGTCTATCTGTCTGTCTATCTGTGTGCATAAAATATAATCCCTTGTTTATGCAAATATGTGTTAATGATCAAAAGAGATTGTGGTAGCAACTTACTGTAAAACTATTTCAAAGAAGTACAGAGCCATTTAGGGTGTCTTTAACTCCTGAAGTCCTGTCCTAAAATTCAAGTCCTGTACAAAGTCCTCTCATATACAATTCAGTGCACTGAACTGAATAAAATTTAGTGTACTGGATGGAAATGACTGATATAATCCCACCCATCCCCCAAACACTGGTAATCACATAACCCCAAGATGCTGCAACTGTCATAAATACACACCAGTTGCCAGGTGTTTGAATTTTGATCACCTGGCCATGGTTGTAAGTCACTTTTTTCAGTGCTGTTGTAAACAAAAATTTTTTTTTTAATTACATTTATATGCCGCCCTTCTCCGAAGACTCAGGGCGGCTTACAATTTTTGGAGCACAACCCAATGCGCTCAGCAATAGCCTTCATTCCATTGTATATGCCTGCTTATTACTAAGCGGCATTTTTACAAGGTCAGCTAATTGCCCCCAACAATCTTGGGTCCTCAATTTACCTACCCCGAGAGGATGGAAGGCTGAGTCAACCTTGAGCCTGGTGGGATTCGAGCCTACAGTAATTGTAGACAGCTGGATCTTAAGAGCAGGCATTTAACAGCCTGAGCCACCAAAGCAAATGGTTGTAAGACAAGTATTTCCTATAACAGTTTTTGTTCAGAGCATAGGTCATCCAGGTCATGGTTGTCCCAAAGGTGCTTTTTCAGGAAGCAACTGGACTTTCTTGTTTTTCTTTAAAGACGTTTTGCTTCTCATCCAAGAAGCTTCTTCAGCTCTGACTGGATGGTGGAGAATGGCTTCAACTACTCTCTAAGAAAATGCAAATGACCAGCTGTCTGCAAGGAATATAAATCCTTCCATTCCCCATCATCCAGTCAGAGCTGAAGAAGCTTCTCTCATGAGAAGATAAATGTTTTCAAAGAAAAACAAGAAAGTCCAGTTACCTCCTGAAAAAGCACTTTTGGGATAAGGAAGAAAAGAGCAATATCTCCAATTTTATTGTACTAGCCTGCTGCCTATCACAGCACATCAGACTGACTATAAGTACTATAGCCTGGTTTTTCATGGTGCCTTAGTCTAAAAGAATATAACCAAAGTTGCTACATACACACATATACACATATACATACATACATACATATGGCAGAAGAGGGAATTTCATTATTTTTTATTATAAGCATATAATAAAATTATTCTACAAGTTAACTGTATTCATCAGTATTTTAAACAATTGTTCCAATTTTGCTGGGGAGGTGTAGAACAGAACAAAATCAAAGTTATCCCATCAAGTCCAGTAATCTCAACACAGGAAACCAAAGCAAAGCATTCTAGATTGCTACCTTCCCTTTATTGTTTGTTTATTCATGTCAGACACATTGAATATATTTAATATAGGGTAACCAACCATTTTTCTTTATAACTTAACTCTAATAGGTTAGGAAAATATAACTTAAATTATTAAGTGCCTTGCAGTCTTCTTCTATATGACATTGTTTCAAGCTATTTAAAAAATGCTATCATATCTCCCCCCAACACACACACCAAGCTACATCCCAGTTGTCTTTTCCTAAAGCTAAATATACCAAGCTTCTTCAATTTCTCTTCACAGAACGGAATTTCTAATTATCTTAGGTTACATATCAAAGGAATATCTATCTGTTCTCAATAAATAGCAGAAAGATGATATTGTTAAAAATCCAGAAAGGTGATATTGTTAAAAATCCATTTGACCACTTGCGAGAATCCAATGAGATAATTCACCCCAAAATAAGCAGCACTATTTAATGCTGCAGTTGGCCAAAAGCCATAAAATATCAGACCTTTGTTTGGATTAGGATGATCTGTGTTTACCTTCTTAATTATACTTACAATAAATCCAATGAATTTACAGTCTATTTTTCAGAGGCATTTAATAGAGCAAAACTTAAGAAAATAGGGCAGTAGATTAGCAGACTAATAATAAGGAAGCCAATTTTGTACAGCCAATATTGTGGTAATTTCTAAAGTCATTATTTATAAGAAATATAATTTGTTTAAATAAGCTGACATATACTTAAATACATGGTATTTACTGGAGCACATACTAATACTTCTTTTTACCATGTGTTCAACTCATTAGATAGACACACCCCATAATTAATAGTGGCCACCCTATTTGAAATCTCAAAAGCAACACAACTTCCTGAAAATAATTTTTGCAGTATCTAGCCATAACCTCACAAAGTATTAAAAAAACAAAATATTCTGACTGAAATGCTTTAAAGATACCAAACATTTAGGACATACATTCAATTTCAGTTTAATCATAAAAATATCCTGTATTGTCAAAAGGTACAATACAGTTAATTGATTTTTCATAATACTAAAAAAAGTAACTTGGAGAAACCTTCACCCCAAAGCACACACAGGGCAGCCAATGGCAGCCAGAGTATTGCAGACTTATAAGCAGAAAGTAGGAATCAAGAGAAGTAACCTGGCATCTTGTTAACAGAAGTTTTGAAGATTATACAGCTCTCATGGTGGGAGAAAGGGACTAATTCCTTGGGAGAAAAAGTTTAAAAGGTAAAGTATTTAAATTTTATGTAGAGTCAAATTCTTTTTGTCTCACCAACATATTAGACTGTATTATATGAATCTTATTGTAATTACAAAAACTTACCAACATTTACATAAATTTTATAAAAATAATGTCCACTATCTGGAAAGAAAGATTAATTTAAACCTAACCTACACTGTATATATATTAAGAGTTTCCTAGGAGCTGATGTAGAGCCTAACAAGTCCCATTTCTAAGTATTGCGTCAAAGCCAGAGAGGTGGTCACAGAATGCAAAATACACAGGGAAAAGAAGATTTCAAAATGAAAGGAATCCCGGCATGGTTTAAGGGGGAGGGGGAGAAAGACAAGAGAATGCCGACTAGTAATGACGCTTTGGATGGGGCCCCTTTAAAAATTCTACATGCAAATACATACCGTTGCTGGGGTATTATGTCAGTGACTTTTTCCTATTTATTGATCACACAAAGAAAAACCCAGTATGAGCTACTGCAATGCAACACACGTCAATTTGAAAGGGGGGGGGTTACTTTTTTATTCCTCTATCTAATATTCTGAAGCAACGGTTACTATCTAAAAGGAGAATATTTTGCTTTTAAATGCACATAAAATCTCGGAAAACAGCCAGGGCCTCATAATCTTCCCTTCTCCGGTTCCGATCCTTCCCTCTCGTTTTTAAAAATGCTGCCTTTTAACTCCTTTCAATGCAATGACCTCACCTCCCTCCGTCTTCTTCTATCATCCCTATACCTCTTATACGACCCTGCTAATGCAACAAAAGCTGAACATGTCAAATGAGCCATTGGTCCTGGGGAACACAGCATCAGCGGCACCTTTCCTTTTTTCACCCACCGACTAACATCCACTCACAAACTTCCCCCACTTTCGAGAGAGAAAGGAAGCCCAAACACACCACTGGGGAAATAGAAATTCATCGCCAGATACCGGGCTAAGGGGGCCGGGTGGGAGTGAGGGAGAGTGAATAATGAACACGCGTGTCCAGCAGGGGGAGGGAGTGTGGAACACCCCCCCCGCCCCAAGCCGACTCATGGTGGTCTTTCGTGCATCTTTCGTCTCAACCAAGGTACGTTATAGTACACGAGGCTTCCCTATTAGGACTCTCCTTCTCCATTTCGCCGGGGTTTCCCAATCAAGCCCTCGCTTCATTTGAGGGGCTGGGCCCCTTCCTCAAACTAACCCGCATACGGTTTCCATCGAGCATTCCCGACCACCACCACGACACACACACACACATACACACAGAGAGAAAGGACGAGCCCAATGCTTGGGGGGGGGGAAGAGAGACGCCTTCCCCACCCTCCCCGGTGATTCCTCCCTTCGAAGAAGCCCTACTTCACCTCATGTTGCTGCTCGAGGTCCGGGGGGGGCGTTCCCCCCCCCCACTTCCACGCCGCTCCTCGCTTTTCTTTTATGAGCCGGCCCGGTTGCTCTCCGTAGGCGCCGAAGACAGGAGAAGGAAAGAGGGGGGTCTCCCCTCAGGCGCCAGCCAGTCCCTGCCTTGGCAACCCTCGAGCTGACTCGGCTGCCTGCACCCTCCGGTTTTCGCTGCTTGGCCCACCCCGACCACAGCGGGGAGTCGAGGGAGGGAAGGAATGGCAGGGAGAGGAGAGGGGAGGGGGGAAGGGAATAAACCGACGCTGGAAGCGCCGCGAGGCTGGCGCGCGAGGGGCGGGGAGGAGAAGAGAACAAGGGAAGGTGGGAGAGTTGGGAAAAGCAGAAAATAACGCAACGCGCAAGCGGATCGCTCGAGACACACCGGCTCGGGAGGCGGGGGGGAGAGGAGGCGCGGCACGCAGGAGGACGCCAAGGGGTGGAGCGGAGGAAGCCACGCCTCCTTCACTGGTCTGCATTCTTTGAGCGTTGCATGCGGCTTGTAATGCGGGACTGGGCGAATATAAAGATTTAGCCGGCTGGAAAGATGTCAGGAGGCTGGCTTGGCCTATGTTCTTCGGGGATTGTCCGGGTTCCTTTATAAACTCCTGCGCGCATTCGGCGTTAGTAACCCCCTTCCGTTCTTCGTCGGCAGTCGGTGGTCGCGGGCTACAAGTCCCCTTGCGCGCTTAAAATCTGCCGTCAGAAAGAGTGCTCCGGATCGGGCCATTCGTGCGTCGCGATTATGCATCTGTAATCGTGGAGTGTTAATTATTGTTGATGATTCCCACAGAGTTGCGGTTCTGAAACGTCTCTTTGTCTGTCGGATCTTCTGCATGCATCTTATACTGTAATTCATTTTGTTATTTGCTGAATATTGTTGGGTGGCATATATTCTTGTTTAAGCAATATGGTTGATGTACTGTCGTCTCTACAGCTAGCCTTAGATTTCTTAATCATTAAATGTTATCAAGCACCTTGTCATTCAGTCCACACCAGTTTTCTTTCTTACAGTTTGTAAGTATGTTCTGGGTACATATTATCTCACAATAGAAAAAGCATTCTTGTTTTACTTCCTAAGCTATTCTAATTTTATTTGGGGGAAACTCTGTTACTTGCTGGAACTTTTTCCAATTAAATTTGGTTATGGCTTCATACATAATTATTTTAACTTAGCTTCACACTAGACAGGTTTCATAGGATTGGGCTATACATTTAATTGCAAGCAAATATTCTGGCTCCTACTCAAGTCCATGTGTGCCTTTGGAAATACCGCAGCTGAATTCAATGAAGTATGTACAAATAAGAATGACTGTTAAATTAGTGAAAACACAGATCAGAAATATATATCACTGACTTTTCTAATAGCAATACCATTGTGGTTTAGCTACCTGACAAGTCTAATTTTCATGTATAATTTTTCTCCTCTGATTTGATTTAAAATAGAAACTGAACCCATACAGATGACATTTGTTTGATTGAACAATCAGTGAAGATTAATTACTGTGATTAATTAAAAAGTTTGCCTAATCTTATATTATTACTTGGCTGGCAAGTGTAGAAGAGTTCCAAAATAGCATTGAGGAAAGTATATGGCAAGTGGAAAACACGAACCTAGCCCAGAAAGATAAGAAAGGCACTCAAGATTGCCCCACCTTGATTCTCTTTGTTATAAGAGGGAGACAGAAATGTGGTATGACTTTCAAGATTCTATTATTACAACCTGGAGCAACAAAGTAGAGTTCCAATAGTTCATTGTATCTTTGTTCCCTGACCTGGCTTACTTCAAAGAGCTGGCAAGGCTTCCTTCCCCATTGTCCAGCCAGGCAGCACTTTGCATACTTGAATGTTGCACCAGGTTCTGGAGATACATTTTATGACTGCCAGGCTTCAATGTATTTTGTAAGGAAGAGTAAGTTTATGGAAATTGTGCTTTCGACCACCCAACATCAGACAACCGATAAGAAAGGGCTTGGAATTGCCTCACATTTGAATGGAAAAGTTAACTGCCTGACTCTTAATTATGGCATACTGTGGGAACTACATTAAGCTCTTCCACACATCATGGAGACAAAGTCCTTCAGCAAATAATGACTTGCCAAGAAAGCAGTTGAGATGGCCTTTTCCTCCTGTACTTAACAGTTTTCCAACTTCTTTCACCACAAATCTAGTCTGTCTAAAATGCAACATGTGGGGTCCTTGGTGCTCTCTGACCTTGGCTGTTTCCTTGCAGATGTTCCATTACCAAATTAGGTAACATCAGTGTGCAGTTCAACTCTGAACTACAAATATTTTCTAAAATACATCGTGTCAAGGTAAGTTTAAGGGTAGGGCACATACACAGAGCGGTTTCCAGGACCATTTACCTCTTATTGCAAGGGGAAGTTATTGCTCTCCCACTTTGCACAAAAGCCATTTCTTCCATCTTTCTTGTTGAGGTGACTGGAGAAGAGGGCCCTTTTGATACAAAGGAGCGGATATCAGGTGGCACTCTGATGGAAAGTTACTTTTACAGCAGGACTGCTGGCTGCAGAACTGCTTACCTATACAGCATAGGTGCAGTACCTCTCCAAGGAGAGCGGGGCTTATATATATATATATATATATATATATATATATATATATGTATGTCCAGAAGACTACTGCACACATGTAAAAACTCACTTCAGTGAAAGTTGCAGGGGAAAGTTGGGGGAGGAGAGCAGTTCTTTATTTGGTGTGTCCCTTTTGGTAAAGCTGCCCTTGATTGACTTGAAGTGCCAGATAAAGAACTGACTTCCCCACTTCCTTTGTAGGAGAAGGGCAGCAAGATAGCACTCATCAGCTGCCTGGGCAGGGGAAATGATGGCTTAAGATCTACTCAGTCATAGGCTGGGGTTTCCTTCCAGAGGAAAGAAAGCAAAGGGCAGCAACTCTGTAGGGAAAAGAGACCCATTTCCCTTCCTTGATCACTTAATTTTCCTGCCAAGGCATAAGAAAGGATCTGGCTTGATTCTTCCCCCTCCCCTCAGTATCAGGAAGAGTGGGGAAACTATAATTAGGAAATCTGCTTTTCCTCCCCCACCTTTCACCAGCAACAGAAAAGGAAAGCAAAATGGAGTGATCCTGGTCATCTTAGGTCAAGGGTACCAAACTGGTGGCCCACCGGCTGGATATGTCATGCACAGGCCACGCCCGCCCCAGCACTGCAAATGGGGAAAACATCAGGAAATGTCACATGATAGCAATATGATGCAGCGAGTTTGATACCATGTCCTAGATGATCGCTCCATGGAGCTGGAAATGTGACTTACAAGTTTCATGGACCTTTTACTGTCAACTAATAATACCAAAGGAAATGTTCCCAGCCAACCTCTTCTCCCACCTTCTCAGGTAGATAATATAATTCTCCTGTTTCTGGTCAAGGCAGAATAGGAGCTTGAACTGCAATTAGTACTTCATAAATCAGCTACTTTTCTAATGGATTCGCTACCAGTTTATAGCTCTCTAATGCTAATTATGCTAATATATAATTAATAATTAATAGTAATGCAGAAACTAGAAGGTATCTCACTGCTGTCCATCGCAGGCAAGATCTTTGCTTGCATTCTCCTGAACAGACTTGTCACTGTCTTGGAACTTTCCACAGTCACAGTATGGCTTTTGTACAGCAGGCATGATATTTGCTGTGAGGGAAATCCAAGATTGTGGTTTTTTTGTCTATTCTTCATTCTGTCTTCATTGACCTGGCAAAGGCATATGACACCATATACAGGAAGGTTCTCTGAACCATCCTGAAATATTATGGATGCCTGAGGAAATTTGTGAAGTTGATTCAGTTACTATACACAAAATGACATGACAGGTCATTCACAACAGTGATACTTCAGCTGAATTTGCCACATCCAATGAGGTGAAAAAGGACTGTGTGCTAGCCCTAGTACTGTTCAATCTGTTCTTTGCCTGCATGTTGTCACTTGCTGTCTGGGCTCTGAAGTAGGGACTTTACGTTAGGTACTAACTGGACAGCTCTCTCTTTCACTTTGCCACTTGAATACATGGATGAAGTGCCTCTATGTTCATTCAGGAAACTCTCTTTGCAGATACTTCTATGCTCCTGGCACCCCAGGTCGATGAACTACTGTACATTTGATGCTGAACAAATTCTCAGTCATTGCTATCTGACTATCAGACTGACAAGACTGAAGTACTTTACCAGCCCATGTCAAATACCACGTGGGTAGAAACAAAATTACTGTTGATTACACCCAGCTGACAAATGTATACAGCTTCAAATACTTGGAAGCATCATATTGAGCAATGAATCTTTGGAGAAATAATTTGACTCCAGGATCAGCAAAGCTGGCCAGGCTCTGGGGAAGCTGCGTACTAGAATGCTTATTCAATACAATGCCCATATCTCCACAAAGCTGAAAGTCTATAGGGCTGTGGTTAACTCTTCTCTCCTATATGCAGTGAGTCCTGGATTCTGTACCAATAACACATCAAACAACTGGAGAAACTTCACACGACTACACTCTGCTCCATCCTTGGCATTCTTTGGCAAGACTGTCTCCAACCTGGAGGTCTTGGATTGGCCAAAGTCTTCCAGCAGTGCATCTCTCGTTATCAGACCCCAGTTGCAGTGGGTGAGATGTGCCATCAGAATGGATGACCACCATACACCTCATCAGTTGCACTATGGTATACTGGAGATTGAGAAGAAACATCAAGATTATCCATGCAAGCACTACAAAGATGTTGTGAAGGGAATCCTATACCACTATGACATCTAGCCAAGAGACATAGAAGCTGCAGCTGCTGACAAAACCTGTTTTGATTACAAGTGCTACAAAAAACATAGAAAACCATGAACAGCATCACAAAATAACACACATAGTTGTTGTAATAATGGACTTCAAGTGCCTCCATTGTGCTAGACTGCTGTTCCAGTCTGGGCCTGCAGAACTGTCTCCATATCCACAGATGAACTGCACAACAGGATATCTTCTTTGAATCCAAAGTACTACTTCTATAATACTAGACTATGGAAGATGCCTTTTAAAGCTGTGTTGATCACAATTCTGGGTCAAGACACATAATACTCCAGTTGGCAGGGATGAAAGTTAAAACATGAAATCACGGTTCATTTTTCCTGACCAGAAACACTTATGTTTTATTCTGGAAAAGTTGTTGGGCTGGAATTGTTAAACCATGTATCCTGTTATTAGCAAAGAACTGGAGGGTGGGGAAGTACTCTTTCTACTCCACCCAGTCATCATTCATGAATATCACTGTATATTACATTTCAGATAGTTTGAGTAATGACTGACACATTACTTTGAATCAGTTCATACAAGAAGAAGAAGCAGTTTGCTTATGTCATCATTATTCATGCTACTTGCTTTTAGCATGTAATGACACTGTCCTTTTTTTAAAAGCCTCTTATTTCTCCAAAAAGAACTGTTGGCTGATGTAGGATTTATGAAGAGATTAAAGACTTCACATCTCCATGAGAACAATTAAGGTAACAACTGAATGAACACTTGTTGTGATAGAAACCAGAGAAAGGACATCTCAGCTTGATGACATTGTGTCAGTTCAAAATGATTTTAGATGAGTTTGATCAAATGAAGTTGGCTTATTCTGAGAGCTGACTCAGCTTTTTCTGATTCCACACTAATCTGGGAGAATCTGGCTAAGTGGCATTTTTACACTCTCCTCCTGTTCATCTAGAGGGATATTTGATTGGATCAACCTGATCTCAGCAAGTTCCCTTTGAGGCTGGCTGTCTCATTTGCAGGTCACTTACAAACTGCTTTGAAAATAATGGTGACATGGAAATGCTCTGAGTTTTCTTTACAAGTGAAAGAAATGCTCTAAACTGAATGAATCTGAATAAATGTGCCATTAGCAATATGCTGGGATATATGCTGTTAGCCACGCTTTAATCCCACTAAAATCAAAGGAACAGTTAATCATAAAGCCTAATTAACATAATGTGGATCCACACCCTATGATTTAACTATTTATATATGCTGAACACCCTTTTCAAGTGATTGTCTGTCTATGAACATATGACAGTAAACGAGTAGAAGACAACGCTGCAAATACAGTCTACTTGCTATGCTATCAGGTCTAATTGGAATTTTGAAATGTATTACTAAATTTCAAGATGGCTGTATTGCAAATTGAAAGAAGTTGCAGAGATTAACTGTAGTGAGAGAAGGAAATGGGTGAATACTTTTAATAATTACCTTGAAAATTAACAAACTATAGTACATCTGCACCAGTTTGATGCATAGTAGTCAGGAGCAGTAAAGTCTACCTATTTTAAAAAATATAGCTCCTGACAACTTCAGCAACATATCCATGGAATTATTTTTGACAACATACACCAAAGCTTTCCTATTGCCTTACTCAGTGATAGTTCTGATTTTGCAATCTGTCCTACAGTCTTGATAACTACACTTGATCTCTCATTCAAGTACAAATCAAAAACAGTCCTGCTTAGCCTTTAGGGATCAGCCATGCTTGGCTAAATGCTATTGCCTACCTGGGCCTACTCTTCCCCAAAATATTTTATAAGCCTACTCAACTTTAATATCAGCTTTTTTTTAAAAAGCTAATAAATTACTTTAAAATAATATTTTAAACTTGACTGTTTACAGGACAAAAGCCTGCAAGATAAAAAGTATGAATTAGAACAATTGCAATCAAATCCCTTTGTTGTACAGAGGTATAATACTGCATTGATGGCCAAATATACTGCATTGATGGCCATTTATAGAGAAGTTGTCCCTCTCCATAATAGACAGTCTGCTGTCCTCTAGATATGTTGTGACTACAACTCTCAGAATTCTGACTCTATTAGGGGAAGATGATCCAGGAGATATGGTTTACTAGCTACTCTATAATGTCCTTTCAGTTCAGTTTTGTCCTCTTTGAAGGAAAGTTAGACACTTTTATTTTGTATATACTCTTTGTTGATGTTTATTGAATTCCTTGTTTACAATATCTTTTGGGATGGAGGCTTGACTAGATAGTATTATAGGGGGGAAATAAACAGTCTGAAAACAATGAAAATATGCTCTCTCTCTCCACTCACAGTTGTGTAGTTTTAAGAAGTACATATTTTTTAATATCGCAAAGAGGTTTACTTTATAGAATTCAGTCTTTTTTCCCCTATTCCTGTGGATTATGCAGCTCTTATGGCTACTGTACTGGGAATATACTAGATATCATTGACACTTTCAGTTTTAAGTACCTTGAAGTTCAGCCTCCTTTTTAGAGTGAGTAGCCAATATCTCCTTTTCAGGACAACTATCCATACTGCCATCTTCATGAAATTGCCCCTGGATGATCTTACTATTTTCCAGAATAAGTTGGCAATCCATTGATTTCAAACCATCTATATAATGCTGTATTGTACCATTGTCCTTCTATGCCAGAAGAATGAAACCTCTGGTATATGCCTGTCAGATTGATTCTTTCAGTCTGATTTTACTGCAATGTATAATGCTTAAACACATTTCATAAATAAATGTAAAATAGTTCAACTGAGAATATTCCTGTCAGAGTTACTGAAGTCAGTAGAAGTTCAGTCATACCGTCTAATCTTCCAGGACTGGCTCCACAAAAATACATTTGAGAATGTTCATCCATGAACAACCTATGTTGGACATGGCTTTTTGATTTTAGCAATCCAGTTCTGAGCCTTCTTTCTAATTAGCTCCTTCATTGTTAATTTTTAATCAAATGGGTAGGATTTCTTTTAATGCTTCCTTGTGGATTTATTTTGATGGCTTGTTTCAATACTTTCTAGTTACATATATATGTTTTATTAGTTTGTAATGTTAAATGCATCCTTTGAGGCTGAAAGTGCAATATAGAAATGACTGATTACTGTATATAAAACAAATAATTATAATCTGTAAGTCATATTATAGAATGGTTCTTTATCTTTACCCATGTCCCGACATATCAAGACCACCTGGAGATATTGTTTTGTGTTGTTGATGTATGACTTAGCTGCCCTTCCCTGAGCAAAATTCATAGTAAGGCAGATTGAAGTAACTGAATCAAAAACGACAATCCTAAAAATAATTCATGTCATGTTATTATATTACACTTGATGCATGCTCTTCATTCCCTTATATCTTCCTGTATTCTGCTATGAAAGATAGCTTGATATTCATACTCAAAGTATTAGGCTAAAACACAAAAACACACACAAAAGGTAATGAGATTGTTTGTATTTTTGCAGTGCCCTTTCTATTATTTGATTTCATGGATTGTCAGCATTTGCTGGAGTATGTTATCCATCAGTTGGAAAGGGGGGGAAGATATGTTAAAGGAGAATTGTAAGAGAAAGAAGAGCAGGGAGGCTTCTGAAAGTTGGTAGAACTGGTCTATCCAGAAAAGATCCAGACCAGTCTCATGAATTCACAGAGGGAGAAAGTGAGTCAAAAGAAATTAGTTAATTAGCCTGTGCAGAGGCCAGTCTATTGCGTTACATACTCCTTTGATTGGCTCAGGTATGCTGTGCTCATAATACTTCATATTAAAAAAAAACATAAGTCACAGATTGTCTTTGGCCAGTCAATATTTCATAGTGCAACCCATCTCTCAGGGGCAAATGGAGGCACATGATGTATGCAGATGAGCTTCTGGAGTAAAAGACAAAGTATGAATGTAATGAACAAACAAACTGGCTTTATTTGCATGCATACTACCAAGCACATATATAGGTATACCCATAATATTTTCCTCTCCTTGTTTTTGTACTGAAAAATTATTCATAAGTATGGAATACGAAGAGATTTAAACCCTTATGAGGACTAACTCTGTCAATGCTGGGTTGAATGATTGATGCTTCTGTTGTGCCACATATTGCTTAAGTGGCGAGAAAGTGCTGGGTATATGCTGGAGACATAGTTCCATTGTTTTGAGCTTACTGGATTTCTCCTCCTGTCAATGGCATGTGAGTCTTGTCAGGCATATTTAATTGGTTTATAATAGTGATGTGTGTTTTGTCTTGGATAAAGCACATACACGTTACATAGCTCTTCTTCTTCATCCATCCCAATGTAGTTATATCAGACCTCATATCTATGTTACAACTGTTAGTATAATATATGGTTGCACAAACACATACCATGCATGCATATAGATGTGGAAATAGTATGCAGGGAAGAATTAAAGAAATGAAGGTAATAATTGCAACAGTGCAACATGTATGTGGTAGGATACTGATTCAATGCAAAATGATCAGGGATTCATTCACGCTGCTACATACACTTAATCTTAACTTTTCTTTTTTTAACTGACCCTACGGATGCCATTGCGTGCATGTAAGACATACCACATAAAAGCACCCATATAAAACAGCTCAGTTCTAAATAAAGCTGCATGTAAATTGAGATCCCAATGTCCTTTCTGTGTTTATCCAGTGCTTATTATCTTTTAAGAAAATTACTTGAGACAAATTACTCCAGTTATTTTACTAGCTTTAAAGAATTTGTAAAAAATAAAAGTGTAGTGATCACTTTAAGTTCAATTTTTCTTACATAAAATAGGCATTTTGCAGTTGAGCTCTATGGACATCTTTGACTGATATCCATTCCTCCATCAAATAATCCCATCTAAGGTTTTATTACCCTAGAATTCTATTGTTTCACTTGGTGCATATTTTTAAACCAGTGTCTTTTTACTGAAATGCCAAACTTATTTTTTGGAACATAGAAGAAACTTATCCCAGACATTGGGCTTTTCCCTGGATCTATGACTCTGATCTCTAATAAAATGTTGCATGTATGAAAAATATAATCAGAATAAGTTACAAAAGATACATGAGTGTTAATAAGTTAGTAAATTATTGAAAACAACAAAATATCCATTTGCCACCTGTTATGTATGCAGGTTTGAATGTCATTGGTTTAGTTTGAACTGTTCTTGTAAAATGTCAAATATGATTGGTTTAAAAAGTGCGGGAAAAACCCTGCACTCTGATTGGCTGGCAACTGCGGCTGCTGGCTATAAGTAGCAGCCGCAGCCCAGCCAAATCGGGTCTGTTATCAGCTGTAGTCACTAATAAACTCTTCACTGAAGCACTCCGCGTCTGACTCTTCATGCAAATCTAACACTGGCGACGAAGGTGGGATCCTTCCAAAGAGAAGACAACGTGGAGAACAAGCTGAGAGAGATGGCTGTGCTGAACACCCCCCCAGCCCCGTTCGATCCGATGGCAGAAGACTGGGAATCGTATGCAGATCGTTTCCAAATGTATTTGAGGGAAACGATCTCGCTGACATTTCGGACAAGCGGAAGAGGGCGGTCTTTCTCACCCACTGTGGTCCAGCCGTTTTCAAGATGGCGAAGGCATTGGCGGGAGCTGCAGACCTGAAGGTAATGGACTGGCCCGACTTAGAAAAGTTATTAAGAGCCCATTACGCGCCACAAGTATCGTGCCTCATTAAGAGACACGAATTCTACCGTCGGGATCAAGGGGAAAGCGAAAACGTTAATGACTTCATGGCAAGTTTAAGGGACATTGGGGGTGCATGTGAGTTTATCAACTTTGAAGAGGCCATGTGCGATCGATTTGTTCTAGGCCTAAAAGACAAGGCTTTGCAGAGCAAATTATTAATGAAACCTAAGATCACGCTTAAGGAGGCCATAGAAGAAGCTTCTTCAGCGAAGCTCAGCGGAAGCTCAAGCAGCAGCAGCAATGAAGAAAATTAACAAGTCCGAAGCCATCCTGATGTGGAAAAATCCACAACAACCCATTGAGCAAATAGATTCTGATTCAGACTGTAGTGAGGTGGAGGAAGGAATTTATAGACTCAGAATGGAGAAGAAAAGGAAAGACCTTGGAAGAAAAGGCAAGACTTTTATTGCAGAGGTTGTGGGGGGCCACCCCGCACTGAATGCAAGTTCCTGATACCATCTGCCTCGTTGTAGAAAAAGAGGTCACCTAGCAAGAGTCTGCAAATCATCCAGAACTCCACCAAGCAGAAAGAAGTTTCCTGATAAAGAATTCAAGCATAACAACTTCAGTGAGAAAATAACACAGAAGCAAATGGGAAGAATGAAACTCATCAAACAGTCACTATTGGTCATTCTTCACCCTTAAGAAGCAGAAAAGTACATGTGAAGGTACTTATTGAAGGAAGGCCTTGCCAAATGGAAGTGGACTCAGGCTCCTATTTATCTATGGTGTCATGGGACACTATTCACAGGCTACTTCCCAACATTCAGAAGAAGCATTTCCAGAAGCAAGCACTGACTCTTAAAGACTACCAAGGGAACAAGATTCCAGTAGTTGGAACAAGAGAATTCAACGTGAAGTTCAAAGGCCACACCAAACGTTTGCCCCTGACCATCATGGACAAAGACCCCAAGCTTGCTGGGACTTGAGTGGTTCAATCCACTAGGCATCGAGGTGACTGGCATCAATCACGTGAGCAACACTGAATGGGAGGAGGCCTTGAAGTCTGAGTTTCCAGAGGTCTTCAGCAACGGATTGGGCAAGTATATGGGGACCCCTATCACTTTCAACCTAGATCCCAAGGTGCCCCCAATTCGTTTAAAGCCCAGAAGGGTCCCATTTGCTTAAAGGAAAAATTGATGCACAATTAGATAAACTAATAGCTCAAGGAGTTTTAGAGCCCACTGACCACTCCAGATGGGAGACACCCATAGTCACACCAGTCAAGGCTGATGGGTCAGTAAGAATCTGTGGGGACTATAAGGGGACATTGAATCATGCGCTTCAGCAGAGCACATATCCAGTTCCAGTGGTGCATCATTTATTACATTCACTTGGCAGGGGTACAGTCTTTGCCAAATTGGATCTGGCCTAGGCATATCAACAACTAACAGTTGATGATGCCACTGCAGAGGCCCAAACCATTGTGACTCATAGAGGTGCCTTCAAATGTTACAGTTTGGGGTAAGTGTGGCACCAGGCATTTTCCAAAGCCTTATGGAAAGGATGCTCCAAGGACTGCCAGGGGTAGTGCCTTACTTTGATGATGTGTTAATCTCTGCTGAAAATGACACTCAGTTACAAGAGAGACTCAGAAAAGTCCTTACCAGATTCAAGAAAGCGGGGTTAAAAGTCAAGGAAGAAAAATGCACTCTTAGAACTGACAAGGTTGAGTTCTTGGGCTACATGATTGACAAGCATGGCATCCATCCTACAGATGCCAAGGTTCAAGCAATCAAAGAAGCCCCTAGACCAAAATGCAAAACAGATTTGCAAGCCTTCCTTGGACTTATTAACTTTTATCACATGTTCCTACCTCAGAAGGCAACCATTGCAGAACCATTACACAGATTACTTGACAAAAGTCTGTTTGGGTCTGGGGCAGGAAGGAACAATCAGCATTTAACAGTATTAAAAGACTAATCACGCCTGATGCTGTACTCATACAGTTCTCTGAGAATTTACCTGTTGTACTGACTTGTGATGCATCCCCTTTGGAGTGGGGGTTTGAGCCACAGGCTTCCCAGCGGGAGAGAAGCCCCTATTGCATTTTACTCTCACCTTGACCAAAGCAGAGAGGAATTACAGCCAATTGGACAAGGAAGCATTGGCAATTGTTGCAGCTATCAAGAAATTTCATGAGTATTTATATGGGAGAACATTTACCATTGTCACAGATCACAAACCTTTGTTAGGCATTGTGGCAGGAGACAAACCTACACCCACTATCCTGTCACCAAGAATGCTGAGGTGGACTGAATTTCTTGCTGCTTATTCATACAAACTTATCCACAAGCCTGGCAAGGACATTGGACATGCTGATGCCTTGAGTCGTTGCCCACTTCCTTGTCACAAGGAGGACTTTGAACCTGAGGCACACACCTTTTTCCTAGAAACTGTTGCCAAGCTTCCAGTACACGCTGCTGAAATTGCCAGAGAGACTGCCAAAGACACTTTATTGGCTCCTATTATAGGCTGGATTAAGAAAGGTTGGCCTCTTCAAGATCTACCTCACCTTGCCCAACCTTTTAAATCCAGGCAAACTGAATTATCTGTATTAAGAGGATGTATTTTGTGGGGTAACAGGGTGGTTATTCCTGCAAAACTGCAAAGAGAGGTTTTGGAAATGTTACATGAGGGTCATCCTGGTATTGTAAGGATGAAGGGATTGGCCAGGAGTTATGTATGGTGGCCAGGTATTGACAAAATGGTTGAAAACTGGGTTGCATCTTGTCCCAACTGTCAGGTAGTCAGGCCTGCCGCACCTCTCGCCCCAAACAGGAATGGGAATGTCCTAGGGGCCCATGGTCTAGGATTCACATTGATTTCGCTGGCCCTACCAGAGGGCACACCTTCCTTATTATAGTAGATGCATATTCCAAATGGCTAGAGGCCATCCCTATGGCATCCACCACAACTGATGCTGTCATCAAGCAGCTTAAAAGCTTTTGTAACCCACGGGTTACCTGATGTTCTTGTCTCTGACAATGGCCCTCAATTTACATCCAACCTTTTTGAATCCTATCTAGCACAACAGGGTATCAGACATGCCCTGACTGCCCCTGGGCACCCTTCGGCTAACGGCCGGGCTGAACGCATGGTATGTTTTACCAAGGAAAAGCTTCAGCAATTGGGTCCTGGGGACATCACTGAGAAAGTTGAAAAACTTCTTAGTGTTCAGCACATCACTCTAACCCATCAACTAACTTATCCCCAGCAGAGTTGTTGATGGGTAGGAAACTTAGGTCTCCCCTTGACCGCCTTCATCCCACTTACGCACCCAACGCACCACTTGATTCCACTAGCAAAGTTTGCACGTTCAGTGTGGGTGATTCTGTTTATGCTAAGAACCTTATGGGTGAACCTTCATGGATTCCTGCTGAAATAACTCAAATCACAGGCCCTCGTTCTTACAGGGTACAAACAGAGGATGGAGTCCTCTGGAGCAGGCACATTGATCAGCTTAGATCCAGGTTACCTCAGGAACATCACAATTGTTCCTCTCTAGTTCCCATACCTAATGCCTTTTCTAGGGGGAGGAACATGAGGATAATCAGCAAACAAGAATCAACCCCATGTGTAACGAGCCATTACGACAGAACCATCCCAAAACCTGTCACAATGCCAAAATCCATCCTTACAAGTGGAAGATTGCACATCACTACCTGACTTGGGTGCTGACATTGGGCTGGAGATGGGTTGGGAGGAGAGACCAGATTCTAACAATCAAACAGGGTCTTCTTTCACAGGAAGTCCAACTAGGGAAATGTCAACAGACACATTTCCTCTCTCACTGGGTGAGAACGTTAAAACTTCTGAACCACGAAGGTCTCAACGCGTAAGAGCCCCACCTATTTAAAAAGAATACATTAGATAGGTTGGGGTTTGAGTATGGACTGAACCTAGTGGGGAGGGTGTTACGTATGCAGGTTTGAATGTCATTGGTTTAGTCTGAACTGTTCTTGTAAAATGTCAAATATGATTGGTTTAAAAAGTGGGAAAACCCTGCACTCTGATTGGCTGGCAACTGCGGCTGCTGGCTATAAGTAGCAGCCGCAGCCCAGCCAAATCGGGTCTGTTATGAGCTGTAGTCACTAATAAACTCTTCACTGAAGCACTCTGCGTCTGACTCTTCATGCAAATCTAACACCACCCTTATTATTTATGATGAAAGAACTGATAGAAATAAGTGCATCCATCAAAAACAGATCGAACTGTTCACTCCATCAATTAACACCACTAATGGAAAGATTAATTTCAATTTAATAAATCTATCATTTCTGTTAGATTACCATGTTTATGGTAACAGTGAAAGGGAGAGGTCCTACATTCAGGATGGCAGGCTGCATCATCATAGTGCCTCCTCCAGAGAACTCATCCTAAGGAAATTCTTCAGAGAAAAAGAGGCACGACCACATTCTGTTCTACTGATCAGCAAGGCTAAAAAGATTCTCTGCAAGTATTCTTCCTGGAGTTCATTGAATTCATTGAGAGTTTTCTTTACATTCCTTAGCCCAATGACTTTTATTGCTGAGCAATGAAGAGAAGTTAAATTCAAATCCAACACTCAGTCCTTCCAACTTAGAGAACCATATCAATCCATGACAATACATTGAGACATGTAATTTTGACTTTGCCAATCTATTACCTTCCATTTGTGTTGATCTATTTACCATCATTCTAAGGTAGCATAACTACAACTAGTTGAAGGTGATGAGTTGTCATCCAATATATACTGAGGGAAACAAAATGCTGAATACTGATTTAACCCATTTTAATTTGTTAAACACATATGTCCATGTGTCCATGCTTTCCTTCCTTCCTTCCTTCCTTCCTTCCTTCCTTCCTTCCTTCCTTCCTTCCTTCCTTCCTTCCTTTTTTCCTTCCCTCCTTCCTTCCCTCCCTCCTTCCTCTCAGAACCCAAGCTTCTAATTTTAACAGTCCTGACTCAACTGATTCAAGTTCAGAACATCACTCAGTCTGCAATTTTCTATTCATTTAACAAGGAATAATATATTTGAACGTAGTGGGTCTTACTTCCGATGAACATCAATGCACCATCAGTTAAAATTTAGATAAGAGTTGCTAAAGATGAAGCCTTGCACGCGGCACTTTTGCCAATCATCCAGTTTCCAACACAACCCAAAGATCCTGTTCACAGACTTTAATTTCTCTTTCAAATCACTTTCAGCTAAGTACTGTCTCTGCCCTTGATCCAGTTTTTTTTAATATAAGTTCTGCTTCAAGCAATAGAGTAGGATGCCACTGTGGCATTATTTCTATTTCCAAACTGTGGGCCTTTATCCAGTAAAAAAATGCTTACCAGAAAACATTTGGAATGACTTTCTGACTATGCTATAATATGGGATATGTTATACTGGATTCTAATTTGGTGTTAATGCCAATGGCAATGTGGCAGCAGGCCTTCCCCTCCTCCAAAGTTGCCATGTGCCTCTGGCATTGTCTGCTGAGTCTCTGAGCAAGTTGCCCAGGTAACCTAAGTATTGGCGCCAGCCCTGGTTTTTTGTATTCACTCTGCTCAGTAACACAAGCAGATATAATGTTGACAGCATTGCCACAGCCACAAAATGAGAAGATTCTTCCTATATGGACTTTATTTCATTCTGTGATTCTTTACTTCAATAGCAGTCCTATCTCAAAGAGAATAAACTTGTTATTGGCAACCTGCCTAGCAAAATAGTTATTTTTTTCATTCTAGCAGTAACAAACTTCTATTGCTTTAAAGATATTATATGTTATAACAATACCTGTATAATGTCTCTTCTAAAATGTTTCTCATACAGTAACATACTGATTATATGTTAAATTATAGCATGCTTAGATTCTGAATTTCTGGTGTATTGGTCTTCTCATATAATTTATTCTTGAACACAGCACACTTTTGGTACAATTTGCATTAATATTTTCAGTGTCTGATTTCACCAACATCATTCTCTTATATGCAAATCTAAGCTCTTATAGCCCTTTCTGCCTTTTAATGGTATTATTTATCAGTTTCTTTATATGTATGTATGTATGTATATGTACATACGTATAAATGTATAAATATATGTATATCCAAGTATGTAGATATAGTGCACAATTATATTATTCTGTCAATTTTTCTCAGTTATTTTAGAAATTCTTGTTCATTTATATTGAAGAAGTAGTTTGACAACAGATTGAATAGATTTGGAGAAACCAAATTTTGCAATTCCACATAATTAATTATATTGCCACAATTATTGTTACTGAATGTTATTTATAAAAGCCAACTGCAGAGTCAAAGTTATAAAGTATATACTGGATCTGAATCTAGATTAAGTCATATTTTAGTTTATACAGAGCCACTGAATCAGTGGGTTAATCCCAACAAACCCAAGTGATCTAATATTCCACTCTAAATCAGAATCTACACCTTCGTTTCAGTTCCACAAGAACCTAATTTTTGACTGAATCAGAGACACTAAAATAATCAGCTAATGGCTTTTCTTTTCATTCTTTTCTTTCTTGTAATGTTTTAATATTCCAAGATGCCCAGATTGTATTGGAGTGAGCAGCTACAATAACCCTAATAAAATAATAATAATAATTCAGTGCAGCAATATAGAATGAGGAACAGAATTTTGCATATAATTGCATTTTTAGGACAGTCATGGAAGAAGAGCACAATCAATCAATAACAAACTTGATTACAGTTTTTAAAAATGATAGTTATTAATATTTTAGTGATTTTGAAGTATTAATATCATTTAATTCAATTTAGAGAGAGTTGTACTAAAAAAAGTCAGTGGTCACCTTTGTTATGTGTATGTGTTTTGTGCATTTTTTGTCATTTTTTAATTTTGGCTTTTATTCCCTTCACCTTTTCCCTTTGATGTTAGTTTGTATTTTAATGTTTTTTAATTTGTAAAGGTATTTTTTAAAATAAACTTGATTACAGTCACTTATGAATTCAAAAAAAAAAGAAAATAAATTCTGAGATAGTAAATACAAATTGTAATATAAGTGCATTTTTATAAAATTGATGCGGTCAAACTATTATGAAGAAGGACTTTGAAAGGGACCAAATTGGTTGGACACCAGTATGAGAATTCAGGTGAGTCTCTTTCTCCCATACGACATGAGAACACACTGATCCCTTTCCAGATTGGAAAGCTTTAATGAGGCAGGAATCATTTCTGCACAAGCTGATTCTGGATGTATTGTTTGAAATAATTAATTCTTGATTAATTGGATTTGAACATAATTTTAAATGTATGGTTCTTATTTATTGTTTTAATGTTTTATACGGTAATTTTGATTGTATGACTCTAATCTCATCTCGCCTTGGCGAGATGACCAGCACAGAAGTTTAATAATAAATAAATAAACATTATATACTGCTGACATTGGGAAATTCTTCAAGGTAAAATGTGCAGGTGGCCTTTTGTTAGCTGTATTTGGGGGACGTAGATGTGCTCAGAATGTCAGGTAGTATGGGATCAGCTTTGTTGTATCTTATAGTAAAAGATATGACTAAGTTTAGCTCTCTATTATTTCCAAGTCTGTATGGGGTCAAAGGAACCTTTTTGAAAGAATGGCATCTCTAGATGGTAGTAGTGAGAAGAGCTCACCCAATCCAGCTTGGAAAAGCATGTAGCTCCATTCTCTCTCAATATGTCACAAAGAAAATATGAGCAGCTATACATTTTTCAAAATTCTCATGAAGCTGAGATTGAAGTAACATTGGCAGATAAGTTACAGTTTTATAAGAAAATTGAACATGCCAAATATCATAGAGATTGATGCAAGTAGGCTGAGCTGTGCTTCTTTAAAACCTACTAAATGTCATCATTTGGGAAAACATGTGATGACATTTGCAGCGGTAACTTAGCGGGAACAGCCATGCCAAAGTTCAGACACTGCAAAAGAAATGGCATTCACAAGAAATCATGATGCTTCATAAATAAGCTAGAGATCATCGTTAAAGGCCAAGAAGGCAACGTAGGGATTAACTTTCTGGTCTGTTCTGAGGGATAAATTACTTAGTAGGTCAAATCAGCTAGCAACACAATTTGGAGAAGATCATTGTGATCAGGATGACAGACTGACAACAATCATGCATTGCCACAAGGAGTAAATAATACAATTACAAAAACTCTCTATCTCATGTCCCCTCCACTTGCTCAGATGTTACTATTGGGTTTACAGAGGTGGTCTGATTGCAATGCTCATTTGAAAGCATGGCTGTTAGTCATCATATCTAAAATTAATTTCTCTCCCTTCCTCTCTCCCTCTCTCCCTCCAACAGTTACTATCTGAAGCTTTATGTCTATGGAGATTCTCAGTCATTCAGGTCATGGTTGTCCCAGAGGTGCTTTTCATAAGGAAAGTGGACTTTCTTTGTTTTTCCTTGAGGATGTTTCGCTTCTCGTCCAAGAAGTTTCTTCAGTTCTGATTGAGTGGTGGGGAATCTATTCAGGCTCAGTACTATAATGCAATATATTGTATCGTGTTCAGACGCATCTGCTTCATCCCAGGAAATGGAACAGATGGAAATTAAATCTCTTTCCCTTTGCCTTGAGATCAAAGGTCAGCCACATACCCTACCACATGCATGCATACACACACACACACATTATGTGACAATCATTTACAAATCTTTTCTTCTGTTCACATACACATCAATTACTAGATGTATATGTCACTTCTGAAAATAAAATAAATTGCTATTTTGAAAATGAAAACTCTGAATCAAGCTTAAAATTTGAAAGTTAAGGAGATGATAATTGTTTCTTGTATACTGGTAAGCATTTGTTTTCTGGCATCAGCTGTAGCCAAACTCACAATTTGGATTTCAAATTTAGTAAGTGATCAATCATCCATGAGAGTCAAAATACACAGAGTTGCTATTGCAAAAATATCCTTTCCATGTTTTAGAAAGAACACTGCAAATATGTTGCCAGATAAATTAACATTTCTATAAAAAGACAGAAAGTGTCCTATAATATTCTATAACTCTAACACATGTTATTATTGCTATAGCTAACTTTAAGCTCCATGGAAAAGTGCCATCTATAAAATAAATTATAAAGAGTAATTTATAAGAAACCCCCCCCCCCTTTACAATTTAAGAGTATGATTTAAACTTGAATTATTTCTAAAAATAATAAAGGCAGGAAATAAACAAATACATAAATTTCTAGTGCAGCAGGCCAGTGAATCACCTTTCAATATTCATGGCATTCTCTCCTACTCATCCTCATTTTTAACCTCGTATACTTCCTACTCATATGATAAATAACCTGCTAAGTGGCAGTTGTTATTGCCAATTTTTCCCCTTTCTTTTCCAGAACGTCTTTGATAATGTACATATCACTTGGAAAAAGAACTGGCTTCAGAGTTAACATTCAGTTTAATTCATTATCTAAATAGCCTACAAGGCAAGTTCGCATCACTGGATGATGATATTAGCAGTCGTTATTTAATTATTTTTTTCTAAATTAATTGGTTTGTTGATCTTTTTGTCATTTTGGTATTTTTTTAATAAAGTGAACAAATATCACACATTCACTTATCTTCACATGTTTATCAAGTATGTGTTCCATGAACTATCTCCAGAAGTGTCAACTTCCAGAATTTTTAGCAATGATTGCTTTAACTACATGTTGAAGTTTACACTGAGATTTATGACCTGAAAAACATATTGAAAGAAACATGATAGCAGTCCATTATAAAAAAATAATCACAACTAAATATTATCCAAAATCAGTGTACTAAAGTATCCTACTGGAGTCTAGGTGATGGTAATACCTGAACAGATCCAATGTGGTTCAATAAAACTAACATGCTTTAATTAATATCACAATTATTTATTATTATTTATTTAGTAAATGTCTACGCCATTCAATCTCACTAATACAGTGACTCTGGGCAGCTTACAGTATAATAAAAAGTTTAAAATTGCTAAAAAAACAATTAAAGTTAGAATAAAAAGATTAAAAGTCAAGATCCAAGATGATGGGCAGCCTGGGGGTAAAAATCTTCTCCATCCCATCAGCCAGCAATATAGCAGGCTCAGGCCAAGCAGCAAACCAAGTTTTTAGGTTCCTCTGGAAGACCAGGTGTGTGAGGCAGATCTCACCACAGATGGAAGAGTATTCCGGAGGCAGGAGTCATAGCAGAAAAGGTTCCCTGGACCCTGTCAGCTGAAATTCTTTGGTCAACAGGATCTGAAGTAGGCCCTTTCCACTGGTATTAGTAAGGCAGGATAATTCTATCAAGGTAAGACGGTTTCTGAGATATCCTGGATCTATAATAGAGGAAGGTAAACACCAGTCCAGTCATAAATTGACAATTGGAAAGCAGATGTATACATTCTTGTCAAAGAAAGATTTTTCTGTTTGGGGAAGATTTAGGGAATTTATCGAGTTTTGGGGGATTTAATTGATTTTGGGCAACAGAGTTTTTGATTAAGACTTTAGTTCCATGGAGGACAGTCTACTGTATTGTGCCTGAGGACCCAATGTATGTATTTCACTGTCAGCAAATTCAGCCCGAAATAAAACTTTATGTAGATCTTTGGTCACTTTCAACTTTATGCCCCTTGTAAATGTGTGTGTTTTTACCCAATTAAAATACTTTATTTCTGCTGTTTTTCAGACATTTCATGCAAAGGATGAATGCCACAGCCTATATGCAGCCTGTGGGTTAATCCTGTGGAAGCTTTCTTCAGCAGGTAAAATTAGGATTTTCTTTTCCTACATTCTTTTTCCATAGCTCTTAATTCCATTTTCATTGTTTCTTTATCGTAAAAGGACTCCTTATCTGGGAACTATGTGGTCAGAGCTAAGAGGACTTGCCTCTTGCACAAATCAAATCTATAAACCTTTTTGTCTTTTCAATCTTAAAATAAAAGATAAGCGTGCCCTACTTTTTTTAAAATTACATTTATATGTCGCCCTTCTCCGAAGACTCAGGGCGGCTTACAATTTTTTTGGGGATACAACCCAATGCGCTCAGCAATAGCCTTCATTCCATTGTATATGCCTGCTTATTACTAAGAGGCATTTTTACAAAGTCAGCTTATTGCCCCCAACAATCTTGGGTCCCCAATTTACCTACCCCGAGAGGATGGAAGGCTGAGTCAACCTTGGGCCTGGTGGGATTCGAGCCTACAATAATTACAGGCAGCTGGAACTAAGTGCTAGGCTATTAACAGCCTGAGCCACCAAGGCCCTTGTGAAGGTGAAAATGCAATTTAACAGAACTTAGGTACATATTATGTTTTTAATACAAATACTGGTGGTGAATGGGGGTGGACACTGAATCTGAAAGGCTATAACAAATGTTAGGCAAGATTATAAAGATTAGTAGATTATAACTTTTGGTAGGCCTGTTGTACAATTGTAATGTAAGCTTTATGTTGATTGTCTGGTTTTAAGCAATATTAGTGTCCATTAAAATTATTAAAATTGAAATTAAAATTTGCCTTAGTAGCTTACAGTCTCAGTAAGAACATAAAAATGGGTGGAAGGAGAATTCTTTGTACCCTATTATTTCAAGAGTAATATGATGTGATACAATGCTTCAAAATGCTCGCCTTGTTAAGAAAGATCATCTTCATTTTGAAAGGTTTTCCTGTCTTCCTTTGTTGGCTCTAAGAAGTCAGACATGCTCAGACATTCCACCTTTTTAGCCTCCTGAGAGCAACAAGAGCTTTGCCAAGTGTGAAATATGTCTCTACATGAGATGTATTTCAGAGGTACTGTGCCTAAAATCCAGCCAGTTTTGTGGGTATATCCAAAGTCTGGTGGGATTCTCTTCCTCTTTAAACAACAGAACTTCAAGTTTTATCTCATCTGACTTGTGAAATTCTCTTTGGTTTCAAAAAGAATACGCTCATGAGATGAAAGCCTGCTTTCTTAAATCCAAAATCCAAAATGTTGCCTCTCAGGCAAGTACTTGTTTGGCAACTCACTGGATCCCTGCCAAGCATTCTTTGTCTGGGTTGCCCAGCACCATTTTCCATTACAATAGTTACACTGTAGAAATGGTGTTGCCTACCTAGGAGGACACATAAACAGAAATAAGTCTAGCTATGTGAACACATTTATAATACTGATGCCTTAGGGATGTTCTAGTCCTCAGTTTATTTAATTGTGGGGACTGGCTGAACATCCCTAATCCTGTAATTGTCAAGGGAAATTGCCCTGAGCAGACTCTTGGAAAGGTAAACCATTAATTCTTCAGTATCTGTGCCAGTATGTGGAAAGGCGTTGGGCTTGTCAGATTTGTAAAGTCTGAAGGTATAATTTTAATAACAAAAGTATAGTGGAAGGACTGTCAAACCCATAATCTTTTGTATTTCACCACCCACTGGGAGTTTAGAATTAGCAAGCATTTGGAGGACAGGTATCAAATGTAATTGAATTTGGAAGACAGGGTAGCAAAGGTCAATATGTAAGTGTAGATATAATCTCAATTGTCTGAAAAAGCATACTTTTCTGAAGAAGTTGTTCTTTGAGATCAATTGGCATTTTAATAAGTGACACTGGAGTGCTTATTCAGTTGCTGTGAGAACTAGGCCTCTCCTGGAGGAGAAAGCTATTGCCAGAAGAGACAAAATGCCTCTCTCTTTTGCCTGCTGCAGGACAAAGCAGATAGGATGTGGGGAAGACATGGAGTACAGCTGAATATTATGCTACAATCTTCCTTCTTTTCCTCAAGCCCCATTAAGCAATAGCTGAATTTTAAAAAGTTTGAACTAGTTTTCTAATTTTAGAGAAAGATAGAAATTGTAGTAGAATTGTCTACAGGAAATTCTTTTCCCTTTGCTTACTGTTTTGGAACCATATTAATAAGATCTTGTGGAATCTTATAACAAGGCTAGGTTACCTACAATCTACAATCCCAAAGCTCCATGCAGGTTTCAGTCATCTAACCCTCCTCTAATCATGCCACTGAGTTTTATCAATGCAAGTAAATCAATAATGCACGTTCCTGCCATTTTGAAGCAGAAAACATATAAAAATGCATCTAAATTCACAAAATAATTTAATCTTCTTTTATTGTTGATGTTGTTTTTAAACAAAAACTCTAAATCCGCAAACCAGAGAAAAGGAAAAGCAGATATATGAGACATGTCTACCCACTTTGCATTATTACATCCCACTGAAAACTGGCAGAAAACTAGTCAGCTGGACCGGCTGGACTACTTCTGGCCAGTAAGCAAGAAACAAGATGTGCTTTGAAGATGGATGAGCGTGCACAGTGATATCACTGCACCCACCCCACCCTGAAGAGTTGCCGTGACGTGGGCATATAAAGGAAGAACTCGAACAATGATGGTACTGCAGTTTTTCATTTGCTGCAGACACCCCTAGGAGAGATCATCTATATACCTCACAATATGTAAAATTGGTCGATATAACTCAAACATGAGAATCAGTATACATAAAGTTGGTGTATGTTGAACATGTACATTGAAATTGGAGGTTCGTGGGATTATGGTCAAAAGAGAAATTCAAACTGCTGTGTAATAGATACATTTCCTGTGCTTGCTCAGAATATAGCAGGTGCAATATCAATGCTGTAATTTAATAAAATGAGCCCTCTAGAGCTCAATGTGTTCATACATCATATTAAATCACAGCTTGTGTCAGTTTATAAGTTAGAAATAAGTTACACTCACAATAAGGATAACATGCTGTAATGACAAGGTTTTGACCAATTCTTGGTACAATATCTCTTTTTATTCTTTCCAACCTAATAGAAAGTTTGAGATAAATTATGAAAAGGATCTCAGAATTCTCTCCATCAGCAAAATAATTCTCCAGAAACAAAACAGAATTTAATATTGTAAGAAAGGCTGGCTAATGTTCCTTCTCACAAAACTCTTGAGATTGAAAATGGGCTAGATTTGGCCTAAGGCTGCAAAGAAAAAAAAATCCAGTCCACTGCCTTTCCATCTCTATTGGGGAGAGAAAACCATAGAATGTTAATGGTTGCTCAGTTGTAGGCTCCTCTCTGCTTCTCTTGAGGTCACATCACATGGTGGCCTGCAAGGACCCTGGTGAGGCATAATGGGGGGAGATAGGCAGGGAGCTGCTGTAACATTCCTACAGTTGGTCTTCAAAACCGAGTCATATGTAGGTAGGTTTTTTGGGGTGGGGGAGTTAACTTTGAACTGTTGTCAAATGACCAACTGTATAATTTTGAACATGAGAAAAACATAAAGGATAAAATACTTCCTTTCTTGAGCTTCTTTATGGCAAACTTACATCAAATTCTATTACTGTGTAGATCTTTGTGATTTGTTGGATCTGGTCAGAATCAGTGTTAGAATGTATTTGATTGACTAATTAATTGATTTCTCACTTTGTTCTTCAGGAACTCAAAGCAGCATACCCAGCATCCCCTCCTCCAATTTTTCACTACAGCAGCAACCTGATGAGAGGAAGGTTGGGCTCAGAGAGATTGACTAGGTCAAAATAAATAATTTAAGAGAGAGTATGATTTATGTTTCCATCCATGACTTGTTCTCTCAAGAAGTATCAATTCCAGAGTTCTTTTTGCATTAGTAAAAGGGATGTCAAGTTGTTCAAAACATTAGAATAATCAGATACTGATTTCAAAGGGCCTGAAACTGTGTCCCTGTTAGGGCTTCTTCACCAAAACATAATTCACCCCCACACACACCTTCCAGTGATTTTTGCCGATAAGGACTGTGGCAAATGTAAGGAAGGGAACCCAAATAATGATATGTGTTCTGTTCTAGTGCCACTTGTTCCAGTGACTGAGAGAATAGTATAGATTTGTACTGAGCTACAAAATGCACATAGAAGCTTATCAAGTTTTTAAATGTAAGAAACTTACATAAAAAAGGAAGAACATCTGAGAAGAGGATTCTTTATCATGACTAGCTGTTCCTGCTATGGTTTTACCTGATCCTTTATGCTTCATTGGCTGCTAAATCAATTGTTATTTAATGAATTTCTGTCCCTGGAGTGCTTAAGTCTTGGCAATTCAGCCCCCAAGATTTAAGGCTAGATCTCCTTAACATCCTGTGTTGCATTGTCTCTTCAGCACTTTTGCTTGGAAATTGGCAAGGGGCAAATGAGCTGAATAGCTTCATCTTTTGCTCTTAAATCTTTCAACGCCTATGTTGCTACACACATTCTTTTCACTGTTATTTATCAGGTCATTTTTTTTTCTTTTCAACCATAGCTACATGATAAGGGGATATCTGAAAGTGCAGGGCTAAAATAATCTTTCAAAACAGGTTTAAAATAGATAGTTAAGGCAACCTGAAAATAAAACCTGCAGTACCAGTTCTTTAACGCCCAGAGTCTCTAAAGTTGGTGTAAATAACAGCTTCCTGCTTCCCTACCATAAATTATAATGCATACGTGCATGTTTTTCATATGTATCACCAAACAACCTGCTATCACTGCAACCAATGCAAGAATGTTGTGCATTCATTCCCATCTGTCTTTGTCCATAAAATTGTCACATAGGAGTAATATCAATATAAGAAATCTGACAACCATATGTGAAAATGCTCTCTATTTTTTCACAAATGAAAACTCCATTCCATGTATGGCATGCAGCACTTCTACTTATCTGTGGTAGGAAGGGGAAATAACAGCAAATTTTAAACTAGCCAGGGAGAAATCCCCATTGCTAATGTCAAAATAGACTAGAAATGGACATAATAAATGTCAATCTTTCAAGTTTCTTAAATTACAAAATTTAAGAAGAAACCAATTCCACAATGTTGTATCTACCGTATAATAGTCTGAAATAGTTTTTTGTTTGCAATCCTGTATTTATAGAATTGATTTATATTTACTATTATTGCATTCAGGGTTTTTTTTCATTCAAACTCCTCTTTTGGCTTACTTTAGTTCCTTCGTATCTGCAATTGTGTGTACTCTGGACCCAATGATCTATATGAATAATCTATATTTTGTGTACTGTGAACAGTGTACATAGAATATATATACAATACAGATTATGGCAACATGTTCTCAAGTTGGGAGACATTGTCTTAATTCTTTCTCATGGATGGATCACTCCCTGCTGGACTTGGAGTTTTTCAGGGTTTTCTTCTGCTGCAGTGGAGAAGGACCTGTTTAATCATCCACCCCGATGCCTGATGGACCCAGTGAGGATTCAAATGGGATTTGGTGTAGTTCCTAAAGCATTGGTACATGCTTCAAAGATGTATTATTAATCACTGCTTGGAATGAGGAAGCAATAATGTCCTTCAATAGCCAGCCAAACCTATCCTTCCCAACCAGTCCAATTTGTCTGGACTATAACTCCCAAAATTCCCAGACAGCATGGGAATCCATTTGAAGGGATTCCATTTGAAGTTGGAATTAGAATTGTAATAGTAGTAACAACAACAATAAGAACAATTCCCTTCAAAGTCTTTAACAGGACCTAAATACCATATGGAGGAATAGATGAAATGTTGTAATCATAACTTCCTGCTATTTTAATAATATTTATATAGTTAATTTCTAATGAAAGTGGTTCTTTTCAAAGTAAAACATTCATTTCAAAGATTTTAGAAGAATGTCAGATCTGAAATGTTTATGTAGCAAGAAGCCTCTGAATAAACTGAGACTTGGCAATAAACTTCTAAAATATGAGGCACTTCATTAATGTAATTGTAAGTACATTCCTGTCACTGGAATTTCAGTACAAGGGAAGTAGAAGTTTCATGAATTGTTTCCATATGGGCTTTAAAAAAACTTCATTGTTGTAGAAATGAGATAGTCAACAATTCTAGAACTGAAAGGTTTGGTTAGTTTCAATCAATTCAAAGAATCTTGGACCTGTATCTGAACATTGTTCTTGTTGTGATGGGCCATTCCTCGGTTTTCATGTCTTAGATGGCATATGGTTATGTTGTCATCATCAGAACTGTACTCAAGAGAGACTGCAGTGGTTAGTTCTTTTTTTTAAAGTGAGCATGAGCTTTGATACCCATCTGGTAAAGAATCACAATGGTTCTTTAAAGAATTGTTAAAGATATTCCCTTGGAAAATAAATGAGGAACAGAGCTTTTAAGTACAAATTAACAAGGGAGGCCAGAGGATGAAAGACATAAAGTAATGATTGGATTCTTTTCTTCCTGCTTTATTTGTAATTTAAATCATAAAAAATATGCATTAATGTTTACATTATTTAAATAAAAGTATATGTTATATTTCAGTGGCTCAAGATCTTTTATTAAAACCCACTGTTTCACAATCTGAAATTATACAATACATTTTAATAGAGCTAAGGGGCTAATTGTAGGGTTGTAGTGAAATATTCAAAATAAAATAGTAAAATTTGATGAATGAAATATTTTTGATGCCCTGGAAATAACTGAAGTTTCCCCTTGCAGTTATAGCTATTGGTATTGTCATGAAGACCTCCTCTACTTCAAAGGTTGGTAACAGTCATTGGCCATGATATTTGAGGACTGGCTGAAAGCTGCATTAAATGGACTTGTTGCCCAAACAATGGCTTTAATTTTTTAGCAGCTGCTACTTCCTGTAACTTTAAGAAGCATGCACAGAGGGTTCTGCATCAACATTTGGGCATCAACACCCAGTTCAGTTCTGTATATGATTCCCTTTTCTCCAAATCTTTGCATGCAGGATTTGAAACCGAAAAGCAAAATGATGAGTATTAGATGAACTAATAATCACAAATCCTCACAAATATATTCCATATACCTCCTTTAGATGACAGAACAAAACAAAAGCATGAGTTTTACTGTGTCTGAATATGCCTGTTTGTTACTACTGGCTCTTTTCCAAGAGCATGAGTATAATTTAGCTATCCACAATTAGTTATCAACAAACATTATTTCCATGTCATCTGCAAAGTATTTCCAAGCACACTTAATCAGACAGTGTCCCCATGAACTAATTTGCAACAAACTATGAGATCAATCTCTGCTTATTTAATGTATATCCAATATGCTCACATATATTGTACCTTCCCTTGGTTTCCCTGTGCCTACATGATATTATAGAGTATCCTCAAGGTAAATAGAAGGAACGGGTTGTATTCTAGAAGAAAAGTGTGTTGTACCTGTTTATGTCTCCTGTAGAGATGTATTTGTTGATGACCTTCACATTAATTTGCTAACCTAAATTCTTACCTAAAAATAAAAACACACAACCATCTGTGCCCAGTTGTTTCTACCCATCCTATCAGATGCAGCACAAAGGGAATACTCCAGGCCCCATCAACTAGGGATTGCCATCTGGCAGGCTCTAGGAAAACAGCCTTTTCTGCCATGATGCCTGCCTTTGGAATATAATCCTTCCACATAGCAGACTGGCCCAGCCCCACTGGCTTTTCATAAGGCCTTGAAAATCTGTTTCTGTGTCCAAGCCTGGGTATGTGATAGAGCCTGACTCCTGGCTATGTTAGTACTGTTTTTATGTTTCCCAGCTGTTGTGTGTTTTTATTTTTTGTGTCGTATATGTTTTATCTACTTTATTGTGAGCTGTGTGTGGATGGCTATATAAATTGATGAAATAAATAAATAGTCTGATAGCATGTGTACTCGAGTTTCAAATAAACAGAATGTAAATGTTATCTTAATTATATGCACACAAACAAATCCATCACACTATTCCATTTAGAGGTAAGCAATATTGTGGAAAGCACATTCTGAATGTTGTAAATACACTACCCACACCTCCTGGCTGGTGAGATGTAGATAATGATATGCTTGCAAGACTGTCTCTAGATTAGAGCTTCTAACTTGCATAGAACATGTGACCATGTTTGGGGTAAAACTGGCCTTTTATTTTGTTTGTGGCATACTGGCCAAAATGGACTGACCTGAGCATAAAGAAGGAATCTACATATGATACTAACAAACCAAGGCTGGTAAATCTAGTTTATATCTTCTCTATGTTACTAAAACTGAAAATCAGAATCTTAGTTTGAAAATATAATCCAGGGTTATTTCCTAGAAGTTGCATCCTAGGTATATTTCAGGGTTCCGGTAGGGTTCCAGATGGCACTTGGGTCGATTCCTGCCTCCCTTACCCACAGCCCGGTCGAGGCCCTGGTAGATGCCTGGCAAAGGGCTGCCTTAGAGGCTCTTGACCATGTTGTCCCTTTGCAGCCTCTGACCCGGTGCAGATCCCGGTTGGCTCCCTGGTTCTCCATGGAGCTCCAGGAGATGAAGCGCCGGAGGAGGGGCCTAGAGAGCAGTTGGAGGTCCAGTAGGTCCGAATCTGACCGATCGCAGTTAAGAACCTTCACCAGGTCTTATCTTGCAGTGATGGGAGCGGCGAAGTATGCTTACTTCTCCGCTCTCATTGCGTCCGCAGATAATTGCCCAGCCACCCTGTTTAGGATCACCCGTTCCCTCCTTAATCAGGGGACGAGGGAGGACCCTTTGCAGGGATGGGCCAAGGAGTTTAGTCATCATCTGTCAGACAAGATCGCTCAGATCCGGGCCGGTCTGGACTCCGACTGGGTGGAGTCTGACAGGGGGGGAAGCGACGGGTCTTGTGGATACTATTTGGGAAGAATTTGATCCTGTGACTCCGGATGAAGTGGACAGGATCATGGGGAAACTGAGTACCACCACGTGTTTATTGAACCTGTCCCTCCTGGCTGGTTTATGCCAGGGAGGTTACACGAGGCTGGCTCCAGGCAGTGGTCAATGCTTCTCTGAGTGAGGGATCCTTCCCCTCCACCTTGAAGGAGGCAGTGGTAAGGCCCCTCCTCAAGAAGCCTGCCCTGGACCCGGCTATTTTGAACAACTTTCGTCCTGTCTCCAACCTTCGCTTTGTTGCGAAGGTTGTTGAGAGCATGGCGGCCCGACAGTTCCCAATGTTCCTGGAGGAATCTGATTATCTAGATCCGTATCAATCGGGTTTCAGGCCTGGGTACAGCACGGAGACGGGATTGGTCACGCTGGTGGATGATCTCTGGAGGGCTCAGGACAGAGGTTATTCCTCTGTCCTGGTCCTATTAGACCTCTCAGCGGCTTTCGATACCATCAACCATGGTATCTCACTGCGATGCCTCGAAGAGTTGGGAGTGGGAGGCACCGTTTTGCAGTGGTTCTCCTCCTACCTCTTGGGTTGTTTGCAGTCAGTGTTGGCAGGAGGGCAGAGGTCAACCCCAAGGCCCATCTCTTGTGGGGTGCCCCAGGGGTCGGTCCTCTCTCCCCTCCTGTTCAACATCTATATGAAACCGCTGGGTGAGATCATCCGTGGTTTCGGGGTGAAGTACCATCAGTATGCTGATGATACCCAGCTTTTTATCTCCACCCCAAACCAACTCAGTGATGCCCTCGACATGATGTCCCAATGCCTGGAAGCAGTGCAGATCTGGATGGGGTTCGACTCAACCCAGCCAAGACGCAGTGGCTGTACATACCAGCATCTCGGATGATCCAGGATGTTCCTTCTTTAGTTATGGGGGGAGAGGTGTTGCCCCCCATAGATAGGGTACACAACTTGGGTGTCCTCCTGGATGCACGGCTCAGTTTAGAGGATCAGGTGGGAGCCGTGGCCAGGGAGGCATTTGCTCAGGTTTGTCTTGTGCGCCAGTTGCACCCCTATCTGGACCGAGATGCCTTACGTACGGTTACTCATGTGCTCGTTACCTCCCGTGTGGACTACTGCAATGCTCTCTACATGGGGCTGCCCTTGCGGACCACTCGGAGGCTTCAACTGGTGCAGAATGCGGCCGTGCAGGTTATGATGGGAGTATCCCGATACTCCCATGTTACACCCCTCCTACGTGAGCTGCATTGGTTGCCAGTTGCCCTTCGGGTGAGATTCAAGGTGCTGGTAATCACCTATAAAGCCCTACATGGCTTAGGGCCGGGGTACTTGCGGGAGCATCTACTGCCAGCAACAACTTCCCAGCGCCCCGTGTGCTCACACAGACAGGGCCTCCTCCCGGGTGCTGTCCATCCAACAGTGTTGGCTGGTGACCCCCAGGGGGAGAGCCTTCTCTGTGGGAGCACCCGCCCTCTGGAACCAGTTACCCTTGGAGCTGTGGATGGCCCCTGACCTTCGATCCTTCCATCGTGACCTGAAGACTTGGCTTTTTCAACTGGCCGACCTGGACTGAGGCAGGGTTTTATTGGTTTATATTAGCTGGTGTCCATTTTAATTGGATTATTGGGATTTCTATTTGATATTTTTAAAATTTTAAATTTTGTATTGTATGTTTTTATTGTTGTGAGCCGCCCTGAGTCCTTCGGGAGAGAGGGTGGCATATAAATCCCAATATAAATAAATAAATAAATAAATAAAATAAAATATTTGTGTAGAATTGGAATCCAATAATATTTTTGAAAGACAGACCGGATTTTACAATTTTCCCTTTCCAGACATTTTCCTTCACCTTCAAATCAGTGACTTTTTCTTTCAGCCCAATGTTGACCATTTGTCACTTTTCATGCTTCTAACTCATCTCTTAAGAATAAGCACAAAAAGGAACTGCTTTCTGAAGAGTAAAAGCCTGTGATATGCAGAAAATGTTTGGGACAAAAGAAAGCCTGTGTCACTAGCCTTCTTTGATTTGATGATTCAGGGTTGAGGCTACAATTTCCAGAAATTCCAGCCAACATCACAGCTTGCCCACCCTCAGCATTAATATATCTTTACGATCATAAAAATAACTTGGGGCAGTGCTTTGTCACAGCCAAGAGAGTTAAACCACTTGGGTTTGAATATGCATCATCCTTAACTTTTACCACAGACAATATTTTGAGTCCAAAATGTCTTCGTTACACATATTTCTCAGTCATGATTCCACTAAAGGTAGATGAAATAACCTCAGTATAACTGGAAGACAGAAGGCATCCTAAGAATGATATTCTATAGCTCCTCAGCAGTACTCAAGGCCCAAACCAAAAGAAAAAATGCTTGACAGAAAGCATTGGCAGACACCTAAGCTGGCCCCTCATTTGACAAGCTTACAAGTAGTAAAAATATGGCTTAGGGTCAGATTCTATTCTTTCCTACATAGACTTAATGAATGGAATGCATGATGTGCTTACTAAGCAAGGGCTAGATAAACATGGAAAAAATCTAGCAGAGCTGTGTCACTGACCACTGTGGTTATATCGGCTATGTAGCTGGAAAGAGAAATTCCATTGCAATGTATCAGTTACTTTTTATATATCACTGCTAATGAATACTTCATAGCCATTAAGTCTTCATCATTATATATCATAACAGTTTAGATGAGATCAACACATTCTTGTATACTGTCACAAAATGTTCCAAAAGAAGTTTTACTGTGGTTTTCTTTTTTAAAAAATCTTATTTTAAAATGCTGTGTTTTTTCACCTTTGCTGCAGCCAGATGTATTGTTCCTCATCATTTTGAAACTCAGATCTCCTTTATATTGGGGAGTGGGGTGTGTTATCCAAGTCCTTCACCTCCAAACAGAGGCCTTGAGAATTATTGCTGGTAAGAGGAATCAGTTAGGCAGAATGCATTATTATGAAGGGTTTGCATTTTCTTTCCTTCCATTCTTCTTTTCTCATCTCTAGCTTTTCTTTGAGCACAAAAAGGGGCTGCGTTAAGATGAGGCCTTCCTTTTCAGAAATCCTGTCCTCTCGAGAGGGCAGAGCATGTGTTCATTGTGTTAGATACAAAGACACATGAAACAGAAAAGACGATCATTTATATAAGTTTGAACATATAAGCCTACTGTTAGGTTTGCATGAAGAGTCAGACGCGAAGAGCTTCAGTGAAGAGTTTATTTAGTGACTACAGCTTGAATGGACCCGACTTGGCTGGGCTACGGCTGCTTCTTATAGCCAGCAGCCATAGTTGCCAGCCAATCAGAGTGCAGGGTTTTCCCGCACTATTTAAACCAATCCTATTTGACATTTTACAAGAACAATTCAAACTAAAGCAATGACATTCAAACCTACATACATAACACCCCTCCCCACTAGGTTCAGTCCATACCAAACCCCAACCTATCTAATGTATTCTTTTAAATAGGTGGGGCTCTTGCGTGTCGTTGAGACCTTCATGGTTCAGAAGTTTTAACATTCTCACCCAGTGAGAGGAAATGTGTCTGCTGACATTTCCCCACTGGGACTTCCTGTGAAAGAAGACCCTGTTTGATTGTTAGAATCTGGTCTCTCCTCCCAACCCATCTCCAGCCCAATGTCAGCACCCAAGTCAGGTAGTGATGTACAATCTTCCACTTCTAAGGATGGATTTTGGCATTGTGACAGGTTTTGGAATGGTTCCTGTCGTAATGGCTCGTTACACATGGGGTTGATTCTTGCTTGCTGATTTTCCTCCTGTTCCTCCCCTTCCCCCCTAGAATTGACATCAGGTGAGGGAACTAGAGAGGAACAAGTGCAATGTTCCTGAGAGAACCTGGATCTAAGTTGATCAATGTGCCTGCTCCAGAGGAGTCCATCCTCTGTTTGCACACTGTAAGAACGAGGGCCTGTGATCTGAGATATCTCAGCAGGAATCCACAAAGGTTCACCTATAAGGTTCTTAGCATAAACAGAATCACCCACACTGAATGTGCGAACTTTGGAAGTGGAATCTAGTGGTGCGTTGGGTGCGTAAGTGGAATGAAGGCGGTCAAGGGAAGACCTAAGTTTCCTACCCATCAACAACTCTGCTGGGGATAAGTTATTAGATGGGTTAGGAGTGATGTGCTGAACACTAAGAAGTTTTCAACTTTCTCAGTGATGTCCCCAGGACCCAGTTGCTGAAGCTTCTCCTTGGTAAAACGTACCATGCATTCAGCCCGCCATTAGCGAAGGGTGCCCAGGGGCAGTAAGGGCATGTCTGATACCCTGTTGTGCTAGATAGGATTCAAAAGGTTGGATGTAAATTGAGGGCCATTGTCAGAGACAAGAACATCAGGTAACCTGTGGGTTACAAAAGCTTTTAAGCTGCTTGATGACAGCATCAGTTGTGGTGGATGCCATAGGGATTACCTCTAGCCATTTGGAATATGCATCTACTATAATAAGGAAGGTGTGCCCTCTGGTAGGGCCAGCGAAATCAATGTGAATCCTAGACCATGGGCCCCTAGGACATTCCCATTCCTGTCTGGGGCGAGAGGTGGGGCAGGCCTGACTACCTGACAGTTGGGACAAGATGCAACCCAGTTTTCAACCATTTTGTCAATACCTGGCCACCATACATAACTCCTGGCCAATCCCTTCATCCTTACAATACCAGGATGACCCTCATGTAACATTTCCAAAACCTCTCTTTGCAGTTTTGCAGGAATAACCACCCTGTTACCCCACAAAATACATCCTCTTAATACAGAGAATTCAGTTTGCCTGGATTTAAAAGGTTGGGCAAGGTGAGGTAGATCTTGAAAAGGCCAACCTTTCTTAATCCAGCCTATAACAGGAGCCAATAAAGTGTCTTTGGCAGTCTCTCTGGCAATTTCAGCAGCATGCACTGGAAGCTTGGCAACAGTTTTTAGGAAAAAGGTGTGTGTTTCAGGTTCAACGTCCTCCTTGTGGCAAGGAAGTGGGCAACGACTCAGTGCATCAGCATGTCCAATGTCCTTGCCAGGCTTGTGGATAAGTTTGTAAGAATAAGCAGCAGGAAATTCAGTCCACCTCAGAATTCTTGGTGACAGGATAGTAGGTGTAGGTTTATCTCCTGCCACAATGCCTAACAAAGGTTTGTGATCTGTAACAATGGTAAATGTTCTCCCATACAAATATTCATGAAATTTCTTGACAGCTGCAACAATTGCCAATGCTTCCTTGTCCAATTGGCTGTAATTCCTCTCTGCTTTGGTCAAAGTAGAGTAAAATGCAATAGGGGCTTTCTCCCACTGGGAAGCCTGTGGCTCAAAACCCCACCCACTCCAAAGGGCGATGCATCACAAGTCAGTACAACAGGCAAATTCTCAGAGAACTTATCAGTACAGCATCAGACGTGATTAGTCTTTTAATACTGTTAAATGCTGATTGTTCCTTCCTGCCCCAGACCCAAGCAGATTTTTTGTCAGTAGTCTGTGTAATGGTTCTGCAATGGTTGCCTTCTGAGGTAGGAACATGTGATAAAAGTTAATGAGTCCAAGGAAGGCTTGCAAATCTGTTTTGCATTTAGGTCTAGGAGCTTCTTTGATTGCTTGAACCTTGGCATCGGTAGGGTGGATGCCATGCTTGTCAATCATACCCCAGGAACTCAACCTTGTCAGTTTTAAGAGTGCATTTTTCTTCCTTGACTTTTAACCCGCTTTCCTGAATCTGGTAAGGACTTCTCTGAGTCTTTCTTGTAACTGAGTGTCATTTTCAGCAGAGATTAACACATCATCAAAGTAAGGCACTACCCTGGCAGTCCTTGGAGCATCCTTTCCATAAGGCTTTGAAAGATGCCTGGTGCCACGCTTACTCCAAATTGTAACCTTTTACATTTGAAGGCACCTCTATGAGTCACAATGGTTTGGGCCTCTGCAGTGGCATCATCAACTGTTAGTTGTTGATATGCCTGGGCCAGATCCAATTTGGCAAAGACTGTACCCTTGCCAAGTGAATGTAACAGATGATGCACCACTGGAACTGGGTATGCGCTCTGCTGCAGTGCATGGTTCAGTGTCCCCTTATAGTCTCCACAGATTCTTACTGACCCATTAGTCTTGACTGGTGTGACTATGGGGTGACCCATGAGTGGTCAGTGGGCTCTAAAACCCCTTGAGCTATTAATTTGTCTAATTGTGCATCAATTTTTTCCTTTAAAGCAAATGGGACCCTTCTGGGCTTTAAACGAATTGGGGGCACCCTGGGATCTAGGTTGAAAGTGATAGGGGTCCCCATATACTTGCCCAATCCTTCGCTGAAGACCTCTGGAAACTCAGACTTCAAGGCCTCCTCCCATTCAGAGTTGCTCACGTGATTGATGCCAGTCACCTCGATGCCTAGTGGATTGAACCACTCAAGTCCCAGCAAGCTTGGGCGATCCTTGTCCACGATGGTCAGGGGCAAATGTTTGGTGTGGCCTTTAAACTTCACGTTGAATTCTCTTGTTCCAACTACTGGAATCTTGTTCCCTTGGTAGTCTTTAAGAGTCAGTGCTTGCTTCTGGAAATGTTTCTTCTGAATGTTGGGAAGTAGCCTGTGAATAGTGTCCCATGACACCATAGATAAATAGGAGCCTGAGTCCACTTCCATTTGGCAAGGCCTTCCTTCAATGAGTACCTTCACATGTACTTTTCTGCTTCTCGAGGGTGAAGAATGACCAATGGTGACTGATGAGTTTCATTCTTCCCATTTGCTTCTGAGTTACCCCATTTTCTCACTGAAGTTGTTGGGCTTGAATTCTTTCTCAGGAAATTTCTTCCTACTAGGTGGAGTTCTGGATGATTTGCAGACTCTTGCTAGGTGACCTCTTTTCTCACAATGTAGGCAGATGGTGTCTAAAAACTTGCATTCAGTGCAGGGGTGGCCCCCCCCACAGCCTCTGCAATAAAAGTCTTGCCTCTTTCTTCCAAGGTCTTTCCTTTTCTTTTCCATTCTGAGTCTATAAATTCCTTCCTCCACCTCACTACAGTCTGAATCAGAATCTATTTGCTCGCAATGGGTTGTTGTGGACTTTTCCACATCAGAATGGCTTGAGGCCTTGTTAATTTTCTTCATGGCTGCCGCTGAGGACTTAGTGGCTTCTGCTGAGGAGGCCTCTTCTATGGCCTCCTTCAACGTGATCTTAGGTTTTAATAACAATTTGCTCTGAAGCACCTTGTCTTTGAGGCCTAGGACAAACCGATCGCGCATGGCCTCCTCCAAGCTGTTAAACTCGCATGCACCCCCAATGTCTCTTAAGCTTGCCACGAAGTCATTAATGTTTTCGCTTTCCCCTTGATCCCGATGGTAAAACTCGTGTCTCTTAATGAGGCACGATACTTGTGGGGCGTAATGGGCTCTTAAAAGCTTTTCTAAATCAGGCCATTCCATTACCTTCACATCTGCAGCTCCCGCCAATGCCTTCGCCATCTTGAAGACTGCCGGACCACAGTGCGTAAGAAAGACCGCCCTCTTCCGCTTCTCGGAGATGTTGGCGAGGTCGTTTCCTTCCAAATACATTTGGAAGCGATCCGCATATGATTCCCAGTCTTCTGCCGCCGGATCAAACGGGGCTGGGGGGGTGTTCAGCGCAGCCATCTCGCTCTTCTGCTTGTCTTCCGCGTCGTCTTCTCTTCAGGGGAATCCCATCCTCGTCGCCAGTGTTAGGTTTGCATGAAGAGTCAGACGCGAAGAGCTTCAGTGAAGAGTTTATTTAGTGACTACAGCTCGAATGGACCCGACTTGGCTGGGCTACGGCTGCTTCTTATAGCCAGCAGTCGTAGTTGCCAGCAATCAGAGTGCAGGGTTTTCCCGCACTATTTAAACCAATCCTATTTGACATTTTACAAGAACAATTCAAACTAAACCAATGACATTCAAACCTACATACATAACACCTACCACTATTTCTGTCTGCTCTGGCCGTTGCTCTCTGAGGTATAAAAGCTTTCCCAGATACCAGCTTTGAGCAAATTCTCTTGGGATTGTAAAACCAGTGTCAGGACTCTGAGCCATTCTGCTTGGCTGCTCTGTGTAAAGCCTCATCTAGAAGCCTCTTCTTTAATTACTTGTGAGCAGGCACCTTTGCCTGTTGGTGAAAATGTCTGAGGCAGATTTGTTAGACAAGAGAGGAGGTTGTCGGTGTTGTGGTTAGGCTGTGTGAACTGAGGTTTTATGTCTGTCAAGCAGCAAGGCCTGGCTCTGCTGGAAGAAAACAGTGCAGTTGGAGAAACAATCCTTGGGGGAAGAAGCAATCCTTGTGTGGCAGAAGATCCTGCAGGAAATACACACAATCCAGAAATATTGTGTAATAACAATATGCACAAATTATTTGCTAGAAAATCACTGAAGCTGTAACCAACACTTTAGTTTATGAAAATAACTATATGTGTGTGGTTGAGCGTCTGGATAAGTGCCTATCCCATTCCCACCTTCCCACCAGGGTCCCAAAATTGAGAAGGAGTCCCCATCTAGAGTAATTCCAGACCATCACAGGTATGCAACATGCCAGAAACTGAGCCATGCAAACGAGCAAAACCCCATCTCTGCATGCATGGGATGCAGGCAACATGTAAAACCACAGGTCCTACAGTCCGCAGAAAAACCTCTCTCCATGGAACCAGTCCCTGGTGCTCAAAAGGTTGGGGCATGCTGATCTAGAGCGGGTAGCCTGATGCCTCTACCAGGGACACCCATGGGGGAATTAAAAAATGCGAGCTCTGGCCATAACTGCATAACTGCAGGCCATAAAACCTGCCACTTTGTGCATGTGTATGGGTGCTTATAAAAAGAAGGCTTCTGTCATGTGGTTGCAACTTCTGTCTTGCCATTTTGAAATCAGTGGACCACCCACTAAACTACCACTTTAAGGCACCCATATTCTTTCTTTCTCATCCTCCTTTTATTTTTTTAACTGTAGCTATGCTAAGAGTAGAGCATGGCAATAAATTGTGACACAAAAGAAGAAAATTCAATAAATATTAGCTGTGTACCCCACAATTACAATTTAACAGATAGTTTAAAATTCTAAAATCCAGGATCTAAAATTTTCTGCAACTATATATGCTGAATTTTGGGGGTTGTTTTTTGACACTTAAAATCCTCATCTTATCAACAAGCACATGGGATAATAGGAGGGAATGCGTACATGGGAGTGCAAGGGCTCTTGTTCAGGTGCATTTCCTTCTGGCTATCTCAGATATCAAATCATTTTGACATAAGAAATGGCTGCCCTCAAAATCAAGGTCTTTCCTCCCAATTAAGAATGATGTCTCCAATTACAGAGGCACCATAAATTGTTGGGGCACCATTCCTAGGATCACTGGAATACCGGATCAATCCCACTTCTATTTCCTCCTCTGAAAGCCGTTTGGGAAAATATATAACCAATTTTAAATGCTAAGTTGTTGTAATAAACAGCATGTTTCAATGTTTGATTATATGCCATCACTACTGTAATTGAGTCCATCCATGTTATTGTTGGTTGCCTTTTTTCTTTGCTTCAGCCTTATCCAGAGCGTAAAAACTCCTCAAGGGAGTTGGATTTTTGCAAAACAGTCCAAATTGATATCATTTAAACCTGGTCATTTTGTTTTCTAAAACTTAAGTGCTTTCACACTCTAGTCATTCATTTCCCTTTGTCTTTGAGTTCAGGTCACAAGATCTTGATTGCAAAACTCAAGATGATTATCCTACTGGAGGAAAGAGATAGAGGTATTAATATCTCTTTGATGTCATCTGGAGATTGTCTGGACTTTTGCAACTGAGATGGCCTATTAGAACATGCATTTAATTTCATCTTTTGCTCCCTGTTTCTATATGGTTTTTTTTCTCTTTGCTATCTTCATTATATTTATTCGTCTTTTAAAATTTCACAGGAGGTTTTGTCATGAACCTTAATGGCAGGAAACATGGGCTCCTTTGTAATCTCAGGGCAAGTGCTCATAATATGCATGTTGAAAAAGTAATTCCAATCCAGAAAGGAGCATGGTTTGTGAGCCTTCAGGAGCAATAATACTGCAGTTGAATTCTGGCAAGTGATTGAGCTGGCACAATGAGATGTTCAGAGTTTACATGATTATTCTACCTACAGTCTGTCACTGATCCTAATAAAAGTTTTAATGTAAAACTTACTTAATTTTAACAACATGCTAAAAAACAAATGCTCAGCATTTAATGAGCAATTATACATACCGGAGCAAATATATATTTTACTCTTCTGAGTTATAATAAAGAAAGGAGCCAAATAATAAGCAGAGCAGTTGGGCTAGGGACAATTAATGATGATTAGGAAGACCTAGAGCCGTGATGGCAAACCTATGGCACATGTGCCACAGGTGGCACGCAGAGCCATTTGTGCAGGCACGCGAGCCCCAGCCAAACTTACCTACACTGCATATGTGCGTCCCTCCCAGCTGATTTTCAGCCCGTTTGAGGCCATTTTTGCCCTCCGGGAGGCTCAAGGAAAGCCTCTGCAACCTTGGGAGGATGAAAAACGGGCCTTCTGGAAATACCAGAACTGCTGAAATGGGCCTGTTTTCAGCTTCCTGAGGCTGCAGAGCCTTCCCTCGAGTCTCCAGACTCATACCCACCACTAGTCTGTCCTACATTTCCTTTGTTTGAAGCCCAGCCGATAGGCGCAGCAGAGCAGATTGCCACGCTTCAGCTGTTTCACTCACCGGGGCTGCAGTAGAAGGTACGTTTTAGACCTGTTTTCAAATGCACCCCATGCACACCCCTCACGTTTGGCGCTCTCACCGAACCAATTCTTACACTGGTTGAATCCCACCACTGGCAAGAGGTATCCTCTTAGGCTCTGCAGTCTTTTTACTGATGAGGGTTATCGTATTTTGGGAGGGTTCATGGAATTAAGGTGATGTCATTGAACAGAATTTTTAAAGTGGAAGATGGGTGGGATGTTACAAATAAATTTCAGTAAAATAAATAAGTTAAACCCACTGGAATTCTAATATTCCTAAAATAAATATTAAAAGATAGATGATACAATTCACAGTTGAGTTAATTTCAAGGACATCATCTTCAGGCTCCATACTCTGAAAAGAAAATGTAGTAAATAAAAATCCAATTGCTATATGTTAAGTTTGCATGAAGAGTCAGACGCGGAGTGCTTCAGTGAAGAGTTTATTAGTGACTACAGCTCATAACAGACCCGATTTGGCTGGGCTGCGGCTGCTACTTATAGCCAGCAGCTGCAGTTGCCAGCCAATCAGAGTGCAGGATTTTCCTGCACTTTTTAAACCAATCATTTCTGACATTTTACAAGAACAGTTCAAACTAAACCAATGACATTCAAACCTGCATACATAACACTATACATATTTGATGTTTATTGTGTCTTCTTACCGTAAAGATATAATAAAGATTTATCTAACTTAAAAATCCAATTGGGATACAGCTGACAAAGTTCAATTGAGAACAAAAGAATTTTCCCAGAGATAGGTTTGAACTGGAGACCAGGAAAAAAATTCACTGAAACACAAATTGGTTTATTGACAATGCTGGAGGGAAAGGCAGGTCTAAATAGGGGAGGGATTACAACCCATTTATAATTAATGCAAATTAGTATATACATGTGATTGGATGCAGGCTCAAAATATTTGATTTGATATAAACAACAGCAACTTTTGCTTGATACCATTGAGACAATTAGTGCGCAACTCTGAGATAATGGGGCAGAACTACAAAGACAATTGGTTTTTGAAAGGTCAAAGGGCTAGTATCCATAAGCATAATTTCTTTCTGAGCTTGGTTGTTTTTTTGCAGATGTTTCATTTCCCACTGATGATGTTACCTAGTTTGGGTAATGGAAGTCTGCAAGAAAACAACCAAGCTTAGAGATCCACCAAGGATCCTTCATTTCAGCCCTGAGCTACAAATATTCTCCTTTATAGTTTATTTCTAGGGAGTTACTTTCTTTTGCTTTTCTCTGCTCGCTTCCTGTATCTTTTTTCAGCTTATTAGCATTACTTGATCTTCCAAATGTTCAATGGCTAAGCTGACAGTTATTTCCCTTATATTACCGAAGAGGATGGTTATCTAATTTGACTCCATGTGGCTGAGCCTGGCTTTGCTTTTCCCTGAGAAAAGGTGCTTGGGTTGAAGTCTTTCAGTTTGACTCCTCTGATTCTCCTTCAGAAAAAATGGGAAATCTAGAAAGAATCTGGGCAGCTGTATCATTATGCAGATTGAGGCAATCTGCTTTGATGGCAGGCTATGAAGAGTGATGAATTGGGGTGAAATGACCTTCTCTTCCCAACCACTTGTTTAGAGCAGGGGTGTCAAACTCATGGCCCGTGGAACAGATGTGTCACGTGCTGGTCCCATCCCCACCCAGTTTAGTGAAGGAGGGGGAAATCCTGATACGTCAAGTGATGCTGCTGTGACCACGCGAGTTTGATACCTCTGATCTAGAGCATTAGCTATCCTTATATCTCGCTCTGATGGCTAGTGTGAAGAAGGTATTGAGACAAGAGTGTTGTTTTCTGGAGAGGCTACCATCTTCAATCTCAAAACACCTTCAAAGCAAAGCAGACAGTTTTCCCTTTCTCCCCTATTGCTTAGAGCAGTGGTTCTTAACCTGGATGATATCGCCCCCCAAGGGGCGATTTTGTTTTTCAGGGGGGCGATGGAACAAAAAGGGGCGACATGGGGGCAAAGAAACGGAAGAGGGGGCGATATGGGGGCGATGGAGCAAGATATATTGGGGAAGAGAGAGAGAGAGGGAGAGAGATCTAAATTGGTAGATAGGTAGGTAGGTAGACAAAAAGACAGACAGGTAGGTAGATAGGCAGGAAGGCAGGCAGACAAACAGACAGACCTTTTGGATGGATGGATGGATGGATGGACGGACAGATGGATGGACAGACAGAAAGAATACGAGAGCGGCAGCATTTTGGGAAATCGGTGGCAGCGGCTTTTCCCAACATGCTGCCGCATTCGAGGCGCCGGTTCAGGTGTAGTACAACAGTCAATGGGGTGAGCCTGCAGGGCCGGCATCTCGAACGCCCCCCTGCTGCCTCTTAGCATCCCCAAGGGGGCTGGCAGAGGAGTGCTAAGAGGCGACAGGGGGGCGTTCGAGGTGCCGGCTGACCCTGCAGGTTCACCCATTGACTAGCACTGCTCCGGAGCTGGTGCCTCAATCGCGAAGCAGTGGCATTACATGCCGCCGCGCCACGCCGCCCTGCCGCCTCTTAGCGCCCCTCTGCTGGCCCCCTTGGGGATGCTAAGAGGTGGCAGGGGGGCGGTTATGTTGGGGGAGGGGGGTGATGACAACTTCCTCAATGGCTCAAGGGGGTGATTCTTTCAAAAAGGTTAAGAACCACTGGCTTAGAGGAGCCCTTGAGAGAATTCCTGAGCTTACTGTGAATTTCTAAAGCATCCACATTCCTCACTTTGAGAAAATTCTCAAAGTGAATCATTGACTGAGAAGCAAAGGCTGAAGCAGTGTTGGTACTGGTAGATACAGGATGGAAATGCAGTCAGCACTGCAGGTGATGCTTGCAACCACCATTACATCTTAATGGCAGGTTTTCTTCAGACATAATTGCAAGAGAAAGTTAGGCTCCCCATAAGTATCTCTTAAGGATGCAGTGGCTCAATGGCTAAGACACTGAGCTTGTCAATCAGAAAGGTCAGCAGTCTGGCGGTTTGAATCCTTGGCACTGCATAATGGAGTGAGCTCCCATTACTTGTCCCAGCTTCTGCCAACCTAGCAGTTCGAAAGCATGTAAAAATGCAAGTAGAAAAATAGGGACCACTTTGGTGGGAAGGTAACAGTGCCTTCAGCATTTAGTCATGCTGGCCACATGACCACGGAGACATCCTCGGACAGTGCTGGCTCTGCAGCTTTGTAACAGAGATGAGCACCTCCCCTAGAGCCAGAAATGACTAGCATGTATGTGCGAGGGAAACCTTTACCTTTACCTTTAAGTATCTCTTGTTCCATCTTTTATGTACACCAGGGGTGTCAAACTCATGGCATCACGGCAACATCACATGACATATCTGGACTCCCCCCCCTTCACCAAACTGGTTGGGGGCCAGCACATGATGCATCTGGCCTGTGGACCACAAGTTTGACACCCCTGGTGTGTGTGTGGGGGGGTGTGTGTGTATTTCTCCTAGCCTTTCAGTTCTATAATTTATCATAAGTTAAGTATAAATGTCAAGCTTTATCCAAACCACTACTGAAATTAGAAGACTTGCTGGTGAAGATTGAAGGACATGGCTTTGAATTTATTAGAGAGTAGAAAATCCATTAATGAAGAAATCCAGCAACTTTTCACATAAGAAAGAAGCCATGTGTACAGTAGAAGCAAGATTCAACTCCTTTGCCTCTTCCCCCAGCCTACTGTAATGACTGGAGAACTTCTTATTCTTAGGCAGAAGGTGGTTGATATCAGTGCATCGTTATTGTAACAGACAAGTCTGCTCTCTGGCCGTTTACTTTTGATCTTGTCCAATTTGGAGCATCTTCTTTCCACTTACTTGCCTTCCTTTAGGAGTGCAGACCCAGAACAGAATATGATCCTTCTTCTACCTTCCTCTGTTTGTCATCTGAAACTGAAGAAATCTCCCTTCCCCTTCTTATGCAGCAGAATTGGGGGTAGATAAGTTCTCCAGAAAGCTGAGAGCAGCAGGCACAAGGGAGATACAACGAACATAGGAAATTCTAGAAGTCCGATTTGCTTTCAGGATCTTGGAACTATATAAGGAAAAACTGGATAAACTTGATTGTGTAAGAAGAACCATTTTATTGTTAAAAAACACTGTGTTTTTTAAACTTGGCAGGGCATTAGAAATAGTCTTTGTCTCTTGTAAGCAAGCAGAGAAACATTGATTGGATTACTGGTGTTTTGCCCAGTTACTTGGTTGCAATGTCCTTATTAGGTCTGCCTCAAGCAATCACAAGGGCTGGATCTCTGCTGTCTCTACTTTATCTCATTCTGTAAGAGTGAGCAATACTACTTTCTTATTCACGGGGAAATATTTGGGGAGGGGTTGTTTAGGAGCAGGAATAGGTCCTCTGGTTTGACAGAATGATGTAAAGTGAGGAACTGAATGAGATGTCCCAAAAATAAACTCTCTTCTTATTTTAGCCATTACAAATGGAGAGCTAAGTATATGTTCATGTTCACCGTAGCTGGCAGCTGCAGGCAAAAAGCCGAACAGATTGACCTCTGCACTATGGTGAAAGGTCCAATAAACTTGGAATCCAACTTTTTAGACAGTTGTGCACAGGGAAGGAAAGCCATATGCAGTCTGCAACAACCTGGGTGATGGAGACCTTCCAGACAATAAGAGTTTGTAACTTTGCTAACATTTTTAGGAAATTGTATGGTAGTAAAAGGAGCTCTTTGAAAGATTATTTGTGTGGCTTGGGATTCCTGGAGAAAGGAGGTGTCTTCAGGAATGGAGCAGGAAGAAGTATTAGGCAACTGGTATATGTGGTAGCCCTACAAGCCCTGGAATGGTGATATGAGTGTGTAAAAATGAACTGAGTTATTGCAGATGAACACAGCCATAGGCAAAAATTCAGCCAGCTGTCTTGTTGGTAGTTTATATATGAATTAAGGTACAGTATCACTCTAGAGTGCCACCTGTCCTCTCAATCTTATTATCAGATTGAGGATGATAGGCAAGAGAAAATTGGAGTTCAACATCTAAGAGTTGGAAAAGAGACTTCCAAAACTGGGCCATGCAGTAAATGTATGTAACAGATGAGACAATTGTCTTCAGTGATAGCAAATGTGGTGAATACCCCTGTGAGTTGTCTTAGGGACAGAAGGAAATCCAGTACTACAAATGTCATGAACTTGGTTTTTTTGCCAGACATCAGCAAGTAAGTTCTTTTTTTCTTTGCTGTATAATTTTTTATTCATCTTTGCATACTGGCATGAAAAAATTCTATGATTTCAGGAACTGCTGGAAACTGCTGCCAACTACATGAAACAAAGGCTGGACATTTATCACTTTATGACCAAAATACCTAAACAGTCCACTGACCTATAAACTGATTATATGGGAGGTGAAATAGATTTATTTCATGTATCTGAGTCTGTAAAGTTAGGAAGTTTCTCCTCCCCTCTTTGGTCTATCCCAGGGTATGGTATATCCAGATGCCAAGTTGTGGACTGTTACGTTGGGATTAAGATTAAGTTCCCTTCAATAACGCACAGTTTGATTTTGTGAATAGGTGACAAAGCTCTGACAATATTAGATTATTAATAAATATTTTAGTATTATGCTCCAGAAATAATAAAGCAGTTATAAATATTGTTAGGCACATCAAAGACCTTTGATATGGGACAAAGTAAGTATCTGGATGAAATTATGAAAAGAATTGAATTTCTATCTTATTTTATTTTATGGATACACATATTTTTCATATAAGAAATTATTATTATTCTAAACTTTCTGCTTCAGTGAGAGTCAACTCATCTAAGGAGATCCTTCTCTAGCAGAAACTGTTTAGTCTTTGTTAACTTCCAGAAGACTTTCATTGAGCAGGATAATCTATCTTCTAGAGGAAAGTTGTTCCAGAGCATTCTAGAGAGGGATGGTGAGGCCAGTTTCACAATGCTCTGGAATAATTTTCCTCTAGAAGATAGACTATCCTGCTCAATGAAAGTCTTCTGGAAGTTAACAAAGACTAAACTTTCCTGGAAGGCCTTAGGAATTTGATTGCTATCAATATATAATTACTTTTTCTCGTGTATTGGAATCATTTGGGATTTTTATTTGTTCTGAGCTTGTTCAGTATAATGTTGGTACTTGGGACTGTGAGTTAACTCTTCTTATGTAGGACATTATATCAGGTTATTTTTATGTTGATTTTTCATATTGTGGATGTTTTATGGTTTTTATGTTATGTAAGCCACTATAACTCAAGATTGCATGATAGTATGTGGTTGCTCTTGGTATTATCGTTATTGTTATTATTTAATTGCATTAGATTGTTCCACAAATGGTAGAGTAAGCACCTAATTGAACATAATAGTGGACTGACAGCACCCCTCATCGCCTCCTGAAGAACATGGAGGAATTTGGAAATCAATATTTATCATTTATATAAATAAAGACTCCACTCTGTGAAAGGGCAGTGGGGTTGACTTTCTGTTCAGTGTTAACACCTGACCCACTGCAGTGGGAGTGCAGTGGGCTGGCCAATTCGGTTCTGGTCCCCCAACAGCTGTGAGAGAGCTGGTGGGTGTGGGATTTTTTGTGGACATTTGTGGACATTTTGCCTGGACCTCTCCCTTTATGCACTTTACATCTATGCACTTTACATCTATTTTACCATCTTCACCGAATGTTCCTCCTTTTCTCCATCGATTTCCACCTTTGTAACATGCTCACTTACTCGCTGCTGGAACTACGGGCCCTCCAGACTGTTCCCTTGTCTTTGGGATGGCCCAAGGGGTTACCAAAAGCCTACCTTAAGGACGGATCCTGGGATCCCGAGAGGTGGCATGGCGTGACCAAAGGGCTAAATTTTAAATCTGGTTTTAAGGGATGCCTTTTAAATTTCTTAATTCGATTTTTTAATGGGATAGGGAAGGGGCTTAAGGGGTTAGGGAGGGGGGTAAATAAATAAATAAATAAAGGGTCAAAAATCTTAGAATCTTGCTTGTGCGAAAGTACCATGCATATGATTCTCTTTGCTATCATCTATGGTTGTCCAGATTTCTACAGTCCAGATTTGGTAGCCTTCTACCTATGACTCAACTACTTTCATTTCAGAGATTTTATGTCCTTACTCTGTTGCAGGAGCAGCAGCTCCTGTAAAGGAGGAAAGACACAGAGAAGAGCCTAGAGGTGATGGGCATTTTTGCTGCTCTGGATGCTTGGTGGGTGTTTTCCCTGCCAGCTATCAACATGTTGATGTGGAAGGGTAGCAAAGCTGAAGGAATCATCCAATCATCACTTTGTATACAACATATGTATTCAGAATACCATCAGAACACCATTGATCAGTGACTTGGAACTGATGCCATAAAGGCAGCATAATCGTCAGCAGATTTCATCCAGTTTTTGCCATTTTTTGCAGATAGATACAGTTATTAGATTGGGTATAAAAGTCCGACAACTGTATCTATCGGAAAAGTTCTGAGCACCCAGGAAGAAACCATAGCAAGAAGTTATTTCAGAATCTAATTGCACTTGAGCAAAACCTTAAATGCATACCTTCTCACTGTCTGTCCAAGCTCAGCTGGAGCCTGTTAGTATTCATTAAAAAGCATAACTCTTCAAAGCAGGTAATCCCGCCCTTGGTTTATGCTTCTCCAGGCAAGGATACTCTTCTTTTGATCTTCTGGCTTTCTCACTGAAACCAGCAACATTCCTGAGGTCTGGGATTTAATTCAAGGCCAGAGACTGTGGGGCAGGGGGGTTGAAGTGCTTTCTAAAATAATCTGATGTTGGAGACAGAGCTTTCCACATTTGTGCTACTGGATAGCTTAGGCTATTTAAGCCTGGGAAGAAACTGTTTCTCGTTTCTCCTCCTTTTGTGTGGAGAAACTATATCCCAGGATTCTAATATTATACTCAGATTCTATCATTAATTAATAATTTTAAACTATTCTATGGAGATGGTTAGTCATCCAGGTCATATTGTTCCAAAGGTGCTTTTTTTAAAAGTCAACTCTTTATTTTTCCTTGAAGATGTTTCACTTCTCATCCAAGAAGCTACATTCACTCTTTTCTCTGCCACAATATAAAATGTGTAAGTAAATAGGGGACTGATTCAACCATCAAGAAGCTAAATAAAATACTTTTTTAAAAAATATCAATATCAACATCAAAAGTAATATTAGACTTATATACCACCCCATAGTATTTTATAGCACTTTCTGGCAGGTTTACAATGTCAGCATATTATCCCCAACAATCTGGGTCCTCATTTTAATGATCTCAGAAGGATGAAAAAATGAGTCAGCCTTGAGCCCATCAGGATTGAACTCTAGGATATGGGCAGAATTTGCCTGCCATTCTAATCGCTACATCACAATGGTTCCTTAAAGCAGTGGTCACCAACCAGTGGGTCGGGGACCACTAGTAGAAAATTTTGATGGTCCATAGAGAAATGTCACCCCCAAAGCACTCCCCAAAGCAATTAATCCAGGCTGTGTGGGAACACAAGACTGTGCTGCCCACATGGACTGCAGGAACACAAGGCTTGCGTCACTTGCATTGCGAACAACATGAGGTAGTGAGGGGAGGGGGGAAAGGGGGGAACTTGTCCCACTTGCCCCATGCACCTGGCCTGACTGCTTCTTTCCGCTTCTTTCTTCTTCTGCTTTTGGCTGCATGCAAGGAAAGCAACAAAAGTCTTTCTTTCTCTCCCCCAAACTCCACCAGAAATGAGTCTCTGGGACCCTACAAGGCATCTTGCTCCAAGAGGCTGCGCCGGCACAACAAGTCTCACAAAGAGTCATTTCTGGTGAATTTGGGAGAGAGAAAGGAAAACTTCTGCTGCTTATGCTGCTTTCCTTGCATGAAGCCAAAAGTCTCTCTCTCTCTCTCTCCCCCTGAGAATGGAGCTGGAGAAGGTATCCTATGATCCCAAATAAAGGATGCTCGATCGATAGGAAAACAGGGTGGGGAATTTTCCTGCAGACTTTTTTGGGGATTTTCACAGGGTCTCTGGTCCACGGGATTTAAAAATATGAGTTTGGTGGTCCCTGAGGTCCAAAAGGTTGGTGACCCCTGCCTTAAAGGAGTATGTTTTCCCCCTTTTCTTTGACAATATATATTTATATATTTTTGTTTTTTTCTAGTTTCATTGCCATTTTAAAGCAATTTAAGATTGCATAAATAATTTAAAAACCCTTCTCTCTCACAATGTATCCATTGCTTTATTTGCTTCTGGTTCCCTCTAGTGTTCAACCTTTGAAGTCCCATCTTATCATTTTGTTTTTCTTCCCAATACAAAAACATGGGTAGTTTCCCACAGGAAGGATTTTTTAAAAATTTAAACCATTTATATTAAATCCTTAGTCCATTCATAATTTTCTAAAACATAACATTCCGATCATCCTTTTGCAGTTAATTAAAAAAATATCATTTTTATAAATTTTTAAACTCCTACTTAAAATTTCTTTCATAAAGGACTGAAGGAGTGAATACCATAAAAACTGCCATTCCAGAGGGTGTCAATATTTAAAAAGCACCATCACCATCATCATCATCATTCAAAGTTGTTAAGAAATGAGGATAGACTGAATGTTGAGTCCTGAAAGATCACATTACTACTATGAGCTCAGATAGAATCCCTCCAATCCCAGCTGCTATACTTGTTAGCTCATCACGAAAACATCAATTCCTTGTAGTTGACTTATGGGCAATCTCAAAATCTCTCCTTTCTCTGACCCATATCCTGCATTCAGCCAATGATTTCAATTGTAATGTTGTCCCTGTTTTCCAAGGATATCTTCATTTCATCATGCCCTTACCAGAAGTCCCTTGCTGAAAGGAAATTCCTGATTTCCTTTCAATTATAATGTATTTTGGCTAGGAACATCTTTCATTGATTAGGAACATCTTTCAGAAAGCATCTTTTAATTGTTTAACCTGACATATAAAGTGTTCTGGTTTTAAAAAAAGACTAGAGATGCCTTAGTTTACTTTACTTTAGTTTTATTTGACTTGTATGCTGCCCCCTCTCCGAAAGGACTCGGGGTGGCTCACAACTAAAAACAGACAATAAGTTAGTTATCTAAAACACTATTAAATAATACAAGCCAATAGATCTAAAACCCTTATAAAATTTAAAATTTAAAACCATCCCCACAAGAGGTCAGCACAGCCCGGCCTGTTCAAATAGCCAGGTTTTCAAATCGTGGCGGAAGGTGCGAAGGTCAGGGGCCAGACAGAGTCCCAGGGGTAATTGGTTCCATAAGGCGGAAACCGCCCCAGAGTAGGCACTCCCCCAGGGCACCGCCAAACGACACTGGCTCACAGACGGCACCCCGAGGAGCCCTTGCCTGTGCGCTTGTACAGGGGTGTCAGTCAAGCTGGCGGCCTGTGGGCCGGATGTATCACGTACAGGCCGCACCTACCCCAGCTCTGTGGAGGGGAAAAACATCATGAAATGTCATGTGATGAAAACGTAATGCGGTAAGTTTGATACCCATGTCGTAAAACAATATTTTATTATGTGATCCCCTTAGTTCATTTACAGAATAATTCAGATAATGCCTCCATCACTTCTGTCTGATCACAGGAGTTGTGTTAGAGATGGAAAAACAGAATAGCTACCTAATTAAGTAGCTATTGGTACCCACCACACTCTTTAAAAACCCTTTAATTAGGACTGATTAGGTGCTGCACATAAATATTTTCTAACTTAACAGTGCAATGCAAATACTGAACTGGGATTGTATCTGTTAAAAGTCTGTACCAGGTATATTAAATATAAGCAGGATAAAATAGCCAAGTTGACTTAAATAATTTGTTGTCCTTTATTTTATACTGATGTACAGTAACTATAGAGCATGACAGTGAAATTAAAATTATTCATATCCTCATCAAATTAGATTTCGGGCTGAAAACCAGGTAAGGAAACAATGCCAGAGACCTGTTCCTTGAAATAATTCAGTGGAGATTGCTTCTAATTAACTGTTCAGAGGTTTGCAAATGGGAGGGCTGGTATCAGTTGTGATATTAAAGCTTGTTTTATTTATTTATTTATTATTGATTTATTTAGCATGGGAACCTAAGCAATTTTAAATGTTGGCATTTCAAAAGTTTGTTTGACATGATATACTTTTTACTTTCTTGTTTTGGTTTAAGTTCTCTTTTAGCTGCCTGAAATTGGAAGGCTGATTATCCTTGAGCTTTTATTTACTTAGTGTGTTGCATTTCTGTTGGCCAATACACAATAAAAGACATTGTGTTGCTCATTTCTTCTCAAATATCTGCCTTGCTAAACCTTTTCTCCTCTGACATGTTTCACACAGATGAGCTTAATTGGATTCAGCTTCTCCCACGATAATCACAGCTACAGTGTTTGTGCTGCAGAAACTCCAGATGAACAAATGTATAAACCTCAGTACAGTCTTTGTCTGGATTTGAAGACAAGAAGAAGGCAACCAGGCCAAGAGTTCTACATTCTAACGTTTCCTGACTTTGAATAATCTGTCTTTTAAAGTATGTTAACCCTTTAAGAGATCAAGGTGCAAGTCTCTTCTAACTTGGTAGCTCCAGAAGGGTTGGACTACAACTCCCAGAATTGCAGTCAATATTGAAGACAAACATTGGTATCAGCCTTTTTGTTTGCCAACTAGCCTTAGCCTGTTAGTGATGGGATTTTTAACTCTTAAGTACTGGATCTTAAAAAGAAAAGAAAAGATATTAACATCTTAAAGTTGGTGTTTTCTATATATCCTTTTAGACATGTTCAGTAATTGTCATCTTTGAATAAACATTATCAACAGAGATTAACAGTAGACAAAACAAATGTTTTACCTGTATAGTTTCCTGCTGGCTCAAGGACAGGTGGGCAGTACTTTGACTGAGTTCTGACGAAAGGCCTCAAAAACAGGTTTTAGGTATTAGAGTCATATACATAAGTTTCTTTGATGTTTATAGGATTCTTTTGAAAACGCAAAACAATTTATAAGCCAACTAAAAGTGTAGATGTCCCATATTTCAACACACAATTCACATGTTGGAGTCCTTGGTGCTCTCTGTTTGCTTATGATATTTCATTACCCAACTAGGATACATCATTAGTGCTAGTGAGTGCAGAGTTTGCTCCTTATTTATATAACCTGACAAATATGTATAGATTCATCCATAGTTTCTACTGGGAAACACTGAGCATCCTACACCAAACTAAATCCAAAAACTCTGGAGAATTCTTGGATGCTTAGCATTCAGACAAGTCAGCCATCAAGAAAAACATAGAGATAAATCACATTTACATGCAAATCAAAAGAGATAGTAAAAGAAGTTAAGAAGGAAACAAAAAGACCAAAACACATCCTCTTTGGCAATCAATAGCCAGATAAGCAGGGATTAACACCAGACGAACAATCAAGCAGAAAACAAAATGCTAATCAAGGAACAACCAAGGAGAAAATCACACTTCCACCAACATCAGCAGGGCAAGCTAGTATATATAAACAGGGAATAAACCCCACACCTGCTAGCACTGATGATGTCCTCTAATCGGGTAATGAAATGTCTGCAACCAGGCTAAAAGAGCACAAGGACTTCATGGTTTAATCCTGAACTATATACTTTCTCTTCTATTGAAATTAGATGTTGGAAATATAAAACCATACATACCCTGCTTTTCTTAACTGGCACTTGAAAAATGCTACATCAAGTATTAACACAGAAACACAGGGAGCTACAATATTGTGAGGAAAACTGTTCATCTAAGAACCCCCAATTACACTGACTGATGGCATCTCTTCTGTTTTAGATAAGAATATTTCTAACATTAAAGCTAGTCTTGCAAATATTTAGAAAGAGGTGTTCTGCCATACATCAAAAAACATTTCTCTGCAAACTAATAAAGGAACTTTGCTGAGGAAAAAATGAAGCAAAATAGCTGTGCAGCATCAATACACAGAGAGAGCTTACAAGGCTATGAGCCTGGAAGATATAGCTACTTTATTGCTTTGAAAAGACCAAAGATTTGCATAGCCCTATTTCCCATATCTGGAGATACCAAGGAAAGAACACCAGATCTTAGGTAAGCTGAGCATGTTACTAACGTTCTTAATAAAGATATAATCAAATTGTTCTATTTATTTTTGTTACATGGTATTTTATTGTCAGTAACATGTTATTTATCATCTGAACAGGAATTGAAGTACATCAGAACTGTAATATATGTTAATTCTTGAGCAGAAATTTTTTAAAAACCCCATGTTCATGATTTGTTAATCAGTTCCATAGGCCCCTCATCACTGCTAACTCTACAGAAGGTTCACCCTCCTCTTGACTTTGATCAATTTTCTCGTATTTTAGACCTTGAAAATATATATTCAGTTACCAGCAGCTTCTGCTACTCATATGGTAAAAACATCCCTCTTGCATTATTATGTTTTTCTTTTTAGCTTCCCTCAATCCCCTTTGCACCGTTAGGACTTTGCTGTTGCTAAGCTTATGTGATCTTGGCTTTCTTCCAACATAGGTAATTATATCCTGGCTGATCTAAAAATTCCTCCTCTTGTTTCATATGGAAAAGCAGATCTATCCTCAGTGGTTGCTGGCTATCCATAAATGATAGAATACTCTTCCTTCCAGCATCCCAAAAGAGGATATAAATTTCAAGGCTGGATAAATAAAGGTTTTGTGAAAGAAAAAAAACGAACAGCACAACAGTTTGTAAGGAAAAATAATTTTCTATGAAAACCATTATATTATATATAAATGAAGGAAGGGAGAGAGGGAGGGAGGGAGGGAAGGAGGAATTCTGTACCTGAAATTCAGAGACTATTGCTGATTTTTAGCTCAAAGTATGTTGTTTCTTCAGCTACAAGGTGAAAAGTTATAGATGACTGCTCATGAGAAGAGTAGCTGATAAATTTACTGACCAGCCCAAGAGCAATTCTTTACCTCTTGGAGCAAGTTACTTTGCTTAGAAACTTCACTGGTTTTACAAGAAAAAAAAATGCATTCAGTGTTTGGAATCCTTGATATTACCAATAGACAGTCTAATTGCCTATACCAGGGGCAGAGAAGTCAGTAGGATCTAATTTCTGACCCATCGGAACATCTCTATGGAGCTATCATCTTTATTAAGCCACATTTATGGGTTAAATTGGATTAGATAAGTTGCTGTATCAGTTCCTGATTACATATCTTGACTATCTAGAGCAAGGGTGTCAAACTCCCAGCCTACGGGCTGGATGCATCACATGTTGGCCACGTCCACATCTGGTTTAGCAAAGGAGGAAAAAATGATACAATCGTGACGTGAGTTTGACACCCCGATCTTAGAGTCAGCTCAAACAGTGAGATGGGTAGTATATAAATTTAATAAATAAATAATAATTTTAAAAATGTTCTTATGTACTCCAAAATTTCCCAAGAACTTGAACATTAGGTCAAGACATTTTTGTATTAGTTATGATACTATGAAATATTCTCAAGAAGAAAAAAATTCATAAAAGTGCTTTTTAAAAAAAGTATAAAGTATAATATATGGTTATAACAATTAATTGTTACAATTCTCTAGATATTTATCTAAGGTAAGTATTATTCAAGCGTGTATATATTCACTTCTAATATAAAACTATCATTCTTTTTAATCTACTGTATTTTATATAAATGAGTTCCATATTTCATTATATTTGCCCATATAAAGTTATGTCAATAGGCAAACTGCTGATAGGTGGCAAGTATAATTAGGTTTTCAATTCTTTGAATAAATGGGGCCATACATTTATCTTTCCAATATTAGTTTTTGGCCCTAGTAACGGCACAGAGAATCCATTTACTTTGTCCAGTTGTCGATTCCATGTAATAGGTATGTAATTCAGGAGAATAATATCCTCTGAAAAATGTAGCTTTTTGCTGCAACAAAAGCTAATTTTTTCAAAGAATAATATTTTCTTGAATGATATACCCACAATTCTTAAAAAATGGGAGTAAACCAAGAAAGATTACAATGTTTTGCAGACTACTGATAATAAGCAGGATTTTTCCTTCAAATAGGCAGAAATTGTGGTTGTCTACAAATATCTGCCTATGAAAGGTGGGACATGAAAACTAGAAACCGTTAAAGAAAACCAGCCTTCTCCAGCATTGCATTGCAAGTTCCAGCTCTCCTTTTTTTAATCCAGATTCTACAATCACCTTCTAGTTCTAGAATCTAGACTGTCCAGAACCTCCAGTTCTGTATTAGTATGGAACAACAGATGAAAGGAAGTATAGCATACAGCAGAGTTTGGATTCTTGATACCACAGGTGGTGGGGTGGGGACCTTACATCAGCTGAGAAGTCTATGGGCCAGAAGAGAGATCCTGAAGAAAACCAATGGCATCATGTTTAATTTCTTAGTTCTATCAGAACTCCCCAAATTAAGGCCACAGAAAAGCAGAGGGGGCACTGTGAAGAGAGGAGTAAAGTTATGGTGATACCATCTTACTCAAGAAATGATCAGGGTGAGGAATCTGGTATTTCAGATACCAAGAAACCAAGCCCCAGTAATAGGACTAAAATGCCAGAAGCAGGTTCCACTATACCTGACTTTGAAGCTGAAGTTTCAGATCTTGAAGGCCCCTTGGTGAGAATGTATAAGATAGGGGTAGAGGAACAGAAACAAATCTGGTTAAAAAAAAAAGGAGCTGCCTCTAAGGAAGACTGATGATGACAAAGTCAAGTCTGCAAACCTTCAGTTGCACTTATGTGAGGAATATAGGAGATGGATATATTTAAGACTTTTTAGAAAGCTTATGCCTCACAGGAACTTTGTATTAGTGACAGCCAATTGTTGATGCTAAGGATCTCTTGTCTGATTTCAGTGATTCCTTGAACTTCTCAGTTGGACTTGTTTACCACAGCTTGCATCCTTGGAACCTTGATGATGAACAACCTTTTGGAATTCTCAATAGTGTTTCTGCCTAACTTTGTAAAATTGATTTATGGACTGATTTGTAGTTTTACCACCCCACTCAGCTAATATGTGAATTGTATACTCACTCTGTTTAACTTCCCAGTAGCATCTTATTAAGCTGTGAAACCAGGCAGGGGGATTGCTAGGCAGTAGTGTGATCAGTTCACCAGAATTCCTGGTTTGTCCACCACAAGATACAGGCTACAGCCACTTTAGATTTGTACTAGAAATTCAGGAGAGAGAAAGAACATTTGTATAAAATACCAAAATTATCTCTGTCTCTCTCCAAATGTCTAAGAGAATAGAGGTGGAAGAAATCTTCAGTTCTCTGGCCCAGGTTTTGATTATACACACCAAGATGATCTTGTCTTCCTCAGTCAAACCATGGATGAGAGAGATCTTATTATTTGGGACTCTCTCAATGTAACTCATACTTTCTGACAGTGAATATTGTGAGATACACTCACTTGGTTTGCATAATGTCAAGGATTGTTTAACCATGGTTTACTGAATAATAACTAATTGGTTTGCATCATAGTAAGCTACTAACCATGGTTTACAAATCCCATATGTGAGGCACACATTGCATTAAACCAAAACTAGACAAAGTATCTTATCGTTCATGGCCATGGTTGGTTTCATAGGTTATATCATCTTTTTAACCAGACTTAGTTGAACAGATGTGATGTCTGACATGTAATGCTAAGCCACTGTAATAGTTTAGCAAAATACTATCAAAGTTTATATCAACAAACCATATTATTGCTTAGCATTATATATAAATTGGACTCTTGCCCTGAATTTAAAGATAATGTACAGATATCATAACTAATATCATTGATAGTTTTCTCCATGAATATGTCTCTAAATTCCCCTTTGCTACATTCTATAGTAAATCTGATGTTTTAATTTTGCACTCTGCCAAAGAATAGTTCCAGATTTAGAGGAAATTTATTACAGCTGCTATAGGAACAAAAGGGTTAATCCACAATCCTAATGCTGATCTTCCCCCTTGCTTTGGGTTTATTTGGCATTATATCTAGTATGACATAATTTTGTCATATAATATTATACTGTCCTTTGGATTGCTGTGTTTCTATTTATGTATAATAGAGGGTTTTCAGCTCTGTATGGTTGTGTTTTAGTTTTTTTCATGCTTTTCTAAAGCTCTTCTGGGCCCATAGGCAAAAAGTGGGGTACAAATAATAGATTAGACTAATTAAAGAGCTGAACTATGTCATTGCTTAAATTGCTTAAATTACAGGCTGGAGAGGATATTAAACCTTCTAATTTTTTAGAAAGCTCCTGCAGCAACAGGCAAAATAATTTGGCTAAAACTGCAGAACCCCAGCCAACATAGCAAATGATAGCAGTGATGGGAATTGTTGTCCAAGACTTCTGCAGCAGATATGATTTATATATTTTCTTCAGTTTTCATCTTCTACCTCTCCTATGACTTTTTTCCTAAATGTTTTCACTCACTATATTATTCATATGTTTTAATATTAAAATCTTTACCTCCTAAACCAGACCATGCAGTGCTGAGAAAAGTCTAGGAGACCTAAAACACAGCAAGGACAGAAGGAAATGAGGTAATACTGAAGAGTAAGAGTCCTGTTTCAGAGAACTGATCACAACGGGATACCATATAATCGAAAGAATTTGCAGAATAAGTCCAGGCAGACTCACATTTTGTTTGCTCTTGAGGCTCACTAATTGATATTGGGCCAGCTATGATTTCCTTGCATAAGCTATATTCGAAAGCTTTGTGGAGACAAAATAGAGAGTGGCCAGAGGACTCTCCTTACAGAGAGATGAGCTATAAATATCATGGCATTAATTTAATCAGAAGACAAAAGGATCTATTCTGGATTATGTGTACAGTTTATATCTACGGCCTTCTGAAAAGGGAAATACACAGGCCAGCCCAGAGGCACAAATGTTTGCTGCCAGACTTGGGTGGCAAAAATCCAGATGAGCCCTAGATGGCAGCAAACATTTGGGGAAGACATAGTTGTCTGGACTTTTTTTTTTAGCCCTGAGATTGGAGGCCCACTTTACATTCCTCCCCTAAAAGATTAGCACTGCATTTTCCATGTGCAAAACCTAGTAACTCTATCCATCATCTTTTTCGTAAACTAATAAAACAAAACTTTAAAACTTCATTGTGATCTTTAACCAGTGCAGTCTTAAACTGCTGTATTTCTGCAGGGTTGAAAATCAATGAAGTGTTCCAGGCTCTTGTGTTCATTAATGAAGATGCAATAATTACAAAGAATGGAATTGTTAAATGTTACACAATTTTTCTGTCTTCTATTGCTAGGATTAAATCATACCCTAAGCCATAATGGTTTGTGTGATGTTGACTCGTTATGTTGTCTGAACTGGCTATTGGGAATCATAAACCACAGTTTTAGGTTTAGTGTATTGCATACGACCACCTACAATTACATACTCAACAAATCATAATTAATCTCAGTCGTAATGTATTGCATTATACCAGCTACAAAGATGGCCTCATTTCAGCAATGTTTTCTCTCTTTAAAAATAAATAAAATTTCAGGAAACTCAAAGTACAACATCACATAAAGGAGAAGAAGATAAAAATCATCTGAGAGAAAATAGTCAGAGATACCATATTCTATACATTTAAAGTGTTATCAGAAAACTGCAATAAAATTGTTGACGCATAATATGGTATAACGCAAAAGTCAATAGAAAGAATTTATGTGAAAAAATAAATATTGCAATCAAATTATAAATATGATTGAAAAACATTAAATGTTTAGCTGCCTAGCATTAGATGTCCAGGTTCACAGTGGACCTAAAATATCAAAGCTGCTTAGCTTTAAAAATCCATTTAAGAGTAGGATTTAAATCTTAGAATGCTTCTATCCATATTTTTTTTCTATAGTGAAATTGAAAGATGCACAGCAAAGTTATCATTTACCATAATAACTTCTTCTACCCGGATTCCTGTCTTCAAAAATATGAAAGAGCACTTTCTTTCCAATGCCCTGCCCGTCTGTCTGCAAATGAAACTTATATCTGCAACAATCATGATGGGCTCTTAAAATCCTAACTCAAATTAAAACCATGCCTTTGATTTTAGTATGTTAAAATTATATGTTATCTTGACTTAAAATCCCACAGAATTCCTTTCCTTCCCACGCAATAATAATATTTAATCTCCAAATTTCTCTGCCCAAAAACACCACACTGCCTTTCTGCTAGGAGCACTGATTATTTAAGTCAGTATTCCTCACTATATAAACCCAGACTTTAGTCAGTATACATCAGAATGTGACTATCTGATTTTAAGGATCTCTTATTATTTCCCAGAAAGTATAGTATCTATAATCCTTTCTGTTGGTATTTCATCCAAAAAGTTTATACCTGCACTATATCACTTCTCCCATTAAATTGTATCCATCCTTACCTAGCACTGTATAGGTTTGCATTTTAAGTATCTGAAGTAAGACTGACAGACTTTTTTTCAGATGAGTTTTCCAGCTGCCAGATACTTCTAGCCATGGGAGCTTCACCACAAATGGGAGGAAATACAGCCAAGGAGAACAGTAACCTGTTTACCATACTGACAAAAGCTTCATTGTGGTTGGCATGGGAAAACATAAGCGGTCACATTCTGGTTTTGCAGGAAGGAAGGTTTAACCCAGATCTTTAAAGTACATTCAAACAACTTCACTTTGGGAGATGAAGCATGCTCCAATTGCAGTTTCTATTTTCAGTGTTGAAAAAATACAGTAAAGGAATCTGTTTTATATCCAGGCAAACTATTAGCCAAAATAGTTTAACCTTGTCTAGACTAAAATGTGGATAACTTCTTTGGGGCTGAGGGTAATGTACGAACTTAACCTGTGAAAATAGCTGCCTATCCCTGGTCTACCATCTATTAAGAGGAGCATCTTGTCCTATTATTTTTACCACCAGGTGGCACTTTGTCAAAGGCAAAAGAAAGTCAGGAGACAGGTATCTTCAAGGTATGGTTGCCACATGTGTAACACACATAAAGATTCATTGTGTCAAGCTTTAATTACAGTCAGAGACACCATTTTGACATTTTTAACCTTACCCTGAAACCACTCCTGCCAAGAGAAGAGAGGTGTCCATGTGGGTGGGAAGACACAAAAAAGTGAAAATGGCAGTCATAACCATGTAATTGAAATCCCATTGACTTCTGGGGGAGGTTTGGAGAACTTTTGCAGAGCTGATGACCATAGAAACTGTTATGTATGTAGGTTTGAATGTCATTGGTTTAGTTTGAATTGTTCTTGTAAAATGTCAGATAGGATTGGTTTAAATAGTGCGGGAAAACCCTGCACTCTGATTGGCTGGCAACTACGGCTGCTGGCTATAAGAAGCAGCCGTAGCCCAGCCAAGTCGGGTCCATTCAAGCTGTAGTCACTTAATAAACTCTTCACTGAAGCTCTTCACATCTGACTCTTCATGCAAACTTAACACTGGCGACGAGGATGGGATTCCTCTGAAGAAGAGATGACGCGGAAGACAAGCAGAAGAGCGAGATGGCTGCGCTGAACACCCCAGCCCGTTCGATCCGGTGGCAGAAGACTGGGAATCGTATGCGGATCGCTTCCAAATGTATTTGGAAGGAAACGACCTCGCCGATATCCCCGAGAAGCAGAAGAGGGCGGTATTTCTCACGCACTGCGGTCCGGCAGTCTTCAAGATGGCGAAGGCATTGGCGGGAGCTGCAGACTTGAAGGTAATGGAATGGCCTGATTTAGAAAAACTTTTAAGAGCCCATTACGCCCCACAAGTATCGTGCCTCATTAAGAGACATGAGTTTTATCGTCGGGATCAAGGGGAAGGCGAAAATGTTAACGACTTCGTGGCAAGTTTAAGGGACATTGGGGGTGCTTGTGAGTTTACCAACTTTGAAGAGGCCATGCGCGATCGATTTGTTCTAGGCCTAAAAGACAAGGCTTTGCAGAGCAAATTATTAATGAAACCTAAGATCACGCTTAAGGAGGCCATAGAAGAAGCTTCTTCAGCGGAAGCTACCAAGTCCTCAGCAGCAGCCATGAAGAAAATTAACAAGGCCTCAAGCCATTCTGATGTGGAAAAGTCCACAACAACCCATTGCAAGCAAATAGACTCTGATTCAGACTGTAGTGAGGTGGAGGAAGGAATTTATAGACTCAGAATGGAGAAGAAAAGGAAAGACCTTGGGAAAAGAGGCAAGAATTTTATTGCAGAGGCTGTGGGGGCACCCCGCACTGAATGCAAGTTTTTAGACACCATCTGCCTACGTGTGAGAAAAGAGGTCACCTAGCAAGAGTCTGCAAATCATCCAGAACTCCACCTAGTAGGAAGAAATTTCCTGAGAAAGAATTCAAGCCCAACAATTTCAGTGAAAAAAATGGGCAACACAGAAGCAAATGGGAAGAATGAAACTCATCAAACAGTCACCATTGGTCATTCTTCACCCTCGAGAAGCAGAAAAGTACATGTGAAGGTATTCATTGAAGGAAGGCCTTGCCAAATGGAAGTGGACTCAGGCTCCTATTTATCTATGGTGTCATGGGACACTATTCACAGGCTACTTCCCAACATTCAGAAGAAACATTTCCAGAAGCAAGCACTGACTCTTAAAGACTACCAAGGGAACAAGATTCCAGTAGTTGGAACAAGAGAATTCAACGTGAAGTTTAAAGGCCACACCAAACGCTTGCCCCTGACCATCGTGGACAAGGATCGCCCAAGCTTGCTGGGACTTGAGTGGTTCAATCCACTAGGCATCGAGGTGACTGGCATCAATCACGTGAGCAACTCTGAATGGGAGGAGGCCTTGAAGTCTGAGTTTCCAGAGGTCTTCAGCGAAGGATTGGGCAAGTATATGGGGACCCCTATCACTTTCAACCTAGATCCCAGGGTGCCCCAATTCGTTTAAAGCCCAGAAGGGTCCCATTTGCTTTAAAGGAAAAATTGATGCACAATTAGACAAATTAATAGCTCAAGGGGTTTTAGAGCCACTGACCACTCCAGATGGGACACACCCATAGTCACACCAGTCAAGACTGATGGGTCAGTAAGAATCTGTGGAGACTATAAGGGGACACTGAACCATGCGCTGCAGCAGAGCGCATATCCAGTTCCAATGGTGCATCATCTGTTACATTCACTTGGCAGGGGTACAGTCTTTGCCAAATTGGATTTGGCCCAGGCATATCAACAACTAACAGTTGATGATGCCACTGCAGAGGCCCAAACCATTGTGACTCATAGAGGTGCTTTCAAATGTAAAAGGTTACAATTTGGAGTAAGCGTGGCACCAGGCATCTTTCAAAGCCTTATGGAAAGAATGCTCCAAGGACTGCCAGAGGTAGTGCCTTATTTTGATGATGTGTTAATCTCTGCTGAAAATGACACTCAGTTACAAGAAAGACTCAGAGAAGTCCTTACCAGATTCAGAAAGGGGTTAAGAGTCAAGGAAGAAAAATGCACTCTTAAAACTGACAAGGTTGAGTTCCTGGGCTACATGATTGACAAGCATGGCATCCACCTACAGATGCCAAGGTTAAAGCAATCAAAGAAGCCCCTAGACCTAAATGCAAAACAGATTTGCAAGCTTTCCTTGGACTCATTAACTTTTATCACATGTTCCTACCTCAGAAGGCAACCATTGCTGAACCATTGCACAGATTACTTGATAAAAAGTCTGTTTGGGTCTGGGGCAGGAAGGAACAATCAGCATTTAACAGTATTAAAAGACTAATCACGTCTGATGCTGTACTGATACAGTTCTCTGAGAATTTGCCTGTTGTACTGACTTGTGATGCATCCCTTTTGGAGTGGTTTTTTTGAGCCACAGGCTTCCCAGTGGGAGAGAAGCCCCTATTGCATTTTACTCTGCACTTTGACCAGGGCAGAGAGGAATTACAGCCAATTGGACAAGGAAGCATTGGCAATTGTTGCAGCTGTTAAGAAATTTCATGAATATCTGTATGGGAGAACATTTACCATTGTTACAGATCACAAACCTTTGTTAGGCATTGTGGCAGGAGACAAGCCTACACCTACTATCCTGTCACCAAGAATGCTGAGGTGGACTGAATTTCTTGCTGCTTATTCATACAAGCTTATCCACAAGCCTGGCAAGGACATTGGACATGCTGATGCACTGAGTTGTTGCCCACTCCCTTGCCACAAGGAGGACTTTGAACCTGAAACACACACATTTTCCTAGAAACTGTTGCCAAGCTTCCAGTACATGCTGCTGAAATTGCCAGAGAGACTGCCAAAGACACTGTGTTGGCTCCTGTTATAGGCTGGATTAAGAAAGGTTGGCCTCTTCAAGATCTACCTCACCTTGCCCAACCTTTTAAGTCCAGGCAAACTGAATTATCTGTATTAAGAGGATGTATTTTGTGGGGTAACAGGGTGGTTATTCCTGCAAAACTGCAAAGAGAGGTTTTGGAAATGTTACATGAGGGTCATCCTGGTATTGTAAGGATGAAGGGATTGGCCAGGAGTTATGTATGGTGGCCAGGTAATGACAAAATGGTTGAAAACTGGGTTGCATCTTGTCCCAACTGTCAGGTAGTCAGGCCTGCCCCACCTCTCTCTCACCCCACACAGGAATGAGAATGTCCTAGGGGCCCATGGTCTAGGATTCACATTGATTTTGCTGGCCCTACCAGAGGGCACACCTTCTTATTATAGTAGATGCATATTCCAAATGGCTAGAGGTAATCCCCATGGCATCCACCACAAGTGATGCTGTCATCAAACAGCTCAAAAATTTTTTTGTAACCCATGGGTTACCTGATGTTCTTGTCTCTGACAATGGCCCTCAATTTACATCCAACCTTTTGAATCCTATTTAGCACAACAGGTATCAGACATGCCCTTACTGCCCCTGGGCACCCTTCGCACGGCCAGGCTGAACGCGATGGTACGCTTTTACCAAGGAGAAGCTTCAGCAATGGGTCCTGGGGACATCACTGAGAAAGTTGAAAAACTTCTTAGTGTTCAGCACATCACTCCTAACCCATCAAATAACTTATCCCCAGCAGAGTTGTTGATGGGTAGGAAACTTAGGTCTCTCCCTTGACCGCCCATCCCACCATGCACCCAACACACACCACTAGATTCCACTCAGCAAAGTTGCACGCTCAGTGGGTGATTCTGTTTATGCTAAGAACCTTATGGGTGAACCTTCATGGATTCCTGCTGAAATAACTCAAATCACAGGCCCTCATTCTTACAGGGTGCAAACAGAGGATGGACTCCTCTGAGCAGGCACATTGATCACTTAGATCCAGATTACCTCAGGAACATCGCATTGTTCCTCTCTAGTTCCTCATACCATGCCTTTTCTGGGAGGGGAGGAGCATGAGGATAATCAGCAAGCAAGAATCAACCCCATGTGTAACGGAATATTATGACAGGAACCATCCCAAACCTGTCACAATGCCAAATCCATCCTTACAAGTGGAAGATTGCACATCACTACCTGACTTAGGTGCTGACATTGGGTTGGAGATGGGTTGGGAGGAGAGACCAGATTCTAACAATCAAACAGGGTCTTTTCACTGGAAGCCCAGTAGGAAATGTCAACAGACACATTTCTCTCTCTCACTGTGAGAACATTAAAACTTCTGAACCACGAAGGTCTCAACGCATTACGTAAGAGCCACACCTATTTAAAAGAATACATTAGATAGGTTGGGGTTTGGTATGGACTGAACCTAGTGGGGAGGGGTGTTATGTATGCAGGTTTGAATGTCATTGGTTTAGTTTGAATTGTTCTTGTAAAATGTCAAATAGGATTGGTTTAAATAGTGCGGGAAAACCCTGCACTCTGATTGGCTGGCAACCACGCTGCTGGCTATAAGAAGGCCATAGCCCAGCCAAATCGGGTCCATTTGAGCTGTAGTCACTTAATAAACTCTTCACTGAAGCTCTTCGCGTCTGACTCTTCATGCAAACTTAACAGAAACGATCAAGGAACTATTGAACAGACTGGTTCCTTGGAGTTTCTCTAAAGAAAGGACAGGAGATTGCCCTCATGTGCTCTGGACAACTGCTTTTCAGGAGGAGATAGCAGGAAAGCTGATTTGCATGGGTTTGAACTCAAGGAGAAAGAGATTAGCCATCTTGCTTGCAATCACGGCACAGTCTTTTAAAGGGCACTAAGTTTGCAAACTTCACTTTCTAATCACTTACAGAAATTAACCACTTCAAAGGTAACAGAGACCTTCAGAACGACATTTTAAAAAGTTTCAGCAAGTGAATTATCTTCAACTCTAAACAAAAGAAAACTTATTTGTAAGCCTGAGAAGTAAAGCGTATGAAAGAAACAGCTAAAAGCAAATATATATCTCTATCTCTATCTCTATCTCTATCTCTATCTCTATCTCTATCTCTATCTCTATCTCTATCTCTATCTATCTATCTATCTATCTATCTATCTATCTATCTATCTATCTCTCCTAGAAAGATATAAACAAAGTAAGGGTCCAGATAAATTTGGAATATTGAAAATTTTACAATAAAACTTTGTTATTAATTATAAAGAGCAGCTTATCGTGGGAAATAGAACTGTTTTGGTTTTTGGAAAACATAATAGAGATAAGGCATGGCAGGCTGTTAATAGCCTAGCACTTAGCTCCAGCTGCCTGTAATTATTGCAGGCTCGAATCCCACCAGGCTCGTTGACTCAGCCTTCCATCCTCCTGGGTAGGTAAAGTGAGGACCCAAGATTGTTGGGGTTAAGCTGATTTGTAAAATGCCGCTTAGTAATAAGCAGGCATATACAATGGAATGAAGGCTATTGCTGAGCATTGGGTTGTATCCTGTAAACTGTAAGTCACCTGAGTCTCCGGAGAAGGGCGGGATATAAATATGAATAAAAAAAATAAAAAAAATAAATAAGTAATTTCATGATTTAAAAATTGGACACTAGAGAGGTCTAAAGATTTTAGATAAGAAAGATTTACCAGCTGTAAAATGCTACAAAATGTTCCCTTTCTTGTCCCAAAGGTACTTTTTTAGGAGGCAACTGGACTTCCTTGTTTTTTCCTTTGAAGACATTTTGCTTCTCATGCAAGAAGCTTCTTCAGCTCTGACGGGATAGTGAGGAATGGAAGGATTTGTATTCCTTGCAGACAGCTGGTCATTTGCATCCTTTTAGAGGGTCTTTGAAGCACTTGGTGGTTTATCTGTGTCCTCAGCGTCACTAGAATAGTGTTCCTGGTTCCTGTAGTCTGCAATTTTTCCTCTGGAAATCCATTCCTACTCCCACACCATTCAAAGGGTGTTCATCACAAATTGTATAGCTAAAAGTCTGTAGAGATTCTCAGTCATCCAGGTCCTTCCATTATAATATAAATCCTTCCATTCCCCACTATCCTGTCAGAGCTGAAGAAGTTTCTTGAATGAGAAGTGAAATGTCTTCAAAAGAAAAAACAAGGAAGTCCAGTTGCCTCCTGAAAAAGCACCTTTGGGACAACCATGACTGGATGACTGAGAATCTCTACAGATGTTCCCTTTCTTGGTTTCAGTGATAGGATGGTGTTCTATCTGGACCATTGTTACTATGGGCACTGACTTGTGGGTCCCCCTAGTGCTTTACCCAAACAACCAGGGCCAGGAAAGCAAGAAACAAACCCTATTCTTCCCATGGTAGATCTTTGAGGACATGTGGTTTCATCTAATAGACCTTCATCAGTGCTCCTTGGTTGACATTATTGCATCCTTTCCCTTCTGATGCATCTACTGGTAGATCAGTTTGAAAGGGAAGGGCCACTTTGTTTACCATTCTTCATATCACTTGGGCTAGGATGGGGAACAGACAGAATTCTGGTCAATTCTACCTGTTTTTTAAAAAAAATAGTCCATTTTTTAATCACTCCATAGGTGAATTTGTTAAGAAAAAAAAATAAGCCCAATCTTTCATTCCAGCAGTCCAAATCATTCTCTCGGTCTTTGGCTCCTTTTCCACCCAAACTCATAATTAATCACTGGGGATGCAAACTTACTGCAAGCAGATGGCTGAATGGAGCAGAAGTGAGGGGGAGAGAAGGCAGGCATAGAAAAAAAAACAGCTGAAAGGCTCACCATCTCACTGGTGAAACAAAGATTTTAAAAAATATCCACCAGGTTTGGTGATTTATTTATTTATTTATTTATTTGGACTTGTATGCTGCCCTATCTCCCGAAGGACTCAGGGTGGCTCACATCGTAAAAAACATGCAATACAAAATTTAAAATTATTAAAATCAGTATTAAATCCTAGCCAAACAAATTTCTAAAACCCATGCCAATAAAATGCAAACAAATTAAAAACTCCACCCCACCTCAATCCAGGCCGGCCTGCTGGAAAAACCACGTCTTCAGATCGCGGCAGAAGGAACGGAAGTTAGGGGCCAACCGCAGCCCCAAGGGCAACTGATTCCACAGGGTGGGTGCTCCCACAGAGAAGGCCCTAACCCTGGACACCGCCAGCTGACACTGTCTACCTGACGGCACCCCAAGGAGGCCCTGCCTGTGGGAGTGTGCAGGGTGATTGGAAACCGATAATGGCAAGAGACGCTCCTGCAAGTATCCCAGCCCCAAGCCATGTAGGGCTTTATAGGATTGAGGTCCCTTCAGAAAGGGGCAGAAAGCCTAGCAACATTCCAGGACCGAATGATAATGGAGGACAATGACAATGATTGGGGCAAGGGGCTTTTCTGCCACATTAACCAATGATAGTGGAAATTTTTGGTTTCCAATGAAATGAAGCATTGTAGATGACCAAACAATACGATTTATACTGGCAAAAACACTAGTTTAAGGTTCAGCAGGAAAAAAAATGGGTGGAGGTGGTAATACTTATGGGCTAGGAATGTGGAGACGCAATGATCCTCTGCTCTTGGAAAATGGTTAATGGACTGGGATTGCATTGGCACAACGAGATCAAACAGACAAGCCTTAAGGCCTGTCTTTTCACATAGGAAAGGGAAAGGAAGCTAGAAGAGGTAGAAAGCAGCTGGTCATGATCCCTGGGGAAGCTACCACTGTCTCTAAGGGCTCAGCTTCCACTGAATAATAATGCTGCTGCTGCTGCTGCTGCTGCTGCTGCTGCTGCTGCTGCTATAATAACTGACAAGAATGGCAGCAAAAGAGGAGCTACCGGCCACAATGGCAGCAACTGTTGTCTTACTTGCTCATTCTTTCCTCCTGCACTGCTTTTTAGCTATGGCTCCTCTTGGCCACTACACAAATGTATCTAAGCTGCAAAAATCGCTTTTTGGCTGTGAACACAGAAGGCTCATGCTCTTTGCTTCCTTCCTGTGATCATGGGAACATCTGCAGCCCAGGTGCTCATTTGGCATGATCAGGTTTGTTGAAAGCATATGTAAGGAGTGGGCAGCAAGAGGGGGCTAAACATGATCCCTGTGTCTGCAGAATCCAAAGCAGTTGCCTTTATATCACTGGGCAGTAGGTTTCATGGATAGTGCAAATATGGTCTTCACTGAAAATTGTATGGAAATAATAAATCCTCGATTTGCCATATTGTATGGTATTTAAAGACTCTCCAGATTTTCATTGCTCAGATGTGGTTCTTCTATCTTATTCCTTGATCTGGTATTCAGGTACGTATAATTTTGAAGATTTGGCCTAAAGTTCTCTTGTTGTGATCCCACAAACAATTCCCAGTACTACTTCCAGTAACAACACCTGCTCTTGCTTTTACCAAAAACAGCTCAGCCTTGTCAGGGAAATCAAGGAAACTGTGTTGTCAGTCATTTGTTACTAAAAATCTATTTGTGGTGAGAATTCATTAAAGGAAATGCAAATGGTTTCTAGGCCCCTGCCTCTTAATCTGGCAGCAAAAGCTCTTCGTTTCAACAGCACAGTCCACTAGGGCCTCTTCATGAATACCACCATCAATGGTTTTCTGATTGGGGGTAATCCTAGGATTATACTCCTTGCCAGAATCCTCTAGCAAAGAAGCAAACAAATCTACAGGGAAATAAGTGATTCTCACGATATTTCTCTGATTATGTACAGAATACATAATAAGCTTGATGTAGTATGAATTAAGCTTGTTCTGGGAAAAATAAATCTCATAGCCTCTTTTAGGTTTGAGAATTAACAGTGGCTGTTCCCATGCCTCTAAATCCAACATGATTTGTCCTGTTTCCATGTAGGCAAAAGCTTGCTGCCATCTGGTAAAAGTTTAATTTTATTGGGTCGCATGATCTGGTGCTATCCAAATGTCCAAGAACATGACTTCCTGCACATCTGGATACCTGCTTTTTTCTGTAAACTATATTTTCAATAATGTCTACAGTTACTGTTAGACATTAGCATAGTTACCTCCTATTGGTTGGAATTGCGAGAGCGGGAAAACCAAACAGCCTCCACCAGTCGGAGCCGCGGCTAGCTCAGGTTATATAAAGAGCTGCTGCGGCTGCAGTTGCGCGCCTGTTGCCTGGAGAGAATAAAATAGAGTTGAATGAGCTGGAGCCTCTTGTCATCTATACCCAAGATCTAACACTGGCGATGAAGGTGGGATTCTGAGACAAGACTAGCAAGCATGTGGCAAATTAAATTGACGGCAACTATTCGAAAATGGCGGAACTAATACGCCACCCACACCGTTCGACCCCACAACAGAAGATTGGGAATTGTACATCAACCGATTCTACATGTTCTTAGAAGGAAGCGACCTTCTGAACATTTCGGAACAAAGGAAGAGAGCGGTTTTCCTCACACACTGCGGGCCCGCAGTGTTCAAGATGGCAAAAGCACTATCTGCGCCAAATGATGTAAAAACGATGGCCTGGCCGGATTTGGAGAGAATCCTGAGAGCACACTATACTCTCACGGCGTTCTGTTTAGTCAAAAGGCATGAATTCTATCGCCGAGGCCAGAAGGAAGGAGAGAGTATCAGCGATTTTGTCGCAAATCTTTGGGACTTCACTGAAGCTTGCGAGTTTCTAAACGTGGACGAAGTGATGAGAGATCGCGTAGTCCTAGGACTCTGAGATCTAACACTGCAAAGCTGCCTGTTAACGAAGCTCAAAATAATTCTAAAGGAGGTCATCAGCTACAGAAGCATCCCAGAAATCAGCAGCCGCCATGCAGAAAATGAATAAGGCGCCCCAGCAACCGCTGAAAGAAACCGCCACCACCCACCATGAGGACATCGAGTCCGAGTCAGAGACCAATGAAAATGATGAGGAAGTAAACCAACTTCATTCGGAAAGGAATCTGAAAAACAAGGAGTGGAAGAAGAAGGAATTCTGGTGTTTGGGGTGTGAAGGTAACCATCCACAATCAGAATGCCATTTCCGTGACACCATTTGTCAGCTCTGTGACTGGCAGGGACATATAGTGAGAGCCTGCTGAGCAGCACAACCCCTCAACAGAAGGCAAAGACAAAGCATATCCCCTCAGAACAGAACAACCCAGCCTGGAGGGTGTCGAAGCCAGTTCAGCAGGAACAAAAGAAGAGATGAACCGACCAGCGATAGAGGTGAGACACACCAAACTGTGACAATAGGTCATTCCAACATGGCCCACGCAAAGAAAGTCCATATCCAAGTAACCATAAACAGCAGACCGTGCAAAATGGAAGTAGATTCTGGGTCATACCTATTGATGGTCTCCTGGGACAACATTAAACAACTGAGCCCAGAAATAACCAAGAATCAACTAACAAAACAAAGACTGACATTAAAAGATTATCAGGGCAATAAGATTCCAGTGATAGGCATTGGAAAATTTAAAGTGGCATTCAAAGAGTTTTCTGGATACCTACCACTAACCATTGTAAACCGGGACTGACCAAGCCGAATTGGACTAGAATGGTTCCAACCACTAGGCATTGAGTTCACTCTTGGCATTACCAAGAGTGAGTGGGAAGACAGCCTAATAGAAGAATACCAGGATGTGTTTGATGGACAATTAGGCAAGTACTCAGGGTCCCTTATCTCTTTTAATTTAGATCCATCCATAGCACCCATTAGGTTGAAAGCAAGGCAGGTTCCCTTCACTCTGAAACTGAAGATAGATGAACAACTAGATAAGCTCATCACGCAAGGGATTTTAGAGCCCACCGATCACGCCAAATGGGAAACACCTATAGTCACCCCAGTAAAGCCAGATGGATCAGTACGCATCTATGCTGACTATAAGGCTACCCTGAATCGTGCCCTCCAGCAAAGCACGTATCCCGCCCCGGTAGTACAATACTCAGTACATTTTTGGGCGCAGAAAGGTTTTTGCGAAAGTCAATCTCGCACAAGCCTACCAACAATTACCCATTGACACTGATATGGCAGAAGCCCAGACAATTGTGACACACAGAGGGGTGTTTAAATGCAAGCGGTTAAAATTTGGGGTCAGCATTGCCCCAGGGCTGTTCCAGAGTTTAATGGAATGCCTCCTTCAAGGGTTAGATGGGGTAGTGCCCTATTTAATGATGTCCTTATTTTGGCTAAAAACAAAGGACAACTGCGAAATCGCCTAAAGGAAGTATTAACCTGATTCAAAAACGTGGGACTAAAAGTGAAAAAGGAAAAATGCCAACTAGCAGTGGACAAAGTAGAATTTCTGGGTTTCCTAATAGACCAGAAAGGGTTTCACCCCACAGAAAGTAAAGTTAAAGCAATTAAAGAAGCCTCCAGGCCCAAAAATAAAACAGACTTACAAGCTTCTTAGGACTAATTAACTTTTACAATATATTTCTACCACAGAAGGCGACAGTCACGGAACCTTTACACAGGCTGCTTGACAAGAAGGCAGCCTGGGCCTGGGGGCAAAAGGAAGAGGCCGCATTCCGAGGCATCAAAAATATAATAACATCGGACCGAGTACTAATACAATACAGCGAGACATTACCCTTAATTCTCACATGCAATGCATCACCATTCAGAATTGGTGCCATCATCAGCCATAGACTGCCAGATGGCAAAGCCTCCATAGCGTTCTATACAAAAACACTGTCCAAACCAGAACGTAATTACAGTCAACTGGATAAAGAAGTGTTAGCAGCAGTCACCAGAATCCGATTCCATGAATATGTCTATGACAGAAAATTCACCCTGGTCACCGATCACAAACTGCTACTGGGAATCATTGCCAGACACAAAGCCACCCCAAACATTTTGTCACCCAGAATGACGTGTTGGACTGAATTCCTGGCCACATATGACTATGACTTAATATATAGGCCTGGGAAAAACATTGACCACACTGAGGACCTCAGTAGATGTCCCCTACCTGACCAAGAGGGGGACCCAGCCCCTGCCATCTCCACACTCAAACAAGCACCAGTAACGGCTGCAGACATTGCAAGAGTAAGCACAAAATACAAACTTTTAGCGCGAATTTGAACTGGGTGGGGAGGGGATGGCTGGAAAGTGAAACAGCCAAGGAGACTAAACCTTTCTGGATTAGACAAACAGAACTATCTATATTGAAGGGGTGCATGTTGTGGGGAGATCGGGTAGTTATTCCGGAAGAACTAAGGGAACAAATACTAGAAATTTTACATGTAGGGCACCCGGGAATATTTAAAATGAAGTCACTAGCAAGAAGTTATGTATGGTGGCCTGGGATGGACAGGGAAATAGGGACCTGGGTGGCGACATGTAAAACCTGCCAAGAATCGAGACCGGCTCCCCCTGCCGTTCCTGACCACAAGTGGGAAAAGCTGCATGGGCTGTGGTCGAGAATACATATTGACTTCACTGGGCCAGTAAAAGGGGCCTTGGTGGTGCAGGCTGTTAATAGCCTAGCACTTAGCTCCAGCTGCCTGTAATTAGTGCAGGCTCGAATCCCACCAGGCTCAAGGTTGACTCAGCCTTCCATCCTCTCGGGGTAGGTAAAGTGAGGACCCAAGATTGTTGGGGGCAATAAGCTGACTTTGTAAAAATGCCGCTTAGTAATAAGCAGGCATATACAATGGAATGAAGGCTATTGCTGAGTGCCTTGGGTTGTATCCCAAAAACTGTAAGCTGCCCTGAGTCTCTAGAGAAGGGCGGGATATAAATATGAATTTTTTAAAAAAATACATTTTTGGTAGTGGTGGATGCATACTCAAAATGGCTAGAGGTCAGCAGTATGCACTCTACCACTACTGAGGCAGTAATAAAAACCCTTAGAAGATTATTCACAACTCACGGGTTGCCAGATATAATAGCATCTGACAATGGGCCACAATTTACAGCCACTCAGTTTGAAAGTTTCTTAGCACAGAATGGAATAAGACATGCTTTATCAGCACTGGGGCACCTGTTGACGAATGGCCAAGCAGAACACATGGTACGATCAATTAAAGAGACACTAAACAGACTAGGGGCAAGCTAAAATAGACAAATTATTAAGCATACAACACATAACACCTAGCACAACAACTAACAAGGACCCAGCCGAATTGTTGATGGGCCAGAAACTTAGATCTCAATTAGACAGGTTACACTCCTACTACAATTCAGATACCCCTGTAAATTTATCCAGCAACTGCCGGATGTTCCAGAAAGGTGACAATGTCTATGCTAAAAACCTCACAGGGGACCCCCTATGGATACCAGCAAGGGTTCTCACAGGTTACAGGGCCCCGATCTTATAGGGTAGAAACTACAGATGGGCATAGCTGGAGGAGACACATAGACCAGCTTAGGTCACAACAAATAAGGGGAGAAACAGAGATAGGAATACCACAACAAACAAACGGGGGGAAAGGGGAGACCTTTCCCAAAACACCAACAGAGAAGGAGAGGAAGACCTCTTCCAGCAACAACAAACAGAGAAGGCCCTGACAACTAATGAGGAACAACCTCAACAATTAATAGTAACCCCAGTCAACAAACGTAAACACAGACCTGAAGTCCAGCGACGGGTTAGCAGGGCCAAGGAAAGCCAAGGAACAAGGGCGGCCTCTACTGGAGACAAAATGGCCGCCCGTGCCAGAAGGTTCCAGGAAGTTCCAATGAGAAAGGCAGGAGAGACCGTAGATCCAACCGAACAGTTTGAAGACAGACCAACAACTGAACTGCGCAGGTCCAGTTGCACCCACCGAAGCCCCGCCTATTTGTGCAACTACGTAAAATAGGGGGATGGGATTGGTTGGGACTGGACCACTAGGGAGGGGTGTTAGATATTAGCATACTTACCTCCTATTGGTTGGAATTGCGAGAGCGGGAAAACCAAACAGCTTCCACCAGTCAGAGCCATGGCTAGCTCAGGTAATATAAACAGCTGTCACAGCTGCAGTTGCGCGCCTTTTGCCTGGAGAGAATAAAATAGAGTGAATGAGCTGGAGCCTCTTGATGTCTGTACCCAAGTTCTAACAGTTACGTTGGTTCATCCTTATCAGCATTTAATTTCCATAACAAAATTAACTTTTCAATCCTGACTGGAATTAGTTTGAAATAAACAATCAAAAACATCATCTCTTTTCCTGCTGTAGCAGTTTCTATTCGCTAGTACCATGATTAGCTATACAACCTGTAAATGAATATTTGCTTTGTTTTATTTACTGCATTGGAATAAATGTTGGAATGGTCAACAAAGATAGTTTTGTGCAAAAAAGATCTAGTAATCTGCAGGTGACAAATGGTTGACTATTAGGGCTACCACTTTAATCATCTTACTGGATTCTAATGTCTACAATCTCATTCTGTTCATCATGCATTACTCTAGATAAAGTTTTATCTCCAGTAAATCCTGTTTGCTAGGAACTAAGAGTTCTCTCCAGTTTGTAATTTTTTTCATCCTAATAAAGGCAGTCTTCTCTAGCCTATTGGCTTCCAAATGTGTGAGAGAAAAGTGCTCATAATCCTCAGCAAACACAGCCATCGTGAAGAGCATCACACTGGAAATATTAAATAATATTCATCATTTATGTGATGAACCTGTTACCTGTAGTAATCCAAAGCAATAATGCCTACCTGTCAATTGGAAGGGACAATCATTGTTTGACTACTTTCTTGGTTTGGGTTTTGGGGAAGGCTGTCCTCACAATGGCAAATTCTGTTTCCATCACTTACAAATATCCTATTTCTATTAGATATATCCTATATAGGTTTTAGGCACATTGAATTAAGGATATACATATTTCTCATTCTGATATGTTAATATAACAGTAGTCTTGTGAACTGATTTGATTTTTCTCTCCCTTATCTTTTCATATGCTTTATTGATCTCAATGATAGCTTGAAATGTTTATAATGTTGTTTAGAAATAATTTCATTCTTTCAAATTCATTTTTAAAAAATTACATTTATATGCCGCCCTTCTCCGAAGACTCAGGGCGGCTTACAATTTTTTTGGGATTTTTTTTGGGGGGGATACAACCCAAAACCCATTTAAAAATAACTGTCTCCATGTCCATTTTCTTGTGACTTGTAAAGAAAGGATAATTTTGGAATAGTATCGAACAGTGGTGGGATTCAAATGTTTTTACTACCAGTTCTGTGGGCAGGCTTGGTGAGCGTGGCAGGGGAAGGATACTGTAAAATCTCCAGTCAGAGGTGGTATTTGCTGGTTCTCTGAACTACTCAAAATTTCCGCTACTGGCTCTCCAGAACTGATCAGAACCTGCTGAATACCATCTCTGGTATCAAAGTTACCAGATCTTTCTTTAGTCCTGAGTGAGAGAAGATTGGGGAAGAGTTGAAAGCAATATGTCCATCCTTCCTATTCTTTTTTCCCCTTCCACAATTATAACTGTTTCCAATTGCATACCAGACAGACCCTGTTGGGTCATTCTTTCAGAGATTTCCTTACCTAAACAGAGAAATAGAAGGATTAAGAGCAAAAAAAAGCAGTGGGAATGGGAGCAGCTTCCAAATTCCTGACAGTTTGACCACAACTGATTGCCCTCTGGCAGTTGATGATGGGCCCAGTCTATCTGCCCCCCCTGGGGTGGGGGAGCTAGGGAGGGACTAGTCTACTTGGCCACTAGCAGCTGAAGAAAGGCCTTCTAAGGACTAGGCTGGGATCAGTCTATTGAGGCAGCAGCATGGCAGCACTGAAACAACCACAAATTTGCCAAATTTCAATCCCACAGGAGTTATGGATCTCAGATTTTGGACACATTCTGTAAGTCAGCCCATCTAGGTACCTCCAGACCAGATATTTTGCAAATTCACTTTATCTCAGCAGGGAAGGTCTCTTGAAGGCTAGTAGCAGAACTGAAGAAATAAATAACTGCTGCACAGAAGTTTGAGTTTCAATGAAACTGTACAAATTATTTTCCCCATCTTATTGCTGGACTAATTGTTTAAAGTTGGTGAACTGATTTTTAAAATATTGCTAAAGTGACTGTGGAGTATGAAAAAACATGTGAAGGTTCTGATTTATTAATTAGAAGCCTGTGCACAGGAATCTTCTCAGACTAATGCTTTGCACCTGGATAGAACTAGTTAATTGTCAAACAGCATTCAGGGGAGGTTGGATTTAGTTCTTTTGTGGCTATGTAAGGATCCCAATTTAACTCCTTCCCCTTCCTCTGTCAATTTCTTTTCCGCAGCAACCAACTGACCAAAGCTAGAATTAAAAATGTTGCATAATCAGACAGAGCAGTGTTTCTTAACTTCAGTAACTTTAAGATGTGGTGGACTTCCATTCCCATGCTGACTGGAGAATTCTGAGAACTGAAATCCACATTTCATAAAGTTGCTGAGGTTGAGAAAAACTGCAGCAATATTTTGCCTCTCCCAATAGTCAAACAAGACCATTTAAAAAGCTCAGAAACAAGTCTTAAGACATCAGCATTTCCATTCCCTTGCTCCCCAGCTTCTAATGGCCTATTGCAGATTCCCTGTGACAAATATTTATGTATGCCTGGTAAACAATTGTCGACAGTCTCGTTAAAGCTACTACCTACCATCAGAATGGACTGGCAAGTTCTAGATTGGTCTGCATTGGTCTGATTACGAGGCAAGAATCAATTTCTTTATACAATAGCCTGCCCTCCATGTAAGACCATGTAAGACTTTATTTTTTAAGTTGGATGAGGCAACCATCTTAAGCAGTAAATGCAGGGAGATTAAAGAAAGCAATGATGCAGCTCTCTGTTTATTTCCCAGGCATTGGAGGCAGTGTAGCACATTCTGGGCAGTTTGCTTTGCATCCCTGCCACCCTCAAGCATGATGGATGAAGCGGTTTGATTGCCAGAACTGAAGTAAGGCTCAATTGGTAGATGACTAGTGAAAACAACACTTTTTAAAGAAGCTTTCTGTGATTAATCACACTCCCTAATTTTAGGATTCATATTTATTGAAATACACATACCGGTATTTGGGTTTCACTATTCCAAACTTGTTGCATTTTATTTTACTTTTTGTATTTTTATGGTAGGGATCCTCATGGTTTTAGAAATGTAAGGAGGATTCAGAAATACATTAAAGAATACTCTTGAGCCAGCATTATTCATATAAAATACATCTTGCATATAGGGAATAGCTGTGATTTTTCAGTGGAAAACAATTTTATGAATGGTTTAGTCATTGTTTTCGAGCTCCCTAGAAAGGGGAAAATGTCAGGCATTCAGCAGTAGGCATCCCAGAAGTAAATAAACATTCTTTTTTCAGGTGGAGCTTGAAATTAAAGTTTTGGCAGCATAGAAAATGAACAAGGTTGTTACATTACGATCAGAAGGAATCTTTAAAAAAAACTTGGGTCCCTGGAAGCTGTTGATGAGAAGCTGCAGTCTTCAAAGATATGAATGTCTAGTAATCCTTCACACCTCAGCAGGGAGTTTAGGGTCACAAAAATTGTGCCCACATACGTTGTGGCAAGCACTAGAAGAGTAGCTTTCACTCCAGAAGAGACACAAAAGGGTCAGAAAAAGAGCTGGCATGAACTTGTCTTTTTTCATACTTATGTAGGAAAACAGAAACAAATGGTTTTGAGAAAGAAGAGCAGTTGTTAAGAAAAACATGCTGGGGCTCACAGGAAGGCAGCAACTATAGGGTAGACTGGAGAGAATAGACTTCTACATCTAGATGCTTTCCAGATCAGCTTCAGTCACCATCTCCAATAGCAGGGCTGTGAGATGTTGTCTAGTACTATAGCTTCAAACTAGGAAGGCTGCTCAGAACATTGATATTAAGAAGTTTACAATAATACAAAACAAGTGAAATAATATAGACCGGTTATCTCAATAATTGCTGGAAAATTATTCCATCAGCCTAAAGCAGCTTATTCTAACTCCTCCAATCAGAGAAGGTTTTAATTCAGATAACAAGACACACTGAACCACAAACTGGCCTATCACATGTAAATAGGGCTATCATGTTTGTATCTCAAAACTCCTGGCAACTGTGAAATAAAGCAAAGTTTATTTTATGTTCTATTCCTAAAGGCAATTTTACTAAATCTCAAACCAGAATAGTTAGACCACAACTTTTTCAGTTCCAGAACTGTCAAGGAATTTGGAGGTTATAATCTAACATTACCTCAGGATCCAACCATTAGAAAGATTGCTTAAGACTAAAACTCAAAGGAGATAAATACCTTTCAGGGGCTGTATTGAATGTATGGATGACCTTGGCGAATGAGTGGAAGAGAAACTGCCTAGGAAATTATCAGACTAGAGAGGCAAGATCCCCAGTAGCTTAATAGTCAGAGAAAGAAATTTAGCCCTAATTGATTTCAATTGTCAAGCGACTGGGGTATTCTGGGAGTTGAAGTCCACCCATCTTAAAGTTACCAAGTTCGGAAAACACTAGACTAAAGGCTGCAGCTGGTCTTGGAGGAACATCCCAGAAGTTGGCTCCAATCTAATAAAAGTAATAATGCCTACCTGTCAATTGCTAGATGTTCCCTTCTGTCAGACTGAATGGCAATTTTGGAGGAGTCTTGGAACCATAATGCAGCATAGCATCTGCTCCAAAGACCCCATTGGTCTTGCATTTCTATTTTATCTTACCCATTTTGATTTAGATGTTTCTCATGAGATTTGACACTTTAGACAGAATATTCTTTTTTTTCCACCTGATTATAGTGTAATTAAAAAATGTAAAGGACTATGGTGTCCTAGAGATTGTCCAGATTTTGGTAGCCTAGATCAGTGGTGGGATGCAACTGTTTAACAACTGGTTCGGTGAGTGTGCACCTTGTGCGCATGCACAGCATTCAAAAACTGCCTATTTTAAGCTTAAAAACTTACCTTCTATGGCAGCACTGGTGAGTAAAACAGCTGACGTGCGGCGAATCATCTGAGTTAAAAAAACAGGGAAATATAGGTCAGGAAAGGGCAGGAGCAGGTAGGCGGGGCCAACTGCTCACCGGAATTACCGGTTCACTAGAACTGGTGCAAACTGGTAGAATGCCATCTCTGGCCTAGATATATTAGCTCTAGATTCATACGATGTGTTAGGGCTAAAATTAACTTAACTTAATAAACCATGGAAATTTGTCTATTGGTTTTTTGAAATCCCTTGCAGAAATGTATAGATTGAATATTTTTTCCTAAACTGCACAGTGGCTTTATTCAAACAATAATTTAACTTGGTTTGCTAAATTAAATTATTTTCTGGGTTTGTATAATAACAAGCAAAATTCCCATCAAGTCAAGTCTTGCTATTGCATGGATATATCTACATAGTTGTCTTAACATAATACAGAATAGGTTTGCTATTTTATTAAACTTTCCAGATGAGCCTACAGTGCTGACTTCCCAAAATGCCCCATCTGAATATTAATTAGGGTTGACCCTGCTTAGCTTTCCAGATTAGCAAGGTTTGGCTAATGTTGTAGAATAACAATTCCCTGCTCAATGAATAGAGGCAAAAGCTAAAACAAAAATGTATTCAACAACTACTGTCAGATCTGATCCCCAGTGGTGGATAGAATGCTTACAATACTTTTAATCATACATAACAGGATGTGTTTATTTCTCATTAATTTAATGTATGCTTTCCCCTTTTATGATTGATCTACATTGATGTTATGACATTGGTTTCCTTGCCTGTGACTTGCCATTTAGAGGCAATGGGGAAGAACTTTTTTTGTTCTGACACAATATGCTGTTCCTAGTTAGGCCCTAATCTTAATAAATGGCTGGATTCACACAACACAATAATCCTTCTGAAAGATCATTATAATTAAAAGTAACCAGCATGTGAAAATAAGCCATTATGCTATTGTGTACAACGATTAAGTCAAAACCAAGTCAAATACAGGAAAGATTGTAGCTCCTTGTACCTATTTTTAATCTTTGCATTGGTCAACCTTTTCACCCCAGCCACTGAACATATGAAATGGGTGCTTCTAAATTTGCTGTTTCTTGTAAACATACTAGAAAACCAATCCTATTTCTGTAAAAGTCACTGGTGTCTTAGTAGAGTCCTTTGTATCTTTGAGGAGAAGTTAAAAAAAACTAATATGGGAAGAAAAGGTTTTACTTAGCAAATGGCCAGTACCTTTTCATCACTGCTTTGATTAATTAATTTTCTTTCAGTAACAAGTTCAGAAGAGAATTTTTAAATGAACAAAATCTGGTAAACAGTTACTGACTTGCAGCAGGAGTGAGCTGTTCTGTTTATGCAATTATAACTGCGCCTCCATAAAGAGAGCAATTCTATCTTCTGTCAAGAGAGCTCAAAATAAATAAGATTATGCCCAGGTTCTTCTATTTTCGCACAGCTTCAGTTTCCAGATTGCCTTGGCTGCACCCTGTGCTCAAGCAAACTTCAAAGGCTATAAGAAGATGCAATCCTATACAGGCAATTCTGCTAGAAAATAAGTCCCCTTGAACAACGCAACCACCAAACATTTCTTTTTCAGTAAATATAGAAAGAGTTCCACTTGATGAAGTTGATCAGCAACATAATTTACCTCAATATAAGACATTTAAGCATTATTTCTATTAATATATAGTATAACTGTATGCGTCCCACTTATTTATTTATTTATTTATTTATTAAATTTATATCCCGCCTCACTTCCCCCAATGGGGAACTCGAGGTGGCGTACAAAAGATAAAAACAATTTCTATACAATGTAAAAACAAAAACTCATTCATATCAATCCAAAACATACATGGGGGAAGGACAAGGTCTCAATGCCATGCCCCCCGACAAAGCCAGGTCTTAACGGCTTTGCGGAAGGCAAGTAGATTTGGGATGGTTCTAATCTCCACGGGGAGCATATTCCAAAGGGACGGTGCCGCTACAGAGAAGGCCCTAGACCATGGACCCACCAGCCGACATTGCCTGGCCGACGGTATCTGCAGCAAGCCCTCCCTGTGAGATCTAACCGGGCGCTGGGAGGCATAAGGTAGCAGTAGGTGGTCTCGTAGGTATCCCGCTCCTAAGCCATGAAGGGCTTTAAAAGTTGTCACTAGCACCTTGAATTGCACCAGGAAGACCACTGGTAACCAATGCAGCTCATGAGGATAGATGTTATATGGGCACGCCTAGGTGCACCCATGATCACTCGGCCGCATTCTGCACCAGCTGAAGTCTCCAGTGCTCTTCAAGGGCAGCCCCATGTAGAGCATTGCAGTAATCCAATCGAGAGGTGATAAGGGCATGAGCAACCATGTGTAGAGCCCCGGTCCAGGAAAGGGTCACAACTGGTGCAACAGGCGAACCTGTGCAAAGGTCCCTCTGGTCACAGCCGTAAGATGGTGGTCAAATTGTAGCTGTGGGTCCAGAAGGACTCCCAAGTTGCAAACTCGTTCTGAGGGGAGCAATTTCTCTCCCCCAGTACCAAAGTTGGATAATCAACTGAACCCGAGGGGAGACCCATAGCCACTCGGTCTTGTCAGGTTGAGTCTGAGCTGATTAGTCCCCATCCAGATCCTCACATCCTCCAGGCACCGGGACATCACCTCCACGCCTCACTAGATTGACCGGGGACAGAGATGTACAACTGGGTATCATCAGCGTACTGGTGATACCCGACCCGTGTCGACGGATGATCTCACCCAGCTGTTTCATGTAGATATTAAAGAGGAGGGGAGGATGGAACCCTGAGGAACCCCACATGGCAGGGCCCTAGGGCTCGATCTCTGCCCCCCACCAGCACCGACTGAGTCGGTCAGACAGATAGGAGGAGAACCACTGTAAAACAGTGCCTCCCTCCCCAACCCCTGAGCCGACTCAGAAGGATACCATGATCGATGGTATCGAAAGCTGCTGAGAGGTCAAGAAGCACCAGAATGGAGGAAGACCCCATCCCGGCCCGCCAGAGATCATCCACTAGTGCGATCATAGCTGTCTCAGTGCTGTACCTGGGCCTGAACCCAGACTGCAAGGGATCCAGATAATCCGCTTCATTCAAGGCCCGAAGGAGCTGGGCGCCACCACCTTCTCAACAACCTTCCCCAAAGGGAAGGTTGGAGAAAGGACGAAAGTTATTTAACACAGCTGGGTCCAGGGAAGGCTTCTTGAGGAGGCCTCTTTCAAGGCATGTGGAACACACCCCTCACCCAAAAGCATTTATAATCTCCTGGAGCCAGCCACATGTCATCTCCCGGCCTGCGAAACAAGCCCAGGAGGGACATGGGTCCAGTAAACAGGTGGTGGCATTCACTGCTCCCAGGGCCTTGTCCACATCCTCAGGGCCAACAGGAACAAACTCATCCCAGATAACCGGACTAAGACCTGCCCCTACCATCTCAGTGGACTCTGCCCAGCCAGAGTCCAAGTCAACAGGATCTGGCGACTTTATCTGCCAGAAACTGAACAAATTCCTCGGCCCTACCCTGCAGGGGTTCCTCCGCCTCCTCAGATCTTAAGAGGGAGTGTGTCACCCCAAACAGGGCGGCGGGCGACAGTCTGCAGGCGTGATAAGACTGGCCCAATATAATCGTTGTGCCACTCTCACCCACTAGATAGGCGTCAATATGACGTCCTAACAGTGTCCAGTCAGATTCAGCCTGACTTTTCTTCCATGGCGCTCTAGGCATCTCTTCGCTGTTTCATCCCTGG